>CM060627.1:10565145-11125145 GCA_030578275.1 Meda fulgida | reverse complement strand
TGCATGCTTGTTTGCTCTCGCTGTATTCCACAAGGAATATTTTTGCTGATGTCTTGATCACCTCTCACGTTGAGTCTCTTCTTTAGAATTTGAGAACATAAAAAAACTCCCCCCTTATCTTTTTAGCACCTCTGCACTCAACCACACAACCCATTTGATATAGGAAACCAGACCAAAAAGCAGAAGCGGATGGGGGGGGGGGACTCTACTGATTCATAGATAGACGGACTGATTTTTCAAAATAGCTGATTGCAATCTCGCGATTGCAGGAAGCTCAGTATATACACGTTAGACTTCTTATTGAGAGACAGATCTTCTGCACAAGATCTTGTATGCCCGTTACTAGTCAGAAACTTGTGTAGAAGTACCACAGGTGCTGGGGGTGAATGCACAGGAAAACAATATGAAAAATCTCAAAGGGGAAATGCGAGGGGAAAGAGGAAGTCATTACAGACGTCTATCTGTCCTTTTGGGACTGTTTTATTTACACTGCCTTTAAAGATATTCTTCCGGTAATAAAAGGAACCATGCTACCTTTAATTTAACCAGATATTCAAACTATAAATGATTTTTTTTAAACTTCATGTCATTTGCCCATGTTTTAGTTTGTTGTTACGGAAAGTGCATAATCACAATGTGACTTGCTCATTCTGACTATGTTTATGCTGTGTATTTAAATCTGATTCATTTTATATGTATAGGATGTGTTTGAGTGAGTTAGTTAACACGCTAAAAAAGCACTTCAGTGTACATTAACTCTTCAGCTTGCACGGGTCATATACTGTAGGTTAATTCTTGACATTATTGACTGATTGAATTATTTGAAATTATCATATTTTTTCTTTACTTTTATTGTTAAAAAACATTGTTAGTGCATTGTTAATAGTTGCTGTGGCATATTTTCATCAATAGTTTTAATTGAAATTGCTTAAATATTGTCATGATGCACATTTTTTGTCTCGTCTTTGTTATTGTTGATGTTGGAGATGTAACGACAGATATTTCCTTCTGTATTGGGACATACATCTGAGTGTAATGGATTATCAAAAAAGAAAAAATGTTGGACGGTGACTTATATTTATCAGTTGTAGATTGGGCGTCACACTCCATAATGGAGGTAGATGAACGCCAACTTGCAGAGGGATTAAGCAAAATAAAGGTTTAGACGTCACCAGAGAGAATTCTGTTGTTTGACCAGAAGGTCGAGTTCAAGATTACGAGGTCAAAAAAAAAAGAGAAAGTAAAACATAATAACATGGATTTAGAAAATAATATGGTGACATTTAATTTCATGCTGACTTTTAGAAGTAATTTTGTTAACAAGATTAACACTGATCTCAAACATTTATACAACGTGGTTATGCTTAATGTCTTATTGCTTATATTTAACCTATATATTACTTTTTTCACTTTTGTGTTCATCTTCTAGTTCAGCGCCACTCTCCTGTCCCTCACCAGAGGCATTCGCCCGTTCCGCAGCGGCATTCCCCCATCCAACAGCGTCACTCCCCCATCCAACAGCGCCACTCCCCTGTGCCCCAGCGGCGCTCCCCTATCCTACAGCGTCTCTCTCCGGACATGCACCGTCGCTCACCTCTGCCTGAGCTCAGTGACGGGCCCGCTTCCTATTCCTGCAGGCCCACTTCCCACCACCTGAGGGCCAGTTTCCAGGGAAGACGCAGTTACTCTGAAGTAGCCGATCCCTCGGCTTATCAACGGCCGCCGCGGTTTACTCTGGACCCGGTGTCCACCCTGCCGAAACCTCGACCTTATGTCGACAGCTACCACAAGCAGAAGCAGCAACAGCAGCAACAACAACAGCAACATGGAGGAAGCCAGCACATGTTAGTTCAAAGACAGGGCTCTCAGTCCGGTGATGGGGGATTGGCTGAATCTCCACGGCTGTCCAGGGAGCTGTCCTTCCACCACTCGGATGTGTCCCACTTGCATTTCGAGCCTCAGCCCAGCCCATCATCTCTGCATCCATCCCCACAGCCTCCGCAGTCCTCAGAGGATGAGGAGGAGTGGTCCTGCCCTCATCCCATCAGTCCACCGCGAACACTGGGGGTGTCGAGCCCCTCATCGAGCTCCAGAGGCCCCGCCTCTTGTTCCGTTTTCCCCATTCCTTCCCGTCCCAACACCCTAAGCTGCCACCCACCTGGATACCTGCATGCAGAGCACGCCCAGTCGTGGCCGTCCATCAACGTGAGTAGCAAATCAATGGGCAGAATAACCAACCCAGGGTCTTTGGAAAAACGTGCCTGTGGCAACATTTCTGCAAAATGATATTACATTGCTTCTAGCACATTTTGCGACGCATTGCAAGCGCAATTATGCAGGTGAGCTACCGAGTAAGTTTACTATGTCAAAAAAAGCCAGGCACATAGAGCTGGTTATGTAAAGCAAACATTAAAATGTATCAGTTTACAAACCATGCACTATGGTAAAAAGCCTTTTGAGGTCATAACACATTATTGTGCAAAGTACAATGTGAAATTAATTGATATTAATTGATAATCTGCCTCATAATCATAATCTGTGTGAAAATGACTAAAAGTTGTTGGTGTTTTACTGCCACTACTGTTTATTTGAGCTGGGAACTGTAGTAAATTGTATATATAGGTACGTTTTTTGGAGTTTAGGTGCAGAGGCACATTTTTCCAATGAGCCTATGTTGAGAATAACATAAAGGTGAAATTTGTAATTCAGTTTTGTTTTGCAAATGGTGCAATAATTTAACACATGTTTTCAGACTGGATTCCTTAAATTTGTGGAGCATTCAGAATGCTTTAAAAAAAATCCATTAATTAAAATGACCTGAAAATATGTGTAATTTTTAACTAGAAAGGATTGTGGCTTGACAAAGCCATGACTTAAAGGATTTGTTCACTCCAGAATTAAAATTTCATGATCATTTACTCACCCCCATGTCATCCAATATGTTCTTGTCTTTCTTTCTTCAGTCGAAAAGAAATTAAGGTTTTTGAGGAAAACATTCCTGGATTTTTCTCCATAAAGTGGGTCCAACGGGTGAAAGGTCCAAATTGCAGTTTTAATGCAGCTTCGAAGGGCTCTACATGATCCCAGCCTAGGAATAAGGGTCTTATCTAGCGAAACGATCATTTATATACTTTTTAACCATAAATGCTTGTCTTCCTCTAGCTCTGCGATGCACGTCCAGGACTTCATGCATTACGTAGTCATGTTGGAAAGCCAGGTCACACGTAGGCGGAAGTACCGACCCAGCGTTTACAAAGCAAATGTGCAAAGACTAAGTCAAACACCCTTTAAAAAAAAGTAAAACAACGATGTCGGATGAGTTTGAGGTTGGAGGAGAAAATTAGATCGTTTTCCGTACTTCCGTTTACATCACACATGACCTTTCCAACATGACTACGTAGTGTGTGAACTCGAGCATTTGTTGTTAAAAAGTATACATTTTTAGTGGCCATTCATTCCCCAAAGTGTCGTTCTTACTACGCAGTGCAAGTTCCCTCGAAAGAGAACGTTACATTTAAAAAAAAAAAAAAAAAAAAAAAAAAAAACGTTTTGCTAGATAAGACCCTTATTCCTCGCCTGGGATCGTGTAGAGCCTTTGAAGCTGCAATTCGGAACTTTTAACCCGTTCATCCAAGGTGGAGTCCACTATATGGAGAATAATCCTGAAATGTTTTCCTCAAAAAACCTTAATTTATTTTCGACTGAAGAAAGAAAGACATGAACATCTTGGATGATGTGGGGGGTAGGTAAATTATAAGAAAATTTTCATTCTGGAGTGAACTAATCCTTTAAAGTTTGAAATGTCACCGAAATGTTCTACTTTACATACACTTTTAATGATCAAAAATTGATTTCCCAGAATGCCATTGTTTGTCAAATTTCTGTAATTCAGGAAAACCCTTTTCCTGTAATTTCGATTCAACTTCCTGTGAGGTGTGACCAATTAAATTTAAATTAGAACATATGATGTTGCTCTGTCTGTCTGCTCTAATAAACACTGAAATGTCTTGAAAGTGGCACAGAGAACCGGTGTTGACCCATTTCAGGGAAATCAATCTTTAGTTTGTGCCAGTCAAGCTGGGAAAGATGAATTTTATTCAATGTAACATTGAATAAAATACACATTTCACCTTTATTGTATCCATTTTAATGGTGGATTTGAAACATTATGGCTGTCAAACATATCACTGTGCCCTTTACAGCTGTGGATGGAGACCGAGGAGGAGGGTGATGTCAGGAGCTGCCCTTTGTGCCAGCTAATCTTCCCTGTTGGTTACCCTGATGATGCCTTGATCAAGCACATTGACTCGCACCTGGAGAACAGCAAGATCTGACACCCACAGCCACGCCATGACCTTCCATTGTTCCGCAGTTACATTCATTCTTCGCTCCCGGCATTTTTAGCTGGGTGCCTTCAGACAGAATGTAGGCGATGCACCTGCGGCCAGTCTCACAATTTGTTAAGTGAAACGGATATCAATGATAACCTACACAGCTCCGATATGTAGTGAATGGCTCATATCTCTATATATCTCGCTTCGTTTTAACACACATTTCTTGAAATTGGTAACTTTCAATTCTGAACACTGTCAGCAATTACATACACCAAACCAAACTCGCTCTCCAAAAACACATATTGCATTATTAAGGCTCTGATTTCAGCTTTTAGCTACTGTTCCCATGATTATTTGCATTATTTACACTTCGATTGGGTCACAGAATGTACTTTGTGTGCCATATTTAGGTGAACTGAGAAGATATGAACGGAGCTATACAGGATGAGTATGAGGTAATAATAGACACATGGCCAATCATTTGAATTTCAGCACTTTATATAAGCACTTAATATCCAGTTTACCTTTACCAATATTACTTACACTAAGGCAAAAAAGTAAAACCTTATAGATATCATTTATTTTTTAATACTCCGGAGTGTCGCCCATATATATATATCATCTTATTTTGGCAGGACTTCCCTTTAACAAAACTAGATTATTAGTAATAATCTGTAAATTCACAATCGCATCTATTTTGTTTGTCTTCCAGGGTCTTCGGCTGTACAAAAAGGGAAGATTTTTTTCTTCCCTATAAGATATTCTTAAAATAATTTCCTCTCATAATATACATAATGATTGCAGCTCTTTACACACAGTTTTAACCAACCATTGACAAAACACTAGTTACTGTTGTTTCTCACGACAGAAATACTGTGATTTCTGTTGGATGGTTTTTGATCTTTTTGATGTAAATTATTTCAGAAAAATTGCTTTGACAAAATAATATATTCTTCTGATCACATCACGGCGCGTGATCAGTTTTATCCGTTTTTTTATGCATTGTAAATGTTTACCTGTATTTAAAGCCAATTATATATATTAACCTGTAAATTCAGCTATATAATATAGATATGCATTTTGCAAACTCTGAGAAGAGCGAATGGATTGCTAAAGATTAAAATAAAACCATTGGAACTGCTAATTAAAGTTTTGTATTGTAATCCAAACGATGAAGCCAGCCAGTTGAATTTGCTAACTATCTTACTTTTCCCTATTCCTCCAGGTGTACCCTATACTTTGTGTTTAAAAGTCTTCTTTATTGCTACTTTCCCTGGTTCTGCAGACTTTGTGAAATCGAGGGCACTGGATATGCTACTAACCCAAATACAGAGGAGCTAAAATGGGAAAGTGGCACAAAGAAGTCATTGCTGGTGCACACATGCGAAATTACAAAGCCAAATATAGCGAAGAGAAAAATAAGAAGCTGTACGCTGTCTGTCAAATTACTGGGTGGAGGAGGTTTCATCCAATTGGTCGTCTAATTTTATGTGGTAATATTCTGGAAAATACCGTCCCAGGTGTTGTAAATATGAATCGTCTATGATGTCACCATTAACTATTCCATGAAAGACTAACAAACAGGTGTGGATAAACTGAAATACCATCGATACAACCAAAGACACAGTCTGCTTGTTTTTCATTTCTTTTCACATGATAACCACTTCAGCATATTACATTGAAATACGGTGCAAAACTGGAACATGTGGAAAAACATTTTTTAATGGGTAGTGTGCAGACGTGGAAAGTCACAGCTAAAGTGTATAGACAATCCATTTCTGCATAATCACACACAAGTTTCCTTGTCTTGCAACCTTGTTCACGAACATGCAGTGTAGATGCAAAGTAAAACTTCGGCCACTATTCACAAAGATTCGCTCAGGAGTTATTTAAAGAGCTGTTGCTGTTTCCTTGCTCCTCAAAACAGTGTTTTTTCATGCAAAGGCAAATTAGCCTGAATGCTTTTCTGTATGCTCAAAGTAAATGGTCTCTCTTTTGCCCTGTAGTTTGGTGTGTGACTTTTTTGTGATATTCTTAAATAACTCAGGGGATAAAACTTTGTGAATATGGCTCCTTGACCATACAGGACTAACCTCCACATGGACAATGTGACAACTCGCCAAATGTTTTAAAGAGCTAAGAGGACAATAATGGGGTAGAGATATTTTGTCATAGCAACAAGGTTCTGTAAGAAAAGAGGGGGGAAAAGAACATTGAAAATGAATGCATATTGTGTCAAAAATTCTTCTGTAAATACTATAAAAAAAATAAACTGCAACATGCACTGATTGGGTGTCTTTTTTTATAGGATGACAAAAGATTTTGAAAAATGTGCTTATGCTTTTTTTTTAAATAATGTTGATTGGTTACATATTTAATTTATGCAATGACATTAAAACATATACATACATACTGTATATATACCAATGAGCCAAAACATTTGAATATCAAGTGAATATCGTTGATAATCTCCTGACTAGGCAAATATTAAGGTCTGGGTAGATAAGATGGTAAGAAAACAATCAGTTCTCATAAGCAACGTGTTTAATGCAGGAGAAATTGCCAGAAATAAAGATCTGAGCGACTTTGACTAATTCTCAAATTCACATTTTTGTAGTTTACAGAGAAACTTGCACTTTAAAGCCACAAAAAAATGTATAGGCCTTCAAAATGGCGCTGTCGTTTAAATAAATGGCCTCCTTAGAAAGAAACTTTTATTTAATCCATTATGCTGTTTATATTCATTGAATTCATAGTGACAATAGAGATGGTTTTCTCAAAGTGCTTTTTAAAACTCTCATCTGTTTTCCTCTAATTCCCCCCACCCCACTTCCGACCCTTTGTGTCATTTCTGTGCCACATGCATACATACTTTCAGTGAGAGATACACTTCTCTCAAGTTCACAGGATGGCCCGCCCATCCGCTCAAAACCACATACTCTCTTGATGAGCTTAGTACTCTCTCTTTCTCTCTCTTCTTCCTCCTTTTCTCTTTCTCTCTTTGCTTTTCTTTTTTGACTCATAAACACATCACATAGGCACCTCAAACATTTCAGCAGATATGGGTCAAACTTAGGTTTTAGGAGTATTCATTCAAACTAAAGCACAAAGGGAAATGAAAGCCAAGTTGATTTATGAATTATAATTCATTTGAATTTATGATTCATAATGAATTTCTAACATTACAATAAGTACAAATTTGCTTTGGTAAAAGTTTATAAGATTATCCCCAATAGTTTTTATAATTTTGTGATAGTATTTACCCTTGACTCTAGCAATATATATATATATATATATATATATATATATATATATATATATATATATTTTTTTTTTTTTTTTTTTTTTTTTCTGAGAATCCCTCCACAAAAATACATGTATAGCTGTGGATTTTTCTCCGTTTGTATAAAGTTCCTTAGAAAATACAATAGAACACGAAGAGCTCGGCGTTAGTGGTTATCACAAATATCTCTTCTGACGTGTTACTGACGTCATCTTCACACGTTTGTTAAGGCCTTCCACAAAAGGAATAAAGGTTAAACAATTGGATTCACTCAAAAATGTTTGTGAATCGAATCGGCATACATGCATTACTATCACCCTGGATAAAAAAATGGATGAAATGGATAAATATGAACATATACTGTACACACACTACACTCTTAGAACTTACACTCTTACTTTTTTTTTTTGGTCAAGAACCCTATTCAAAAATGTTATTTATGCCAAACAGGTCCTATATGAAGAAAAGTCTTAATTGCATAATACTTTCATGCTTAACGGTTATTTACATTTAGTGATAATGTACTGCATGTTTACAAGCTGTTTTCATCAAATTTAATTAAAATAAAAAATAATTAAAACTAATTAATTAATTAAAACTACATCAATAAAATGATCCATGGGTTCCCTAAAAATGCTCTATATGCATAGCCTGAAAAAAAACTCATTAAGGCTCGATATAGAACCTTTTCTTCCAAGAGTAAACATGGACACAACTCAATACAGTCCATCATTTCTTTTTGGATCTCACATTATGCAGAGACATATTGTCATGCTGGAACGTCAAACATACACCTGCTATAATGGGAGCTGTTGGTAAATGTTACATCTGAAGATGAAACTTTTATTACTTCCTTGTATGAAACCCTGGAGGTTTTAGGATCCAATTGGCTTGATTGGCTTGCTTGATAATTCCATCTCAGGACCTCAAAACGCTCTTCTTCTAGAGCTTTTGAGGTCCTTTTTATACAAAAATTTTCATACTTACACAATACAGTATGTCTAAAAATGAAGGAAATGTGCATAACAAGAGCTATAAAATATGATTCATGCGTTGACTGTTGTTATTGCTTTGACCTGGCAACCCTGGTCATATAAAGCTACAGTGACCACAAGGTACCAAGCCGTATCGCTGTACATCTGTCTGTTTCCTTAATAGCCCAATACAGAGAACTTAAGATAACAATCATATTTAAAGATTATCATGTGAACTGGTTTATTATTCTAAGCATTAGTCATGCATTAAGTTAGCAACATGCTATTACATCTCCCTCTTACAGTTTTTCTCAGTTGCTTTCGTATTTTCTCATATTAGAAATTCTCAAAACTACCTGTTCAATCTTCACATCATTGTGTCACTTGTGCACATTAAAAAAAGCAGTTTCTCATTTCTTTGAACAAGTTGGAAATGCTTTGGTACATCCATTATGTACAATTCTCTGCTGTTTCCTACATTATCATTTGGTTATGTCATGTAGATCAACATATATTATAATGGGTCTCTGTTGAATAGTCTCACCCCCCACAACATTTAGGCATTAGTTCATAGCATAAGTCTTTACATGCTAAATGGTTGAACAAGTTGTCATAATATGTCAAGCATATTTCTAAACTTTCCATTAGACTTTTTTTTCTAAATCTGTCTTGTTCACATTTCTTTTTTTTTCTTTTTTTGTGCTATGCAGTGCTGTCTTTTCCTTTCTGTATCGCAATGACATGTTCTGTCAACAAATTACAGTACAAACAGTAAAAGCGTAAATGTGAATCTTGTCCAGTCTCTTGCAATCAAACTCCCACATAGGTGTAACCTACAATTTACAATCATTGTCATCAAAACTTTAGCCATAGTTTACATCAGATCATCCCTCCAGAGTACACTGTTATATTGATAACATGACTAAGCAATTTGACTGTCTTATCCGTACACAAGGACACAAGGTCATTCTGATGGCACTGGCATGTTCATTGACAGATATTTTGAGAGACAAACAAAGGATTTTGCAGGTAATAGTGTTTTGCAGGTAATAGTGTTTTGCTATTCGTACGAATTGTTTTGAGAAATGCACTTACTGGTTTGCAAATGTCGAGGATGATTCGAGAAATGTACCAAAGCGACTGAGAAAATCTGTAATCCCTGTATGTCCCACATTTTCCACTAGATGGCCAGGAAGATCAGAAGATCGAGCTCTTTCACAGCTCAACACACAGAACACAGAACAGTAATACATCACTCCAAAACTCCAAGGAATATATACAAAGTATTAAATGTATATCTGACAGACAGACAGACAGACAGACAGACAGACAGACAGACAGACAGACAGACAGACAGACAGATAGACAGATAGACAGATAGACAGATAGATAGATAGATAGATAGATAGATAGATAGATAGATAGATAGATAGATATATAGATAGATAGATAGATAGATAGATAGATAGATAGATAGATAGATAGATAGATAGATGATAGATAGATAGATGAGGTAATGCATAACAAGTAATGTGAGTTACGTAATCAGATTACTTTTTTCAAGTAACTAGTAAAGCAATGTATTACTTTTAAACTTACAAATAAGCAATGCAAGTTACTTTGTTTCCCCATTTATGGACTGACAGCTCTCCTGTCTCCATTTTGAGAGAAATCAGGAGTGAGGCGCAGAGGCGTTGTGTGCGCTGTGTAAACATGATGGTCATTGTAGTTCTCGACTAAATGTGAGCAGGCATTTTCTTATCTTACTTGCACAAAAACAGATTCCCTTTCCTCAAAATGAATAAAAAAGTGAAATGTAAACTATTAAGCAACCCTACATTAATTAAAATGTCAAATAATACAAATATACTTGATCCATTTAATCTTACTTTACTAACCAGTGTCTTTGCCACTGACCTTTGATGATCCAATTCAACCATACCAATAAGCAAAAATGACTTTAGATAAACACACACGTTTGTGTTTCTTTTTTTATTGCTGAAGTAATAATTCTTCTTCAATCCAGATGGCACTCCACAAAGGTTTGAGCTGCACCTTCAGACGTGAATTTCCATTTCCTTCATTCCTTGCGTCTGAGGCTTATTCATTTTACATTTAGTGTGAAAAGGCATTTACAATTGCCAAAATAAAACTTTTTGCTTTTTCGTGATTTAAAAACTCCCTCCCAAGGGAGAAAAACGAATGCAAAAGTAACGTAATTACAAAAGCATTACTTTCTATAACAAATAACTAAAGCAATTACTGTAGTTACTTTTTAGGGAGTAACGCAATGTTGCAACCCATTACATTTAAAAGAACATTTCCCCAACACTGGACTTATACTATAGTCAACTATAGCCCCTGCCTATAATCAAGACTATCATTATACACACTGGAAATATCTGCTAGTTTTACTGTCACCGGTAAAATCACGTGTCCCACCGAGAAACGACAGTGCAGAAGATACGTGTCGAACTTTCCTGCATGTAAAACAAAATGAGGTTGTATACGCTAAATAAAGGATCAACCAGGGCAGGGATCAAACAGCGGGGAGCAGAATCTGTTTGCGCAATGAACCAATCAGGGCAGATGAGGCATCGACACAGAGCATGAAGCTGTGACCTGCGTTTGAACTGCTGACCTGTGTAACTCACTCCTATTGATGACGGGACAAACACAACCACTCTTACATCATAACGCTTCAGCGAGCACAGCGTGGCCCTGGGCGAGAGGGACGGAAAGGGGCAAGAGGGGGGAAATGGGAAAGGAGAGGGCAACAGGGTAGAGTTAGTCAAGGTGTGAGTTTATTTAGGGTTTTACACTGAAATGAAGACAAAGAGTAACACTTCCCTGCATCTCTGGCCCTGTGAAAGGGAAATGAGACAAGTGTGCTGAGAAATGTCAGTAAAAGGTATTAAGAGAAAGGCAGTAATGTGTAGCGTTAATGACATGGAGTCATCTGTTAGGGTATTGATGATTGAGTCAATTATTTTCAGGATCAGTTATTCATCCATGACTGATGTTCTCTTGACCTCAATTACACAACTAAACACAACAGTGGCAAGAGAGATGTTTAAAGATTTAGTTGTCTTTCCTGATTTGCTCAAAAAACAACACATCTTCTGTATACAGCTTGTATTAAATTTATTCAGTATGTTATGCAATGCACTGCAAAAAGTGATTTTAAGAAAAGTATTTGTTTCTAGTTTTCCAGTGCTAATATCAATAATATAAAATTGACTTGAGAAGCAAAATTATATAAGAAAGGGTTTTTTCCATCAAAATTAGGTGTTTATGCTTAAAACAAGAAGAAAATACTTACCAATGGGGTATATATATATTATTTATAAATGTATCCCTTTGAATTCAGCTTATTTTTCTTACCCTCATGTTTTCAGCTTAAACTTATTTTATATACGTCACGTCATGCTGAAAATATTGCACAATGCACTTATATGAAAGAAACCTCCTCGTGCTCAAACCTTTGCCCAGGTGACCCCATTTTTTTGAAAACAATATGACCTCATCAAAGAGATTTGAGGGTTATATTGCAGTATGTGTGTCTCTGATTTGTAATATCCGAGAAACATGTCAGAGCACAATTTCTTGACCTTAAACCCCCATACCTATGGTTTCTAAATCAGATTAAAGGTCGGGTCCATAGATGAAATCAATAACTGTGGAAACCATAGTGTTTTCATTAGACTTTGCGGTGTCACCTTGCAGTTTTGTGGTTTTTGCACTAACCCTCTTTCCTTGTTGGTGGCACACTTATGAATAGAGAAGAGTTAAGCATCACCATGAGTTTCCACTCACGAGAAGAGTGACTCACTCTCCTCCAGTCATGACTGCTAAAAGGAGCAGTATTATCTAAAATGATAAACATTTTGAATAAATCAGCACGTTTCATCCACATTTTCTCTAAACTTTTTGCAATCAGCCACGTGTTTTTGTAAGTTAGCTTTATTTACTCTTGTGACTGGTATCATCTGTCAGGATGCATTTTAGCTCGATGTTCTGCGCACATGTAGCGTAACTTATCAGAGCTCATCATTAGCTGTTGCCGCATGGCAAACGGGTGGCGCAGACCTTTTTTTCCATGCGGCAGTATCACAGCTCCGATCTGTCACCCTTTGCTCGCCTTAATGTGTGAAAGTAAGACGTGTTGCGCCTATTAGCACTTTCTGGCAAGGCTGGCATGCTGATCTGTTCTCCCTGGGGAGCCAGGCAATATGGTGGCCCGCACTCTGGGCCTGCCAGACAGGGCGCCCACTGTCACTCCACATCAGCTTGACATCAACTGCCCAGTCAGGCGGCTATATACACACACACAAACATACAAATCAAAACATGATTAGTTCCGAGACATATACATTCACATGAGATGAAGACTCTAGTCACATAAGGAGCCTAATAAAAGGTGTTTTATTCTATATAAAGCTGGTCGATTTGTAAGGATAAACAAGTTGAGATTACATGACCAGTAAAATACTGCTCACTTTATTTTTGTAATCCTCTGTTATTGGACACTTGCGCTTGTTGAAAAAGATAAATAGTTTGCATGACAATTCATCCATACCTCTAGGTGTCACTACAAAGTTGCTTTCGCGTTAGACGCGTGAGACAACGAACAGGATATGGTGTATACTATGGCATCTGTTTTAGTAAAAAATAAATATATAACACATTTAATAAATTTTAAATATGGAAATTATACCATTTACTCAACTTTTTTGCCGGCCTCCAACTTTGAAGGTTTTTTTTTTTTCAGCCAAAAGATAAATACAACGTGATTACAGTAAGAATTTGTTCCCCCTACTGTATTAATTCACGGCTGTGGTTTATTAATTTGAAATTGTATCCACATTGTGCTAACTCATCCTCGAGTTTTAGTTTACTTAAATCATGGCCATGGTTAAATTAGTATGATGTGGCCACAATTTAACTAAAACAAGAGACAAACGAACAAATGGACAAATCGAGGCCAAAAGTTAGTGGGAATTATTTACTATTTTTCTGCAGGTCATGCGCATGTTTAATGCTGAAGAAAAAACTGAGAAAAGAACATAGTTAAAATAAATGTGAAATAATACACATTTAAATAAAAATAAAAACATATTGACATAAACTTTAAATTGTGCACAATTGATTTTCTTAATGAATAAGTCTGTGAAAATGCTATAGCGCTTTTAATGTCTGAGTACTACTCCAAATCAGAGTTCATCGTGTTTGAATCAGTGGTGTGAAAAGGTTAAGTACCTGCCAGTGAGGTTACAGACCCTGATCTCAGCATGCTAGGCTCGCCGTGAACTGCAACTGAGCAGAAACACTCCACAGATCTCCTGTAACATTAGTGGGAAAGGTCAAAAGTGGAAAAAAAAAACGTCAAATAACATCATCTTCCAACACCATCTGACCTAACGCATCAGGAGTCACTTTTAAATGCCACAAATATTTTGTTCACTGACAGCGTCGCACATCCGATTCACAGGTTTCTCTATTAATCACATTGTAGTGCGCGTAATCTCTCTAAAAGATCGGAAAATGGAGTCATGTGTTGGTGATAACGTGATTCGCAGCTGTAAATAGTCCCTACGCATGTCTACAACGTGTTATCTTGTTAATCTGACGTTACACTTCCTTCCAGTGATCCCCAGTGGGCAGGTGAGGTATCATAGCCTGGCGCCAGGGATTGGTTGGTTTTTGACCTGAAATTAATTTAAGATTAAGCAAGCGAGCCAGAGGTAGCAGGGATGAAGGGATGCTGGGAGCAGAGGCGTGAGGGGGGCAGGGTTGTCTGCCGATCTGTCACAGCTCCACGCCTGGATGCTCAAGTTCATATTAGCGGTGACGAGACAAAGGGGTGACACGTCCCAGCCCGCAGGGGCCGGTGCATACACATACACATACACATACGCACGCGAGACCTTCACACAGACACAAGCGCACACACGTAATCCACTTAAATATTCCTATAGGCCCTCCAGGGTTGGAAGGGTCAATTTCAGTTCATTTCAGCTCCAATTGTGATTCATGATTCATTGTGATGAACTGAATCGATTTAGCTGACCCTAACTGGACACATTCAAAGTCTTAAATTCGTTCATACAGAAACGCTAGTAAAAAAAAAAAAAAAAAAAACAGGTGGGTGATGCAGCTGCGATGATGTGTTCTGGAATGAAGGAGCAGTGAGAACATCGCATACACACAAACGAGAGTACACACAGACACACACATATCATAATGGTTCACAAACAGCTCGGTTGATGGATAGAGGGTGGCAGAAAGCGATGCCTGAGCATGACAAGATTGAACTTTGGGACATCTCAGCACTCGACAGCTTCAACAAGAAGAGGGCAGCAGGCGGTCACCAGGGGCATTGCTGCGGTCACCAGGGAATGACATGGTATAGGAGAAGGATCTGGAGAAGGAGAGGAGAAACGGAGGGAGGGAAGATATTAGGCATCACAATGTCACAAGACTGCCAGGCCATGTCAGTTGCAATTAGCATTGGATGTAATTTTCTGAGCAATTAGAGCACTTATGTTGAGAGATCTGGCTGGCAAACAGGAGGTCCTATAGCAGCCATTCAGGCAGTAACACATGCCAGACACACATATTTACTTGGATATCTATTTTGAAGACATGACATGGGTATCTATTTATTTATTTATTTATTTATTTGACAAATTAAAATGACTGCAAATGAACTTTAACACCCTTAAATACCTAAATTTACTTTTTTTTAAAATGAATCGTATTATTTTATTAAGTGTATGTAATATTCAATAATATTCAATATTCCATTCAATAAAATAATATATAAACAGACAGACAGGTTAGATAGATAGATAGATAGATAAATTGACTTTATAAAAAGTCTGTATAATTTCTAATCTGCTGATTGTTTAAATGGACCGTTTTAATAGCAGTAAGTGTGGGTGTGATTTCTGGAAATACTGAGTAAAGATGGATGTGTTATTGTGGGAGTTACTTGTTTTGTCACCACAGAAGGTGCTTTTGCACCACCTCCATCTAAAGGGTCTCTAGAATGATTAGCAACCCCCGAGTGCGTCTTCCCCCACTTTCCATAGTTGTTTATTGACCAATTAAATTTCAGAATGACTGACTGAACAGGCAATGTTCCATCGCTGTCGTTACCCACATAAGTACAATTGATCAGTCTTTGCTGGAGCAACATATTATAACCGTTTTTTAATTCATGAATACAGCAATTGCTCACAAGTTCATCTTTAAATATTTTAATTTCATAAAGTTTTATTAAACTATAACCTCCTCTTTTCAAACATCCAACTGGACAAACAACAATTTAGAAATAGCAGTAGCATGCATGTGAGAATAATGCTTCATTATTATTAACTGAAATATCTTCTTCTCTTGGTCATTATGGAATGAATATCATATGTAATTAAATTTCTATTTTGACTTTAATTGTTATGATAAAAAAAATTTTGTAATGAATGTTGCATTTAATTAGAAAAAACACAAACAATATAGACTTAGTCACAATAGAGCAAGAACAGGAAGGAGTGACATATAGTGAAACAGGAAAGACGATTAAATTGAGCCCCAAAAGAGACGGGTGAAGTAAGAAATTGGGTGATTAAACTTTTCTTTCCTACCCCTGAATGCAAGCTGCTACACTAAACCCTACCACATTTGTGCCTCCTACATGCCTGTTTGAGTCAGAAGACACAAGGGAGATCTGAAGACGTCTTCTGCCATCAGCTGCAATGTCCAAAAGATCCCTCAGCCTCGATCCAGCCTCGTTCATTCAGACTGAGACCTTCATAGAGGCTTAACATCTACTGGACCAGAGGGTGTCGTCTCATGTCACCCCCCGTGTTACTGACACATGTCTTTTCAGGTCCTAGGCTCATATTCCCTGCTTCATCTGGCCCGTCTGCTCCTGTTGGAAGAACCCACATCACCAGCCATCCAATTGCCTGAGCCGAGAGCCTCTCAGCTGGGGCAAAGGATTTGTCACATTCAGAGTTAACACTTGCCTGCGCACATTAAATGTTGAGATGACACAAACACATTAAAGGCCTTAGTCACAGTCACAGATAGGGATACACAGAGAAACATAGCTGCAACAAAAGGAATGAGCGGTCAAACGAAATAGAAAAAAATATTTATATACTCAATATGTTTTAATTATTATTTAAAAAACACGCACAAACACACACACACACGTATATATAGGATATATATTTATAGTTTGGGGTTAGTAAGATTTCTTTTTCTTTTTGAAAGAAATACTTTATTAAGCATGGGTGCATTTTTTTGTATTTTTAAATGCAGCCTTAGTTAGCATAATAAACTTTTTTCAGAACATTAAAATCCAAATGTTTGAATTGAATTTGAATTATTAAATTGAGTTTATATTATTAATGGTAAAAAAAAAAAAATATATATATATATATATACAGTATGTAATGTTAATACATATAAATGCATAAAAAAAAGGATTTTACAGCCAACATTTTCAGCAAATAAAGTCTGTTTAGTCTGTTCCTCAAACAAAACGTGAATGAGACTTCAGAAGACTTAGAATATTGTGCACTCATACACTTCTTTTACAATGCTTTTGCTGCTTTTTTTGGAGCTTGACAGCTTCTAGTCCCTATCTACTTTTCTTGCACGAATTTGGGGGTGAAACTTTATTTGATATCTGTTTTTTAATTTGACTATTTAATGAGATGAATACATCACAAAAGAAGGAAGGAACTAAAAAGTTAGTTTCCTCTGCCTACCCACACTGATATCAATAGACATGTTTTTATATTCCACAAGAGCAACCTTTGGTCTGTTTCTTCAGTTTGTCTATTTCTCTCTCTAATCTTTGACTCACTTCCTCTCTTACCCCAGTTTATTCTTTGTTCTCATTTTAAACTTCCTCCCACCGTTCTCTCCCCCTTTCTCATTCTCTCTTGTCCTCCCTCTCCGTCCTCCCATCTGGACTGATAGTGGTTGTGATGGCTGGGGTGTGAGGCGCTGCCTGGGTCCAGTTCCATTCTGGTCTCGCCCACACCATGTGTACCATAGGTGCGTGAAGTATAAATACCGCGCGCCCCATGGCCATGCTCATCCCAGCAGGACCCTCTCTGGCCCTCTGCCCCCCTCCCCGCTCCCCCTCAGTTCTTCTGTCCCTAATTAGGATCTTGGGCTCGTTAGGGCCAGAGACCCTCGGGCCTGCTGACACAAAGTTGATTCTATCTGATGTAACAAGTCAATGCTAAGGGGATGGATGCTAATTTTAATTAATAGAATGTAAGGGTCAGTTTGTGCTAAAATGCTAGTGGAAAGAATAGTGAACAAATTACCAAGAGGTAAACCACAACAACAATCACCATCAAAATTAAATGCCCAGAACAGAGAGCAAAATGCATCAGTCCTGGAATTTGTGACCTCTTGCCAACATGAGTCTTGGTAGAACCTGTTGATGATTCCCATAATTGCACAATAACTGCAAGGGGGTTTGTGAGTGGATGAAAAGCCAACAATTAATTAAATAAGCTGAAAATCGGCAACATTTATTGCATTTCATCTGCGCGCTTTGAGACGCAAATCATGATGCCGGGAAAAAAAGATCTACAGGCTTCCCTGATTGTTGCAACTTCCATTTTTACTACAGATTTTTTGCCGCAATTTCCCAGAAAGTGACAATTTTGTTCTCTTTTCCAACTTTGGATGGAAACATAGCTATTGTTCTCTTCTGCTCACATGATATTTATTACAAGAATGTGCATCTAAACTATACTGTTTTCATGTATATTTTTCAAAATCTCTCAAACTCTTAAAGGTGTGCCACATTAGCGAAAACCGGTGGGCAAGAAAGATCCACTGTCTATTGTCAATGTATGAAGCTCGGCTCACACAGAAGTCACATTCAAACCAAGCAACTTTCTGTTGGTCATTACGGAAAATTCATGTGACCAACTTGAACCTGATGTGAAATCTACGTGAACATTTACGTCTACATTTCCTATTGAAATGACTCGATGTCAGCCATGATAAGTAGCTGAACAACAGAAAATTGTCACGGTTTATATATTCATTGTCTCCTTTTAGTCTCGTGTTTCTGTTGTTAGATGTATGGGTGTGTGCGAGTGGGCAGCTCCACTCCAATACAGCGATTAGCATCAGCTGATCGCAATCATCCTCCCCAGCTGCTACCCATCATATCACCTTTAAATACTCACTGAACTTTCCTCTCTTTGTCAGATCGTTGTTTGATGTTCCCCGTGTTTGATCCTGTTCTCGTCTTCGTCTTGTCCTGTTCCCAGTCTGGTTCATCGGCTCTTCACTTGGATTACTCTTCACCTGGATTACTCTCACTTCATCACCACGGCACTTCACTCGGGATTCTGACCATCTGTCCCTGCGTTACCATCCTGTTGAGTGTGTTCTGACTGTGTGTGTTTACACCATTAAAGAGTTTACTTGCATTTTTGCTTCCGCATCTTCTGTCGTGATAGAACGATCTGACCAAGGATGGAAGCAGCAGGTGAATCTCCGACGTTGGAAGGATTCGTCCAGTCCAGTCTTCAGCGTATGGACAGTCAAGAGAGGAACCTTAACGATACGGCGCGCGCCGTCCAGGCACTGGTAACGCAGGTGTCCGAGCTCACCCAGCAAGTACAACAGCTACGAGCTCCCACTGCGCCACCCGCACCAGCCGTTCCCCCCGGACCATCAGAGGGCGCATCCCAGTCAGAACCTCGACTACCAGTCCCGCAACCCTATGACGGTGAGCCCAGCTATTGTAGAGCCTTTTTGAACCGTTGTTCGATGCACTTCTCGTTGCAGCCTCGGACCTTTGCACACGAACCCGCCAAGGTGGCATTCGTGTTGACCTTACTGACTGGGAAAGCTGCTCTCTGGGGAACGGCTGTGTGGGAGAACCAGGATCCATGCTGCGCCTCGTTCCTGACACTCGCCGCCGAGATGAGAAGAGTTTTTGACCGCGCGGTCACGGGGAGAGAGGCGGCAAGGATGCTCGCAGAACTCAAACAGGAAGAGAGATCGGTGTCGGACTACTCTATTCAGTTCAGGACCCTGGCGGCTGAGTGTCACTGGAACGAGGAGGCGCAGTGGGACATGTTCCTGCATGGGTTGGCTGACCGCGTTCAAAAGAAGATCTACGCCCTGGACCTGCCCACGTCTTTTAATGGGCTTGTGGACCTAGCGCTTCGAGTAGACGCACGACTGACCAGAAGCGAACGTCGGACTCTACACAGCCAGGTTCCGAAGGGTACTGAGAGCCAGCGGTCCAGTGGCGGGAGCGCGGTCAGCCCCACCTACGATCAAGAGCCCATGCAGGTAGGGCGAGCTCGGCTTTCCCGGGAGGAGAGGGAAAGGCGGAGATCCAAAGGCCTCTGCCTTTACTGCGGGGCCGCGGGACACTTTGCCTATCATTGTCCGGTAAAAGGCCAAGCCCGGCAGTAAGTATGAGGCTACTGTCGGGTGGGATCTCCGCCGAGAAGACCTCATCCACATCTACGCTCCTCCCGGTAAGACTAAGATGGTCAGTACACAAACAGGACTGTCAAGCACTGGTGGATTCAGGGGCGGAAGGTAACTTTATGGACCATTCATTTGCTCGCAAATTTCAGATTCCCCTCTTCCCCCTCACCAGTAGGATATCTGTACATGCACTCAACGGTCAAGACCTTCCCACCATCTCCCTCATCACCGGACCAGTCGCACTCACCACTTCAGGCAACCACACCGAGACACTTTCCTTCTACATACTGGACTCTCCACTCGCACCTGTTGTTTTAGGACACCCCTGGCTCATCAAACATAATCCAAGAATTGACTGGCAGCAGAAATCTGTGTTGGAGTGGAGTAGTCAATGTTCTGAGTCCTGTCTGGTGTCTGCTTGTTCGTCTGTTGCTGTCTCTATGTTTCAGGGGGAGGCAGTGGATTTATCAAACGTGCCCGCAGAGTATCTAGACCTGAAGGAGGTGTTCAGTAAGTCTCGCGCTGCTTCTCTCCCTCCGCATCGTCCCTATGACTGTGCCATAGACTTATTGTCAGGTAAGTCTCCGCCTAAAGGCAAGTTAAATTCGCTCTCTGTCCCGGAGAGGGAGGCTATGGAGAAATATATTTCTGATTCTCTGGCAACGAAGTTTATCCGCCCTTCCTCTTCTCCAGCGGGGGCGGGGTTCTTTTTTGTGGGGAAGAAGGATGGATCACTGCGACCTTGTATTGATTACCGAGGGTTGAACAGCATCACGGTAAAGAATACCTATCCTTTGCCGTTGATGTCTTCAGCCTTCGAGAGGTTGCAGGGAGCATCTATCTTCACTAAATTGGACTTAAGAAACGCTTATCATTTGGTTCGCATCAGGGAGGGGGATGAATGGAAGACTGCTTTTAACACCCCTAGGGGGCATTTTGAAAATTTGGTCATGCCTTTTGGGTTGTCCAACTCCCCAGCAGTCTTCCAGGCACTCGTCAACGACGTGCTGAGAGATATGGTTGACCAGTTCATATATGTTTACCTGGATGACATATTGATTTTTTTCATCTTCTCTCCAGGAACACGTTCAGCACGTCCGAGTGCTTCAGAGGTTGCTAGAGAATGGGCTTTTTGTCAAGGCGGAGAAATGCGTTTTTCATGCACAGTCTGTTCCGTTTTTAGGATTCATTGTGTCGACTGAGGGAATTCGCATGGATCCTGAGAGGGTTAAGGCTGTGGTGGATTGGCCAAGTCCAGAATCCCGTAAGGCCCTACAGAGGTTTCTGGGGTTCGCCAATTTTTACCGGCGGTTTATTCGCAATTTCAGCCAGCTGGCCGCTCCTCTGACCGCCTTGACCTCCCCCAGAACTGCGTACAGGTGGTCAGACGCTGCCGAGGCAGCGTTTGCGAAACTAAAAAGCCGCTTCGTTTCGGCTCCCATCCTCATCGCCCCTGATACATCACGCCAGTTCGTGGTGGAGGTCGATGCGTCAGAGGTAGGGGTGGGTGCAGTGATATCCCAGCGTTCTCCCACAGAGGACAGGATGCATCCGTGCGCGTTTTTGTCACATCGCTTATCCCCTGCCGAACGTAATTATGACATTGGTAACCGAGAGTTGTTGGCAGTCAAGTTAGCATTGGAGGAATGGCGTCACTGGTTAGAAGGGTCAGGGGTACCTTTTATCGTCTGGACTGACCATAAGAATTTGGAATACATCAGAACTGCTAAAAGATTGAACTCCAGACAGGCTCGGTGGGCACTTTTTTTCGGACGTTTTGGTTTTACTCTCTCGTACCGCCCGGGTTCTAAAAACATCAAACCCGATTCTTTGTCGCGCATTTTTGATCGCTCCGAACGCCCGTCTACTCCCGAGTGCATTTTGCCGGAGAATCTATTCATCTCCACACTCGTATGGGAGGTCGAATCGAGGGTCAGAACGGCCCTAGAAGGGGTAACGCCTCCGCCCGGTGGCCCACCGAATCGTTTATTTGTGCCGGAGGGATTACGGTCTGACGTTATTCAGTGGGGTCATTGCTCCAATGTGGCTTGTCATCCAGGAGTTAATCGCACTAGTTTTTTAGTCAAGTAACGGTTCTGGTGGCCACTCATGGCTCGTGACATTCACAGTTTTGTTTTGGCTTGCTCGGTTTGTGCCACTGGCAAGACTTCCAATCGACCCCCGGATGGGTTACTCCAACCGCTGCCTGTCCCTTCGAGACCCTGGTCCCATATCGCTCTAGATTTTATCACCGCCCTCCCACCCTCCCAGGGTAACACGGTTGTTTTAACCGTGGTGGACCGATTCTCGAAGGCGGTACACTTTATTCCCTTACCCAAATTACCTTCAGCTAAGGAGACAGCTGTGACAGTCGTTGATCACGTCTTTCGCTTACATGGCCTCCCGATAGACGTGGTCTCCGACAGAGGACCCCAGTTTGTGTCCAAATTTTGGCAAGAGTTTTGTAGGTTACTGGGAACTACCGTTAGTCTGTCCTCAGGGTTTCATCCCCAGAGCAATGGCCAAACCGAGAGAGCCAACCAAGATTTGGAAAGGGTGTTGCGATGTATGGTTTCCAAGAACCCTTCCTCATGGAGTCAGCAACTGTCTATGGTGGAGTACGCCCACAACACATTACCAGTGTCATCCACGGGCCTGTCTCCGTTTGAATGTAGCGTAGGGTACCAGCCACCTATTTTTCCCAGTCTGGGGTCCGAAGTCGCGGTTCCCTCCGCTCACGCTTTCGTCCAGAGGTGTCACTGCACATGGACTAGAGCCCGTGAGACTCTACTCCAGGTGGGGGCGCGCACCAAGGCCAAGGCCGATCGCCACCGGTCGAAGCCTCCTGTATACGTCGTCGGTCAAAAAGTGTGGCTTTCTACTAAGAACATTCCTCTCCGCTCCGTCTCTAATAAACTTGCTCCCAAATTTATTGGCCCGTTTACTGTCACCAAAATCATTAGTCCGGTGGCAGTCCGCCTCAACTTGCCTCCAGTGTACAGGAGGATTCATCCCGTTTTTCATGTGTCTAAAATCAAACCCGTGTTTCACTCGCACATTAATCCGCCAGTCCCGGTTCCCCCCCCCGCCGCGTCTCGTAGAAGGGGAACCCACTTATTCGGTCAACCGTATTCTGGACTCTAGGCGGAGGGGACGCGGATTCCAGTAATTGGTGGACTGGGAAGGTTACGGTCCGGAGGAGAGAAGTTGGGTACCTGCTAGGGACATCCTGGATCACTCCCTTATTGATGATTACAATCGACAGGTAGGGGAGTCTGGGACCGCCAGGAGGCGTTCCTAGGGAAGGGGGTACTGTCACGGTTTATATATTCATTGTCTCCTTTTAGTCTCGTGTTTCTGTTGTTAGATGTATGGGTGTGTGCGAGTGGGCGGCTCCACTCCAATACAGCGATTAGCATCAGCTGATCGCAATCATCCTCCCCAGCTGCTACCCATCATATCACCTTTAAATACTCACTGAACTTTCCTCTCTTTGTCAGATCGTTGTTTGATGTTCCCCGTGTTTGATCCTGTTCTCGTCTTCGTCTTGTCCTGTTCCCAGTCTGGTTCATCGGCTCTTCACTTGGATTACTCTTCACCTGGATTACTCTCACTTCATCACCACGGCACTTCACTCGGGATTCTGACCATCTGTCCCTGCGTTACCATCCTGTTGAGTGTGTTCTGACTGTGTGTGTGTGTTTACACCATTAAAGAGTTTACTTGCATTTTTGCTTCCGCATCTTCTGTCGTGATAAAAATGTGACCAAAGAACAAGCCAATGAAAACTACTACAAAATGTCAAGATTTTGAAGTGACATTATGGAGAGAAAATGATGACAACATTTTAATTTTTAGATGAATCCCTTTAAATACAGCTCATTCTGATCATTTAAAGGAACAGTTCACCCAACAGTTACATTTGTCTTACTCTAATGTCATTCCAAACCTGCTATTATTTCTGTGATACACTTTAAGAACATTTTTTGGTGAACTATTCTTTTAAGTTTAGCGGTTTAGCTCATTTCCCCCTTCATCTCCCCCAGCCCGCATGAAACCTGTGTGATGAATGTGAGAAGACTGTTAGAATGTGTCCCAATCAGAGCCAGTGTAATGGAGCACGGAGAGTCTCTGTGTGTGGAGGAACTCAGCTGTGGCTTCATAGTGCTCTGCATAACTTAAATCTGAGTGATGCCAAATAGAGCCCTTAAACTAATAGTGGTATAGTTTTGTCTTCTGCCTCATCTGTTTTCTCAGTATGAGTCGAGATGCTATAAGCTACAGCAGAGCTGCAATTGATACTGCACACCCACTGCAATGTAATTTAGGCTTTAGAACTTATACTGATATTAATTAACATGTCATGAAGGGTGAAGGTCAACCCCTTTTCACCCAAACTGACCTTTAACATCACCACCTGTGCACACCTCACACCCTGTGTCATTTTTAAAGTGTCCCGATTCGGCTATTTTAAAGGTTCCTGATGTTGTTTTGGAGGTCTCCTACAATAGGTTTACATGCACCCAAGGTCAAAAAAACACTTCTTTTTTTTTTTTAGAAAATACATTGCACGTCACCTCATTTGCCAAGGTGTCTGAAAATGGTTCGTTCGAAGGTTCAGTCTCTCTAAACTAGGGCTGTGTATCACCAACAATGTCACGATACGGCACGCATCACGATACTAAAACCACAATGCGATACATATCACGTTATGGATCAATTAGGAATTTAAAATTCTTTTGAGCAGAGTTCAGTAACAGTAATATCTGTTTATTGAGTAACCAACCAGTGTTATAACAGTTGTGATAACTAAACAACTATTCAGCTTTTGTCATTAAAAAGCAATGACTTAAAAAAAAGCTTAGAATGGCTCTTCCTTTAGCTTTTAAAGTCTCTGCCTCAGTAACTGAAATGACAATTACTAAACAAAACATAAAACATATTCCATAAAAGTAAAAACTGTCACAACTTACATTTAATTTAGTTTCATCAAACTCTTTTAAACACCTAGTATTTAACAATTTTTCCTTAGGTGTTGGAATTTCCACCAAACAAAGTCTGATTACATCTTCAGATTTTTATGAGGAAACAACAATTGATCCAAATGCTGAGGGTTGAGAGCACTCCTCTTTGCTGTAATTATATCTCCAGCAGTGGAGAACACCCTCTCTGCTGCTACACTTGTGCCAGGGATGCAGAGGGTACATCTTGCCAAGTTTGATAGTAAAGGAAAAACAGACTGGCGCTCCTTCCACCAGATGAGTGGATCCTCTGTAAGAGGTAATGGCTCTGTGTCTCTGTATTTCTTGACTTCAACCTCTGCTTGATTATACAGTGTCCGAGGTGATTGTTGTGTTTTGGGAGGGGAAAATGCATCTCCAAACAAGTCCTCAAGAGCACATGTGTCCACATTCCTTCTCTTGCAGGGTGGTGAAAGATCTGTCTCAGCATTCTTTCTGTGCTGATCTGCTTCATTAATCTGGTCCTGAAATAATCATAACATAACATTTGTAATTAATAACTTGGTAACACTTTACAATAAGGCTAACAAAGATTCATGATTAGTTCATTTAAACAAACTAATGAACTACACATCTGCAGCATTTATTAATCTTTGTTAATGTTAATTTCAACATTTACTTTTAAAATGTTAACATGAGTTGATGCACTGTGTGTGAATTAACATGAACAAACAATGAAAAGCTTTATTTTTTATTAACTAACATTAATAAAAATGAACAAATACAGTAACAAACGTATTGCTCATTATTAGTTTGTTAGTTACTACATTAACTAATGTTTAAAAATTAATCTTATTGTAAATTGTGTATTGTAAACTCATGTAGCCCATATTGTGTAGACCACATTAATAGAAACATCTATTGTTCTAGAACATATTGAGTTGGTATACGAAAAACAAATCTTTTTTACAGATAGAAAAAAACAGGGGCAGTATAAAATCGAATCTATAAAATTAAGTGAGAAGACATTATTATAATATAACTAGCTGATATATAACAATAACTAACTTAGATTTCTTTAACTTACCGTTGCAAGCGAAATCTGCGATGCCTTCGTTGTCATTTCGGTGTAGACCTCCTGTCTGTTCTCCTCCTTCAAAAAGGGCAATGATTTAAAGCGGGGATCCAGTGCTGAGGTCATATTTAGAAGGGGTATTTCATGGTCATATCTCTTCTCCAGATCTGCAGTCACGGCGATCTTTGTGTCCCGCGTCACTGTCGAGTCAGTGGTTTCAATTTGAATGCCATGACTTAACTGAGGATGCAACGGTGCGATAATAGATACCGTAGGGGTCTTCTCCTCGGACATGACATGAGTTGCCAATTTAAGTGGCTTCAGTGCCTTTATTACATCTTCAGCACGTTATGTCTGCTTCTGTTAATGTCCACAGGTCTTTGGAATTTTTCCGCACCTCATTTGACAGTAATGCAGCGCAAATTGCGGGCTGTTGTTCTACGAATCGCTCCAACATGTCATGTGCGCTGTTCCACCTCGTACAGACATCGGTCATCAACTTATGCTCGGGAAGGCCAAGTACCTTTTGCTTCTCGTGCAGGACATGGCAAGCGATTGTACTTTTCCTAAAAAATGTTGTGATGTTCCGAACTCTTCCAAGAAGACGGGAAACTTTCGGTAACTTCAGAGCACGTTGAGCAGCCAGATTCAAACAGTGAGCAAAGCATCTCACATGAAATAATTTGGCTAGTTCTGCAGCTACTGACATGTTAGCTGCACTATCAGTCACAAGCACTGGATCTTTGCCTTTTATTCCCCATTCGTGCATCACATCATTAAGCAAATCTGCGATGTTTGCTCCAGTGTGATTGTCAAACATCACTCTTGTCTGCAGAACGTGCGAGACAAGTTCCCATTGTTGAGAAATGTAGTGGCAGGTTGCTGTAACATACGATTGGGTGGCTCTCGAAGTCTACGCATCGCAGGAAATGGAAACTCTCTGTGCAGAAGAGAGTGACAACAGAACGTCTCGCTTAACCTCGTCATATAACCGGGGGATTGCAGTTTCTGTTAAAAACTGACGTGTCGTATTGTGTAGCGTGGCTCACACTCGTGAAGCAATTGTCTGAAGCAGTTATTCTCAAGCGCTGCGACGTGGGTAAGCGTTTTGAGATAAAAGCATCAGGCAACGTTGGCTGCTTCTGAGATGACTGATATGTGCTGCTACTACCTGCTGCGACCAGGGCTGGCAGGTCTGGATGATGTCTACTCATATGCAGAGAGAGGTTTGTAGTGTTGCTGGAGTACTTAACTTTTGTTTTGCAGATCTTGCAAATTGCATGACTCATGTCCAATGTCTGACTCTCTGGTTAAGCATAAAACCCGAAATTCTCCCATATTTTTGATTTTACTTTTGCCGGCGGTGTCAAAATTCTTTTATCAATTTTGAATGTCTCGCGCTGCTGCTCGCGTTTCTAAAATGGCGCAAATTGACGTCACCTGATAATTGGCTACATTCAAAAGCATGACAGATATTCTTTCATTTTTATTTGTTCCGATTTGTTTATATTGCAATATATATTACAATCTGACTGTACATTGACTGTTTATTTGAAATGCAATAAAAAAAAAGGAAAAAAAGAAAAAAAAGCATGACAGAATCGATGCGGCAGTATCGATACGGCAGCTGCTGTATCGATACGTGTATCGTCGGGAGTTCATGACCCTGTATCGATATTTTGAGCACAGCCCTACTCTAAACCCCTCCTTTACGTAAGCCTACTCTGCTCTGATTGGTCAGACGGCACGATGTGTTGTGATTGGTTGACTGCTTACAGCACGTGTCGAATACAAAACGCCTATTAGCATATCTGAATTTCATCTCTGGAGCTTCCTCAGTGCTTGATACACAGTGATAAGAATAATCAAAATGGGGTCGGTTTCACCATATCAATTCCAGCATAAGTCCTCATTCCTTTAGAATTGCATGAAAAATGGATTTGCTTTCGCAAAGCTAGAAATAGCGTCTTCTTGACATGTCGACAACATGGACCAAACTCTTCCAGGCCTCATCTACAACTAGGCGGGTCAAAGTAGATGTTGTTAGTGAGCCAAAAAAGACCATAGGCTGGTATTGTGCTAATTTGTTACATTGTTACAGTAGGTATATGTAACAGAAAGTGAGACTGGAATTTCTGACTTGTTTCGGCAGTTCAGAATTGATTCTTTCTTTTAGGAGACAAAATGTTATTTGTCGTACACTTTGATCTTTATAACTTTACAGACCTTTTAGATTCACAAACAGATATATTACACGCGGCATGAAAGGTAATATTCGAAAAAGCATAATGTGGCATTATAAGGCAACCCAAATGCTTAACATTATGCTTATATGCCCTCATCTTAATCCCTGTTTCTTCAACACGTCCCTCTTTGCTCTCCACCATCTCTGTAACGCACCCTCCCCCTCTTTTTTCTGACCTAGATTTAGCAGTTGATCCGGACTGGAAGGTTAACCCCTAGAGGGAGCACCTTGTCAGTCCTCCACCCCATCAGTTCACACACAAAGGGCACCCTTTGTCACTTCACATTTCCAGGCTTTCCCTGCCTTACTGTCAGTTCCATTGTAATGGTCACTCTTCCATCAGGCCTTAAGTCTCACCTTTGGCCAAGCACAGGTATGGAAATCACCTCAAAAACATCAGTCAAACAAGATTTAAGAATATTGAAATGTAAGAAATGCACGCTAATTCAAATTTTAATACACACTGTAAACCCTGATAAGTTGGTAGAACTCAAATAATTTGAGGCAATCAGTTGCCTCTAATTTTTAAGCTCACAAACTTAAAATCTTTATTTTGTACCACACAAACGTTCATCTTCGTTCATCTTCGGAACACAAATTAAGATATTTTTTGATTAAATCTGAGAGCTGGATCACTCCTCAATAGGTTTCTTAAGGGATCGAAACTGGTTGGCCCAAAAGTTATGAAAGACATCGTTAAAATAGTCTGAGTGACTACAGTGGCTCAATCTTAAGTTTATCAAGCGACGAGAATACCGTTTGCGCGCGAAAAACGAACAAACATAACGACTTTATTCAACTACTCAATTTTTCAATCATTATATCTTAATTTGTGCTCCGAAGATGAACGAAAGTCTTACGGGGTTGGAACAACATGAGGGTGAGTAATTACTGACAGAATTTTCATTTTTGGGTGAACTATCCCTTTAAGTACAATTAACTTTAAGGAATACTTGAGTGAAATAAACTCTGTTTGGGTTAATAGTGGGGTCTTTACTGTGGACCATTTATTAGCCCATGATCTTTGCTCAAAATGAAATAACTTGCTCTTCTTCTGAAATGATCTAAAAAGGTCAATTTTATTCAAATACATTTCTGTGTATCAAATTTTGCCCTGTTCGTTTTGTACTATAATGGTTCTGCAATCTGTGATCTTTTTTTTCAGGATTCTTTGATGAATAGAATGTTCAAAATAACAGCATTTGATTGAAACAGAAATCTTTTGTAACATTATAAATATCTTTACTGTCACTTTTCATCAATTTAATGCATCCTTGCTTAAATGTATCAATTACTTTTAAGAAGGGGGGGTAAACACTTTACTTCCATGTGTTAAGTTACCATAAACTAACAATGAAAAAAAAAAGAGGAAAGCATGTATAATGTTAGTTTCAACATTTACTATTATTGGGAGCTTGTAAAAAAGTGTTACCAAAAAAAAAAAAAAAAAAAAACCTCAATCAGGATAATGTCGCAATGCATAATGACAAACAGGTGTTTAAGAAACAGGTGTTAAAGAAAGACAAAATCGAAAGGGGCCTTTACGGTACCTATAGACTATAATGACTTTTCTCTCCGCCTCAACTCAACTAGCGTATGGTTCATAACTAGCTAGTTTTCAAACAGCTTAAAAAGGAGCCTGCTTGCCATCTATGTAATGCACATCATGAGTGAGTGGTGCCAGGAGGAGAGCTTAGGTTGGTTATGGCCCTTCCAGGGGTCAGCACCCATCATGCACCGGACCCTAATGCTGCTGATGAGAGAAAGACCGCCCTGCAGGCCTGTAGTCCCTCGAGGAGTGGGCATTCAGCATCAACATAACCTGAGCCGACAGAACAAACACACACACAAAAGCAAGAACATGTACACTCACATACACACAGGACAGGAACCTGACACATACAGACACACAAGCACAAAGACACACATATCAAAACACGTACTGCAAGACAAGTCCAATATCACATGACACATAAACAAGCAGGTTTCTCACTAAAGAAACTCCTCATGCACAGGAGCACAATGAGATTCATGTTGCACACACAGGTAAGTACACTTTAAAATGGCATTTTATGATCACACACATTTTTGGTTTCCATGTGTATACAAGATTTTCCACAGACATAATGATTTTTATACTGTCCCTCAACCATATCCCCTAAATACAACCCTCCCAGAAAACATTCTGCATTTTTACAGTTTCAAAAAACATAATTTAGTATGATTTATGAGCTGTTTTTACCTCTTGGGGATAAAAAAAAATGACAAGGTAAAAAAAATTGGTTTTACTATCTTTGTGGGGACATTTGGTCCCCATAATGTAGGGTTTAACAGGACCACACACACAGCCACCAAGGCACAATGTGAAAGATCATGCTCATCATAAAACAAGACATCAAAATTGACTGCTGCTCTTGTCAGCAGTGTCTGTGAATATGCCCATGGAGCTTGCAGTGGTCTCATGCAAATAACAGCCCTCAATTTAGCACAGTCTTTCCTCACCTTCACTCAGCACAGCTGCCGTGTGTTAGGCAGAAGGAAGCAAAGTCCCGCCAGCACCTTCTTCAGCTGTACTGTACATCAGAGGTGCTGCAAAACACACCTCCGTCAGAATTCCCATGAGGGTCTGTAAACATGTCACATCAAAACAGCAACAGAAGACTTAATTAGACTGATGAGCTCATCGACTGTGATTTGGCAATGTATAACTGACAATGACTTTAATAATACTTTTGTTTTTGTTTGTTTTACATCTTGATAACCTCCAGTGGATATTTTAACTGTTAATGATGGACTGCTCTCTCCAGATACTTTAGAATGGATTATGGGTGGTTCATAATGCCCAAATAACTTCTATATTTTGTGTACTATACTGGAATATTTTTCATTAAACTTCAAATATATGGTATTTTATAATTAGAATCAATGACATAATTCAATTGTTTTATGTTAACAACATTTAAAATACCTCATGAGGTAAGACAACAAATGTAAGTATATTTATGATTCTTAAATAAAATTAGTGCAACAGAGCCCACCCACTTTTTAAGTGGGACTGGTTACGGAAGGATTTTTTCCATTCATTTCTCCCATAGAAAAAAAAAAAGGTTTTCATTAAAGCGTAATAAGCCATGAACCGAGCCAACTAGCTATGAGATGAATCATAACATTAAAAACTTTGATTGGAAGCAAAAAAGCATTTGAAAATCAGACAAAAACACAAAGGTACAAGACTGTGTGGCCTACTTAATGGCTTTAGTGAGGGAAAGAACTACAATCCCATGAAGCATTGCGAATAGCATGATCAAATTAAAAATAATGACCAATTCACATGTCAATCGCAGTGATTCATGGGAGTGGGCGGAGCCAAAGAGCTTGTATGTCACAGTTAGGCTGTCGTTAAAGGTTTATAAGTTATCATTAAAAATCAATTTCCATATATGGAGGAAAATGTACAGAGTTTTTACTTCTAGAATACGACTGTTGCACTCTGTACTGTTTTACTTCAAAACAAAGTTTGCATTGTGATTCGTCTCTTTTATCGGTCAAAACTCTCATCTGAAGAATTTTTTGAAAAATGTCTGGAGAAAATTTATGGCAAAATAATAACAGATATTTGAGAGTTGCCTTCATGTTTCCTGCCTATTTTCATTTTGTGAATATGCATGTAGTAATTGCTATAAAAATGACTAATTAATATAATAATAATAATAATAATAGTAGGCTAATAATAATAATAATATTGATATTGATATTGATATAATGTGTGTGCTTGGTGAATTTGTATGAGTCAGCTGCACTGTGTTGCAGGCTGAAATTGAGTTGACAGTTATTCTTGTGATTACTGGTCAAACATGCACTCAAAGGTCATTCGGTCTGATGGTACATAACAGACAGTATTTCATTCATCAGAAATACACGCTTCATGATTACATAATCTTTTAGTCTCATGAATTACAGTTGAGTTCTTGAGAGTGGCTGCTCTATTGCGTAATTCAAATGCAAAATCAGACCAGTTGACCTACCGAGTCAAGCTTCAGCACTGAATATTGACCCAGCATGCCTGCACTTATCACTAGCCTGTAAGATCCCTTAACAGGGTCTTGACCCTCTTAATTTACACCCGCTGCCAAACAGTCTGCCAGTAGCAAGCATTTTAACCTCTTGAACCTTGCATTGCAAGAAATACATGACCAGAGTTTTCTCTTAGTCACAATCATATACAACATGCAACATTATTTAAATAAATGAATAAAATACTGAATCTGCCAAATATGCCAGAATGACAAATAACAGCTGAAATAACTTCACTGATTATAATAAATAATAATACTTTTTTGTGATTTTTTTTATGATTTCAATTGAATGCATTTTGTGAGGACACTTTCAAAATAGGATACATAAAACCCACAAAAAATGTGTATACGTGGTGGTTATTGATCAAAACATGCAGTGAGACATCCATGGAAAATTGGCTGCAGCATATAACGAACCTAATTAGGCTTATGGGACAAGAAAGGCAAGTGTGTGTATGTGTGTGCGTGAGGTTGTGTTGTAAAGTCGAGTAGCTGAAGGGGTTCGCAGGCTGGGGAGCTGAAAGGAAACACCGTTGTGTTGATCTTTAGGAATGCAGCATGCCAGAGCCCTGGCTTGGCTGGCACCAAACCCAAATACCTTGCCCACCCCTCTTCCTGTGCCTGTTCCCTTTCTTCCTCGTCTCTCCAGAGAGCCACTGCTACACTCCTTCTCCCAAACTCTGCACCCCACCCCCTGAAATGGGAGAGCCCTCGTCTCCACTTCCTCGGAAGATCAGCAAGCACCCTCCCCACCCCCCGCAGCATTCCTGCCCTGGCATTGCTGTTGCTGGCCGGCTGTCACAACTGGCCGGCCAGAATAGCTCTGTGACGTCTGCTAAGTTACTAGAAAATTGAACTCTCCCAAGAACCTCGGGAACAAGGATACGTAAACGGACAAAATGTATCCGTCCTCTTGTGGCCATGCAGTCTGTGACACAGACACAGCTGTCCAGGTGCACCAGGGTCAAAATACACGCGGAGAGACACACATGCACAGGGTTATATGATGATTCAGTGCCGTTTCGGGATGATTTTATTTGGGGGAGCCAATTGTGCTCTTAGTGTTGGGGCATCTTAAATGTCACCTTATGTATGACTACAAAAATGCATGCAATCTCATTTTTTAATAGGAGGATAATAGAAATACCAAAATATAAAACAAAAATATAAAGTTTGTGTTTACCACAAACTGTAAGCGTGTATGAATGTCATTAGAATGACAAATACTATATCAACACACTATAAGTGAAAGGGGTCTGGTTTTATCAGCCACATTTTGCTGTGCAAAACAAAATTAATGACAGTGAAAGTTTAATAATAATAATAATACATGAACATAAAAACATACATATACAAAATCGATGTATGCTTTTTGTCTATGTTTGTTGTTTTGTTGTATATTAAATATTAAAATATAAAATTGCATAAATTATATGTACATAGTGTAAAATAAGCATTATATTATATATTATATTATGTTATATTTGTTTACAAATCATGCACTTTGGTAAAAAGTGTTTTGAGGTCATAACATAATTGTGCAAGGAGCCACATGAAATCAACTCTTTATTAATCCATAATCTGTCCCTGTAATCATAATTGTGTGTCAAAACGATTAAAAGTGCTTGCTGTTTTCCTGCCTCTAGTGTTCTGTTGGAAACTGCATATTGGTATGTATTTTGCGTTTTGCAAAAATGTTGCCAAAGGTATGTTTTTCCAATGAGCCTGTGTTGTTTTAGCTGTACAAACCTTGTTATGCTTCTTGATATTTATATTGGTATTTACTGGTATTTCTTTACATATTATTTTAATGTCTTGTCGAAATCATAAGCACACTGGTTTTACCATTTACTGCACTTTGTTATTCCTCTAGTTATTTGTACCTATAGCGGCTATGCCGGCTAATGAATCGGAAGTCTTCCACATTCACAGAAAATAGATTATGTAACCTAACACTTTCCGCATTTTTACAATAAAAAAGTTTATTTTCATTATTTTTAATGGTTTTTACAAATGAGGACATCCCCAAAATGAGGCTTGTCAGATTTAGCTCACTTAAATGTGTCCCCAAAATTTGGTTACAGACACACATACCAAACCACCCATTATCTTTTCATGTACATCTTAGAACATTGTTCTCTACCATCTTTATAAGTTACGTGACCTAGAACATGGGACTAGAGTTTGCAACATAATGTCGCTCTCTACAAAACACATCGACAGACCGTCTGATGAACACTTAACTTTCACAGGTTCTTTGATAGTACATTCTGATACAAGGGATCTAAAAAGACTCTCTGACCTCAATGCGTTTCACATAAACATCCTCACAACAAAAGCGAACCGCTCTCTCAGAGCATCTAAAAGAGCGTGACACCGCAACTCAGCTCGGTGTCAGAAGGAATGATGCATGTTGACTGTAGCCCTGCATTTGTCAGACGAGGTGTCTGTCGTAAAATTGGCAAAGCCGATTGACACTCATTAGCAGGCCGCTGAGAGCCATTGCCCGGGGAAGCAGTGCAGAGAGACCATATCCCACTAAAAATAAATGATTCAAATGATTGGGACTGATAAAACCAGATGAATTAGAAATAGAAGAGAGTTTAGGCAAGACCTCTGGTTGGCAAGCTGTTGTCACATGGAAGGCCGCTTAAAGCCTCTATGACACCCACCACCCCCAACCTCTTAGCGCTGGTGTCGGCCACCCTCAAGCTGAGCCCCCTCTTCCTGCTGCCACTCACAGGCACACGAATACTGTAAATTATGCACGCCTACACACACACATACACATCAATGTCTGCTTCATGCCACAGTTTAAAAGCAGGAATGACCAAGGCCAAATCCTAGAGGGTGAATTGAGTAACACACCCCCTTCACACACTTTTGCCTCGGCACTCCTAGCATACGCCATCATGAAGGTCCTGCCCTGGTCTTTATGCCTAAGTCCTTTGCACTTTATATGGCTTCACAGACAGAAAGGGCACCTGTCCATCACTCATTTTGCTCGCCATCCCTAAATTAAGTCATTCATCATTATGCATGTCTCAGACTGTCAATCATTCAGTCAATTAGAAAATTATTACAGTAATTTAAGAATCAGGCCCTCCAGCACAGAAAGTAAAAAGATATTAAATTAACGTCGAAACTTTTTGTGAATGGTATTATTTTTAATATGGTATTCTTTGAGAAGTTATTTCAGCTCCATAGTTTTTTTTTTAACTATTATTATAATAAAATATTTTTACTTGTGTAGAGCATTCAAAAGCAATAACTGGATCTTAGTTAGGGTGATGCCTTTGATTAGCCAACAGTAAAAGAAACTTCAATTCATTTAAAGGGATAGTCCAACCAAAAATGAAGATTCTGTCATCATTTACTCAGTCATTCCAAACCTGACTTACTTTCTTCTGTGGAACACAAATGAAGATCATTTGAGTCATTTTGGTAAGAAAACACTTTCGGTTTCACTTGACTTCCATTGCATGTTTTGTTGGAAGTCAATGCGAATAGAAATTGAACATTCTTCAAAATACAATCTTTTGTCAATTTGAAATTTTAGACTATTAAAATTAAAATGTTAATATAATGTTATTAATATGTGTGTGTGTGTGTGTGTGTGTGTGTGTGTGTGTGTGTGTGTGTGTGTGTGTGTGTGTGTGTGTGTGTGTGTGTGTGTGTGTGTGTGTGTGTGTGTGTGTGTGTGTGTGTGTGTGTGTGATTAGATATATATGTTTTGTGTTGAATAAATCACAAAAAGTAACACAAAAGACTAAGGCAGAAGTGAAAGAATAAAAGAAAACACGTTTCATTGCAGGATATGCTCTTTTTTTCTGAACCCCTAAATGCATCACTGTGCTTTCTGAAGGTCTGTTTCCCACAGTGATCCTTCCTGGATGTGGACTAAATATCCTACACTTGCTCTGCCAAAGGGTGTCTGATCCTGTCCAAATGTGGTAGGATTCAAGCCTGTGCCAAGTGTGTCCCCATGCAGGACTGAAGGGTCAGTATCAGAGGCTACACCGAAACCAAAGTCCAGGGTCACAACAGGAAAAAATCACCACACCCTCCATTGCTCATAAATCTGTCAAAAATTTGTAATGGTTTTGAGGGGAAACGGCTTTATCTACACTGTATATGACTGCATGTAATTTTTTGTGTCCAACCCAATGAAATTGAACACATTAAAACTTAAATATTGAAGTGAAATTAAGTCACAACCTGCATTGATAAATGTGTTGAGTTAAATGAGTGGCGTAAATTAAAACATTTAACAGAATGTTTTACATAAAATCTTGTTGCATTAATCTTTGTTAGCCTTTAATAGAGTAATAAATGACTAAATGTTATGCAAAGTATGTGCCAGTTTGCAGTACACAGTTTGAATGGTCAAATCATTCCTGTGAATTTACTTACGACTTCCCTTTAACAGTCATAAGCCTGTCAAAACAGAGAGAGTGAGATGTATTTCACTTCAGCTCACCATCTGTGTTGTCTGCTCAGCGCTAGCCGGGTCAATCATCCTATAGGGATATTGTATAAAATATTATTAGAACGATTAGAATTATTACAAAATACGTATTCACAGTGCTTCACTTTTTCCACATTTTGTTGTTACAGCCTTATTCTAAAATGGATTTAATTCATTATTTTCCTCAAAACTCTACAAACAATTCAATAAACGTGAAAGAAGTTTGTTTGAAATCTTTGCAAATTTATTACAAATTTAAAATCACATGTACATAAGTATTCACAGCCTTTGCTCAATACTTTTTTGAAGCACCTTTGGCACCCAATTGCCATCTTTACATGTCTTTAGCTCCTAACCGACATTTGCTTCCACATTGCCCAGCAACAATCCATTTCTGCTCTATAAGCTCTGATGTCTTTTTTTTACACTATCTATTTCTCCTGTTTTCCTCCTGTCACTCCCTCCCCACATATATTGTATTAAGATACATAACTCCTGCTCGTATTGCCTTGTTACAGACCATATACAAAAGTGGATTTAATGAGCTTTTGCAGTGATTTGTGGCTGTCACGGATCACCAACGCAAACGAGACTTGACACTGACACACATACTTTTTCCAGGCTACGAGCCAACAGATACAGACACACTATTGCTCATTCATGATTTCAGTCAGAGCAGACACGGTGGGGCACGTCAGATCTCTCATGCAGGTTTTTAACATCTTTAAGAGTCAGCTTTCTCCTGGTCGGTTCCCAAGAGGCTGCTGATTCCGCATTACATGACCCGTGTCTGACAGTAGTCATGACAGCGGTGATGATTTCTTAATGTTCGCAAAGTGGGCGACGGTGAGGGGCCTGTTTCTGACATTGGGGAGGGATGGAAGGAAAAGCGGATTGTGCGGTCCTTCTGCCAATAAGAGGAAGCCATGCTCTGGGGGGCGATCATTTGGGGCCTACGGAGCAAGCTAAAGGAATGTGGGAGAGCACAGCTGTCTTCTTCTGTCAAACGCAGGCCCTAAACTGTAGATAAGCTTAGCGTTTCGTCTGCAGGACTTCTCCTCACCTTCTCAGCCTAGACTGGTGGACACAGTTATACATGTTCAGGGTGTGCTACTCCTTCCATCGTTCACTGGAGCAGCATTCCTGATGAAATGCCGAAATGACATGAAAATATGCAAAAAAAATTTAAGTTGATGCAATTTGCCTTCCATTGTAACATAATTAAGCGAATGGAGCCAGATTTAATGTGTTTTCTAAACAGCTATTTGGCCATTGCTTAACATTATGCCTTAAGTGTTGTCAGAGGGAGAGACAAACAGTTTCAGATAAAGTTATTGTATTTCAATTAAAAGTTAAGCAGACAAAATAAATGAATCACAATAAAACAAAGCAAATGCATTAGTTAACACAAAATTGAAAGTTCTGTCATCACTTAACCACCCTCATGTTGTTACAATATCAAATACATTAATAAAATAAAATAAATGTAATGATAAAAATTAGACTTTCATATATTTTAGATTCATTGCACACCATCTGAAATATTTCAGGTCTTTTATTGTTTAATACTGATGATTTTGGCATACAGCTCATGAAAACCCAAAATTCCTGTCTCAAAAAATTAGCATATTTCATCCGACCAATAAAAGAAGTGTTTTTAATACAAAAAGAAGTCAACCTTCAAATAATTATGACTCAATACTTGGTTGGGAATCCTTTTGCAGAAATGACTGCTTCAGTGTGGCGTGGCATGGAGGCAATCAGCCTGTGGCACTGCTGATGAGGTGTTAAGCTCATCCAGAGTGTTGGGTCTTGCGTCTCTCAACTTTGTCTTCACAATATCCCACAGATTCTCAATGGAGTTCAGGTCAGGAGAGTTGGCAGGCCAATTGAGCACCGTAATACCATGGTCAGTAAACCATTTACCAGTGGTTTTGGCACTGTGAGCAGGTGCCAGGTTGTACTGAAAAATGAAATCTTCATCTCCATAAAGCTTTTCAGCAGATGGAAGCATGAAGTGCTCCAAAATCTCCTGATAGCTAGCTGCATTGACCCTGCCCTTGATAAAACACAGTGAACCAACACCAGCAGCTGACATGGCACCCCAGACCATCACTGACTGTGGGTACTTGACACTGAACTTCAGGCATTTTGGCATTTCCTTCTCCCCAGTCTTCTTCCAGACTCTGGCATGCAACCACTGAGCAATAGTCCAGTGCTGCTTCTCTGGAGCGAAGGTCAGGCTTGACCTGGGGAATGCGGCACCTGTAGCCCATTTCCTGCACACGCCTGTGCACGGTGGCTCTGGATGTTTCTACTCCAGACTCAGTCCACTGCTTCCGCAGGTCCCCCAAGGTCTGGAATCGGTCCTTCTCCACAATCTTCCTCAGGGTCCGGTCACCTCTTCTCGTTGTGCAGCGTTTTTTGCCACACTTTTTCCATCCCACAGACTTCCCACTGAGGTGCCTTGATAGAGCACTCTGGGAACAGCCTATTTGTTCAGAAATTTCTTTCTGTGTCTTACCCTCTTGCTTGAGGGTGTCAATGATGGCCTTCTGGACAGCAGTCAGGTTGGCAGTCTTACCCATGATTGCGGTTTTGAGTAATGAAACAGGCTGGGAGTTTTTAAAACCCTCAGGAATCATTTGCAGGTGTTTAGAGTTAATTAGTTGATTCAGATTATTAGGTTAATAGCTCGTTTAGAGAACCTTTTCATGATATGCTAATTTTTGAGACAGGAATTTTGGGTTTTCATGAGCTGTATGCCAAAATCATCAGTATTAAATCAATAAAACACCTGAAATATATCAGTTTGTGCTGTGCAATGAATCTAAAACATATGAAATTTTAATTTTTATCATTACATTATGGAAAATAATGAACTATCACAATATGCTAATTTTTTGAGAAGGACCTGTGTATTCAGATTTATATTTATATATTCAGACATAACTATATATTCAGATATACATTTATATAGTCAGGCTTATATCTGAATTTCTATCTATATATTCAGATTTACATTTATTCACGACTTACATAGAATTATTTCCTGTTTAGCTCCTCATATTATGTATTCTAACAAAGAATATTATATATTTAGTGCTGTCAAATTGATTAATTGCGATTAATCACATCTAACATAAAAGTTTGTTTTTATAGTGTGTGTGTGTGTGTGTGTGTGTGTGTGTGTGTGTGTGTGTGTGTGTGTGTGTGTGTGTGTGTGTGTGTGTGTGTGTGTGTGTGTGTGTGTGTGTGTGTGTGTGTGTGTGTGTGTGTGTGTGTGTGTGTGTGTGTGTGTGTGTGTGTGTGTGTGTGTGTGTGTGTGTGTGTGTAAATATATATTTATATATGTTACACACATACAGTCAAACCCAAATTTATTCAGAAACCTTCAACATTTCTCACATTATCACAGTTTATTTTGCTATCCTCACTTACATAAAAGAACTATAGTGTCCTGCACCCTCTAGTAAAAAAATATCAGTTATCTGGTGGCATCTGAATAATTTTTGGTTTGACTGTATATTATATAAACAAACTTTTATGTTAGATGAGATTGATCTCGATTCGACAGCACTATGTTTTATATGTATATGTTCTTTAGAAAAGGTGAAATCATTATCATTTAACTTAAAAAGAAAGAAAGAATGGAATTAGTTTTGTTGAAAATACCTGAAACATTTTTACTAAGATTTCTCCTTTTTGTATGTGTGTGTCTCTAAGAACACTTGCAGTAGAAAGGTCACGTCTGGAGCCCTGGATATGTCAGCATGTGGGTCTCTCCTCAGTGCTTAACAATGTACAACGTAGCGCCTCAAGCTTACACTCAGTCACTGCGTTTATGGAGGTGACACAGGGTTCAGAGGCTGCTTGGAGAACACAAACCCCACAACAACAGCAGATGCACATTCAAAAACGAATGTACATGTGGAAAATCCCTTTTGATGTATGCGGCCACCTATATTGTAATGTTTAAAAAGTAGGTGTTAACACTCATGTTTAACAGAATGATTCGCAACACGTGTTAAGACTTACTTAGGGACATAAATCGCAAAAATTGCTGATTGAAAGACCTTATGGACATTGACAAGTCTTCTCCCTTTTCCAAGAGACTCAGCATTGATTACCAGCTAATTATAAACGAAGGAAGTGGCAGCTTGTGTGTTTCTAGGGTTGCAGTGGAATACATTTGCACTTCTCCAGGAGATCATGTGATATCGGGTGAGAATTCCGCAGAGCACTAAGTGCTACCTTCTCTACTCTCTTCTTCTCCTTCTCTCTAGTTGTCTGTCTCTCACCCCTCTAACGCTCTCTCTCTACACCTTTTAATTCTGCCGCCTTTCTCACCGTTCCAACGACCCCCCTACCTGCGTTCACAGCGGTGGTGCCTCCCAAAAGCCTTCTTTCACACCCAAAGTTGGGATTCAAATTAGCATATGTTGCATTCATTTGGTACCCGTGCCTGACAGGAAGGGCTGACTTGAAGAAACATATGCTGCTAAGTCTCTCTAATCAGAGCTATTCACACACTGATCATTAGACATGTTGTACTTGTGTCCTCATCCACCTCCACATATTCACACAAAGAACACCCGTCATATGTATTCTCTTTGGAGTTCATGATAAAATCACAAATTAATCTGAGGATCACCATCTGAAAGTGGAATAGAGTATCATACAACATTGCTAATGAGTTTACATGGATATCAACTTTTTTTTAAGCTAAAATGTATGTTTTTGTTTAAGGAAAGAATTTTAGGTGCTGTTACATTCACTGTTTAAATCAACGTTTTGATTTTACATGTTCGTTTAAATAGTCCTGCAAATATTTAATGAAGCTTGTCAACTAATATGAACTAATTAAATTGCTGGCACAATTATTATAATATTACACTTTTTGCTGTTTATAGTAGTTTTAAATTTGCACGTTAAACCGCAGAACTATTTTGACACATTGTTTCATATGCTAGCATACACAGAAGAAAAGCTTTAACTGATTTTATTATGCTTATTATTAAGAAAATTCTCTTTTATGTGGATGTGTCACTGCAGGCCGGAAAGTATTTAAATATAGATATTGCAAAATTAATTAGTAGGCCTAGTAGGATGTAAAGCTCAAGCTCGAACGTATCATACTTGCTTCCTATCCTGATTAAAAACTTGATTTCTTGATCCTGATTAGTAACACTTTATTTTGATGGTCCCAAAACAGACATTCTACAGACTATAAGAAACTGTCAACTAATTCAACTAACCCTAATCCTACCCCTAAATGTCTACTAATACTCAACCAGGAATCTAATGCCAATTTGGAAATGTAAGTTGTAACTACACAAGATTCAAAAACTTGTAACAACAAGTCTTTTTATATATTTTTTATATGTTTATAAGGCAATATGTGATGACTAATTTGGGAAAACAGGCCCAAAGATAGAACAAATATATGAAATCCTCATTTGCCATTTTGATACATTTCAATATGACGACAGTCACACTGGTAATTGACATACAATTTTACTTTAAATTTCTTAAATACCACTTTAATTGATATTTTAATGCTTATAAACAAAATGTTTGTTCTTTACTATCCAACAAAATGATAAAAAAAATACAAGAAACCATTATTTATTTATTTATTTATATGAAAATGTACAAATGCTACTTAATATATCTAAATAAACAAAATATGTTCTTTATAAAAACAAATAGAAGATAAAAATGTATTTATTTATTTATTTGATTGAAAATGATAAATTTACTGAATAAAACAGGCCTATTTAGGGTATCTAAAGTATTTTGTTTTTATAACTTAGAGTAAGTCAAAAATGAAGTAAATAGGAAAAGGAAGTGAGATTTGACATTTAACAAGTGCTGTTTTGATAACACCGACCGTATAATATGACTGATGGAGTGCAGGCATGGTGTGGGTCCATAAAAACATAAGGCACACTCAAGTTTCCATGGGGCGTCCGACTAGGCCCTATATCCTCTTCCCTCCGTAACACTGAGACGAGAGCTATGCACTGCTGTGGAACGAAAGAGACAGACACTGATCACAGGTGCATATAGCTGAAGGTATATTGCTTAACAGATCATCTTTACTGATGGAAAATCTCAGATGTTTAGAAAAAGCATTAGCACAGGATGAGTCAGAATTACACTTTACTATACCCCACCACATGAAAACTCTCAAGCCCCGAAACTGCAGGATGAAGAAGTGTGATTAAGAAATCTAGCAATCTTTCACGTCACTCTCTGATTGAGCATCAACTGAAAAGACATGATTTTAGGAGACTTTCATAAGCAAACATACAGTATCTTGCCAAATCTCATCTAAAATTAAGTCAAATTCTGGTCATATCATTTGCATCATGGCACTTCTGCCACTCTCTGACCACAGATAAGAATATGACCTCATAAAAAAATTGCTGCTGGTCTTATCTTATAGAACACAATACAAAGAACATCAACACAATATTCAGCAAATAAGTGAATCATTTGATTGCCTTATGTTATTGCTTCAATAAAAGTATACATTTTGCATACATACAGACACTGATCCAAAGAAGAGTTGTGCTAATATAAAATCCCTCCTCCCACACTTTGTGAACAGAGAACTGCCATTAACCTGTGACAAATGCGCCAACTAGATTTGAGAATGCGTGGCATTCAAAGCCTCTCCGTAAATGCTTAAAAGACTGCAGGGCAATGTGTTGTGTGTGTAGTGTGATTCGTTTAATTGCTGATACAGTAGATTAGGGCTGCTTCTGCGCACGATTTGTGTTCTGTACCTTTGTGGTGAATGTCGCCTGCAGTCGATCAGCTTAACTAAGGCCTACAAGGTGGTGGCCACTTCCACAGGGCAGGTGGAGAGTATATCAGCCTAGCCTGGTGAACACGTCACTGGGGAGGACAATACGCTATCATCTGAGGTGTCAACAACAATGAGTTCAACTGGTGACCTTGTGAGTTCACCTTGCTAGGAGAGACACTGGAGATGGAATTAGAGAAATGACAGTGCGGAGAGGCAATTGTGTCATACCTGCACTGGGGGGACACTGTGTGTGTGTGTGTGTGTGTGTGTGTGTGTGTGTGCGTGCGTGCGTGCGTGCGTGCGTGCGTGCGCGTGCGTGCGTGTGTGTGTGTGCGTGTGTGCGCGTGTGTGTTTGTTTGTACGTTGCTGGTTTGAGGTATTGATTTATAATATATGATGATATGTAGACAAATGACTTAATGGACTTTTTTTGTAAAATATTGCCAAAAAGCCAGAAAGAAAAGAAAATACTATGCATATTCCTACCTTGAAATGATTTTGTTTTTAAGTAAAAGGAATACAAATAACTTAAATGCAACTGAACTACAAGCTAATAAAATAAAATAATAAAAAGAAGACTTATACAAGACTGAATCGCTGTCAACACAAGACTTTTTAACATTACAACAAAGTGAGGAAGCTAAAACATTTTCTACGCTGTTAAAAAGTATTATTTTGTATTATATTTTTTTATGTTTTATATATACTGTATATATATATACATATATATATAAAGAAAAAATATACTATCTCAGAAAGAAAAGAAAATAATATTTAGGCAATAGTCATACCTTGAAATTATGTTTTGTTTCTAAGTAAAAAAAAATTAAAAATGAGTGTCTTCTTATTTTTGAACATAAGATCAAAGTATACACAGCTATGTTACATTTTATGTTATTTATTTATTAATGCTTACTGCATTGTTTTTATGTCATTTTACCCATGGTGATGTTTTATGTTTGTCTTTCTAATATTACTTATTGTAAAATAACTTTAAGACATAATTTATATGCAATTACTAAAATGCCATCAAGTGCCTTCATACAGCTGGTAACATCGTCATGTCACACCATTTTGTACAGCACTTATTTACCTTTATGTAGCTAATTTCTGTAACATTTAGATGCTAAAGAACAATAAAAATGCACTTGTAGTGAAGACAAAAATTCTGTGTGCTTGAGTGGAAATGAATGTCATAAATGTAAGATTCAAAAAGTAAAAATATCAGTTGAAAACGGATGGAAAACGACTCACTCGCTGTCACTTTCTCTTAGCTAGATCTTCCACATATTATTCATCAACACAAAAATATCTAATGAGATATAATGTATTATTACACTATTTTATTAAATATTGGCTATAGGAAGATTTATTTTTATTAAAACTATTATTTAAATCATAGCCATATGTATAGCCTACTGTAGGCTATAGGCCTATTTACGCATTAATACCGCTAACTAATTAAGTTCACGTATGCACTCAATTAATTAACATTGTAACGATTGTTCAGTTCTGTTAAGTGAGTATCAAACTACAGCCCCTGTGAAAAGGGGAAGGCCCGTCCTCGCGCATCAAGCCTATCACGCCCACTGAGTGTAAAGCCCACCTCCGGACCAATTACCATTCGAGATATGGATATATCATAGAGTCTTATCATGTGTTTGAAGTCCGATTCCTATTCCATATACTACATAGTGGCAATGTCTTCAACATATTAAGATTGGCCTACATCAAAGGGAAGATTGCCCAAGTAGTTTAAATCTAGATTACACTGCGCGCTTTGCAGACAAGCCCCAGAATTTGCAGTTTATTTGAAGTTTGTATTAGTCTTATTTTAAATGTTAAAGCATTCGGACGGTAAACCTATGACACCTCTAGTGAGCTCGGACCGGTGCTGCAGATGGGCGGCATAGGCAGGCATTTGTATCTCAATATGTTGAATGGAACAGACGCGCAAAGTTTCGCCAAAGACACAGAATTAACCAGCCACCTGCACCGAAACCGCGACTTACCGGACTTCAAAATGGGCATCCAAGACACGAGGTTTTACTACCAGGACTCAATTCCAAACGCACAGGACAGTTTGACATTGCCGTTCCACGCTGAGCACCACCAAAGTGCGGGAGCGCAGACGGGGAGGTTTTACACACCGGCTCCGCTCGGTAGCTGTCACTTCACCAGCCGGAGTGGGACGGGACATACTTACGTTCCAGCCGGAGCCGATGCGTATTCTTCAGCCAACGGTAAAGACGTGTACCCGAGCAGCGCAGACAGCTACACGGCGTCTTTTCAGCACGGGTACCCGCGAGCACCGATGTACACTTTACCTGGTCTACAGGTGTCCGGGAAGACACAAGTGCTCCTCAACAACTACCCGCTGTGGGCAAAGTTCCACAAGTATCAGACAGAGATGATCATAACGAAACAGGGACGGTAAGAAGCCTTTTGGCTAGCCACTCTTTAATTCTATGTTATTAGCATAGACGTTTGTTTTCATGGCAGATTTTTTTTTTAGTAAGAAACTGGTCATTCAGCATTTCCAAATGCCCCATTTGAATGGTAATTCCTCTTACTTTTGTACTGATGAATGCCAGCTGTGCCATCCAGGGCAGGTGGGCATGAAATCGAGTCCTTGGCATAGCTATGTGTCTTAAATTTAGAAGCCTAATTACAGAGAGATCTTTTGATCTAATCCCTTTTTTTCTACCAGACCGCGACTTGGTTTCAGTTTTTGTCAAAGTAAACAAATAGCTACTGTTAGCAATTTGCCAAATTCTCTCACTGTATCTATATGCACTTTCACACAGATTTTTGTAACTGCACCTTATTCTTTGACAAAAATCTGACAGGAGCTTATGAGAACTGCGCATGTTTTTATTTATTTATTTATTTATTTATTTATATTTTTTTTTTTGTTTGTTTTAAGAACGTTATGACCAAACTTAGTTATCACGAGTACTTAAAAAGAAAAAATATATATAAATTAAAACTCAATATTATGACTTATAAACTACTGTGGTCTAGGGGGAGAAGTTATAGTGGAGCCGGTTGACAGGTCAGCGAGCATTAATATCTAAACATGTTCCTGATGATTATAATCTACAGATGTGCAACACTTTCATTTCAGAGCTGCTTTCAAGGCATCCATAGTCATTCCATGATATGGACTTAAAATATCATCTGATAAAACTTTATAATTATTTCTAAGTAGGCCATTATATGTCAGTTTGGTAACAATATTTATCGCAGGATCTTTCTAGCATATGTAAATTATAATAATAATGCTGAAAACTGTTTCACTAACCAATAATATCTAAGCTTATCTCACCTGCCACAATTAAAATAATTTCTGTTAAAATATATGAGAATTGACAGCATCAGAAACAGTTGCAGTCTAATAGGAGGCTAAGCAGGCGGGGAAAACGCTCACACTTTAAGTTCAAAGAGTTATTAAAATATTTATTTCAGAGATAAAAAGTAACACTTAGAGACTGTAATTAATTCAGTATTTTTCAGTATGCAGAATACACTATACAATGTGCATTTAAATATGGCTTTGAAAGCAAATTTCTTAACCTTGAAATGAAGAGGTAACAAAATGTTTTTATCTTAATGTTTTAACATATGACTGAATTTCACATTTTACTGCTACAACAAATCATAGCATTATCACTTTAAAAACACTTCTGCCACGGTCATCACTCATAACTGTCTTTATTTTATTTTGTACTTTTACGCACCATAAAAAACAAAGTCTTAATTTAGTCTAAATTTTCAAAACAGAGATATGTATTTATTTTTATTTATTTTATAATATTATTATTGTTGTTAGTTTGGTAGCTTATACACAGATTTGCATGCATCTGTGTGTACGGTATAACTGTTTGTGAGTGTGTAAGTGTGTGAGCGCACACTTTTGTAACCTGTAACCTACACTCAGGGGTCTTGAAGCCTTTTGCAAACTGCATTCAGAATGAAAGAAAACATAATGAAATAGCGCATACATCATGTCGTTTATTAATGGTATAAATTACAAAGGATTGTTAAAATACTTCAAATCACCCTTGTAAATGCGAGTAACTAAACAGGCTATTGTGGGAATCGAATGGCTTATAGATTATTTAATATTTCACGTAAATGAGAAAACCATGATTCGTTTGATTCATCATTTTTAATACTATCATGACATTTATGATTCATTGTTTTAGCCTCTGAATCGTTACATTTCCTGTTTGTATTTGATCTAGTGAAGTTATCTTTTCACATTCTAGAAATTGCACCAGTTTGAGTCCATTTATTTAAGTGCACGTGATTTGCTGCAAATTATTATTATGTTCTGTTATATACGATATAATGCGCATTAAACATAAGGGCTATTTTATTGGTTTTCATTACCAGTGAGTGTCATAGCTCAGGTAATTCTGCCCAAGACAGGAAGTGGAAATGTAAGGAGGAGGGGGTGGTGCGTTTGGGGGTAAAGTTGGTTGAGCACCAGTGAGACTCTGATGGCCATACACATCAGTGGAGGTTGCTTTGAAGTGCAGGAAATGAAGGCACTTTCTTCCTCTCTCTCGATCTCTTTCTCGCTTTTTTCTTTGCTCTCTCTCCACTGGTCTGGTACCCTGTGAGCGCGGTGATGCGCGTTTCCTCAGAAGTCGAGGTGCAGTCCGAGTCAGGGCTTTGAAATGCACAGTAAGACCCAGTCTAAGACGAGAGCAGAGGTCTTCGGCCTTTTTCAAGTCGAACTCTAAAACTGGCCCCTAACCTCACCCCTGCCACCAGGTTTCACAAACTTAAACAGGCATGGGCCATCAGCTCTAAACATAGATTGGTGAGCGTTGTCTTGCTTTTATGCTAGTCTGAGAGGCAAATAAGGCAACAAGAGGGTGCCAAAAGATACTAATAACGACCGACATTCATGAAAAAGTTACCTCACAGAACATATGTGGGAGGGATATGAAACTACAGATGTTGCCAAAGATCCTTCCATTGCATGTTCAGTGGTTGATAAATATTAAAGTAAAAGAAAATATATCTTATTTTAACATATGTTAAAAAAAAAAAGTCTTATTTCAAACGCATCTGCAACATACTCCTTAAAAGAGGAACTAGGGTTTTTCACTGTCGTTGAAAAACAGTCATTATAAAAGTCAATATATGAGAGTAATAAAAGACATTCTGGCCTCAGGTGCATGTAGGAAATGTGAATGAGTAGGTTCTTCGTAGGTTTGGTGAAAACCAAACTCCGAGGAGTCATGGGTCTCTGCTTTATGTGTAAATAAAGCTGTCACTCCGCTTCAGTGGATTCACATGTCTCATATTTAACACCGCAAAAAGTTTTTTTTCTAAGCATTTGTTTATTGGCTAAAATTGCGTATAGTGAAACTTTTTTTAGGCTTTCTGTACTCACACAGCATTATCACCTTATGTATGTTGAAATATACTGCACAATGAGTACAAACTATGCAGCACAGCAGAAAGTTGCACATGAATAATTTATCCGGCCTTCATTTGGCCTCCCTTAAATTGCAGCATTAGATAATAAAGATGGCAAATATAAATGGTGGCTGCAAAAAAAGTATGGATACTTAAAGGGATGGTTCAACCAAATATTTTAATTCTGTCATTATTTACTCACCCCATGTCGTTCCAAACCTGTATGACTTTCTGTCTAACCATTAAAAAGATGAAATGACAGTGAAAGTCAATAGTGACCAAAGCTGTTTGATTACCAACATTCTTCAAAATATCTTATTTTGTGTTCTGCAGAAGAAATAAAGTAAATGATGACAGAATTTTTATTTTTAGGTGAACTATCCTTTTAATAATGAATGAACTGCATTCTTTGCATTGCACACTTTAAAAAAATATTTTTCGAAGTTGTATATTTAAGGTTGAAATTAAATTTTTAATTCAATGTGCTACTTGACATTTCTTTGAAATTATTTGTGAAATTCACAAGCATTTTTCTGAGTTGTGCAAATTGTTTCAAAGTAAATCCTACACCATTTCTTGTTCAGTGTAAAACAATTATCTGCAAACAGATGATGCTAACATATTTCAAGGTGCTTTTAGTGGATGTAAAAAGTTCACAACAGCATCCTATAGCAAAGTAACCACAGATATAGTTCATCACATGACCTATAGACAAGCTAAACAACCAAAAAGTGTTCAAATAATTCATTATTAATATTAAATTAAAACCTTCCCAACGTCTTTGTGTTTAGCTTGAAGAGTTTTGCTTGAAACATGACATTAATATAACTTTATATATAGTCACTTCTAAAGAATTACAACAAAATAAACCTTTGCGATATCAATGCATCAGTTTCATAATAATTCTTCAGGTCGTCCAGGCTCTGCATAAAATGCAATCTCTCCTCCTGCACCATTCAATGTCTCTCTGTCTGTAGACTTTGAGCTTTCTTTCTTTCTTTTTTTTTTTCAACTAACAATCACATCCTGTTCAGCTGTATATGGTGGCATTGCTGCAAAAAGCCAGACCTCAGAAGCAGCAAACTTGTTGAATAGTCACCGCTCACTACAGCACAGATTGAAGGCTGTGTACATGATTCCAGTGGAATCCCATCAAGCGACTCTGACAGAAACAGAAGACCTGTGGCAGTAGCACATCAGAACCCTGTAGAGATCAAAGGGATCACCTGTGCATGTATCTGTGGTTGCTGCCTGCTCCATTTACAGCCACTGTTTTTCAGCAGCCATGCTACAAACTCATCACGCTATGACAATTCTCCAACATCAGCAAATCGTGGTTTCTGAATGTAACCACATTCACATAATTGCTTACAATAACCACTTAAACATGGTGTGTGATTGTACTGTACAATCTGCTTGTGTCATGTTTAATATTTTACCTTTACGTATAAAAAACGGGCAGACTGGCATGTTTGCAGAAGAATAAAGACTACGTGGATGACACAAACTAGACCTGAACTCCTGTCCTGGCAAATCAATGACAGGCTTGGGGAGAAAGCCCCCTCACCTGTCTATATCCAGACAGGGTTTTTTTTTTTATGGTCCCTTCCTGTCTTTTTTACTCTGCAATGTTGCGTTGATCACACCAACTTCTTGTGCTAAGGGGAAATACATATATGTATGGAAAACTGTATCTTCCTAGAGTCCTAGGCATTTTTGTTTGGCAACCACCTACTACCGTGTTCATGGCTCCATCACTGAGTCAAGGAGTGGCAGATAAGTTTCCAGAGGTTAACCTCTTACTTTTTGTCGTGAGCCTTAAACTCCTACTCATGCAAAACATTCCTCTCAGTGGTGAACCCACTGGTTTCCCCCTCTCCAGGTACTGATTTCTTATAAATGTCTCATTTTTAAAAAGTCTGACAATTTCTGAGGCTCAGTCAGATGAGGAAAGTGACTGCCACAGACGGTATAGTTATAACTCAGAACGAGGAGGCAGAGCATATGCACTGAATGATACAGAGATGATTCTGGTTTCTGTTTTCACTTATATTGAAGACTGATGTGGAAGAAGAAACCCTTCACCTGTTGGGTCTCTTCACCACCACAAGGCAGGACAATGCCAGGGCTCCATCAGAGAATGATGATTGATTACAGCTGCCCGTGGGTGGGCAGTCCGTGTGCTTGTGTCATGTCACCCTGTAGCAAACAAGCGTCATCCCGCTCTAATCATCGACATCAGGCGTCCTTTACCCTTCTTGATAAGAGAAACTTATTTCCGTTAGAAATATCTCTTAATTCTCTTTTTCGAAACAAACTGGTGATTCTGCATTTCTTTCCACTCACTGAAGCTAGTGTAACTTCTTGGAAACACAAAATGAAATATTTAGTAGAATGTGCAAGCTGCGCTTTTGCATAAAAAAAGTAGACTGGGACTGTAAAGTGTTGAACTCCGAAAAGTACGAAAAAGTACAGACAACATTATTACATTGTACTGTTGTTATCTGCTTTTAGAAGAACTTTCCCTCTGCTGTGATTCAGAGAAACATTTCACACATTTGTACATACACATCTTGTTTTTTTTTCTTATAGAACAAGTCAGACATCATTGGTTTTCATGTGTCTTAACTGATCACCCTGCATGAGATAAAAGCTCTTTGGGTGTACAGTAGTACATATGTAAGTGCTATATAAATGCTTCATTATTATTATTATTATTATTACTATTTAATGAAATGGGAAACATAATTGCTAAACATCACTGTTTTTTATCATAAATAGTTGTTTTAAAATTGTTTTAGGGTTAGACTTACACAGACTTACAGTACAATAATGTTAAAAAATGTTGGGTCAGTAAGATTTTTTTAACATTTTTTAAAAGAAGTCTCTAATGTTCACCAAGGCCAGATTTATTTTATACAATAAAAATACTAAATAAATAAATATCAAATACAATAAAACAGTATTATTGTGAAATAATATTACAATTAAAATACCTATTTTCTATTTTAATATGTTTAAAAATGTAATTCCTGTCCAACATATTTTAGCGGTCATTACTCTAGTCTTCAGTGTTACATGATGCTTCAGAAATCATTCTAATATGCTGATTTTATGCTAAAGACACATTTCTTATTATTATCAATGTTGAAACCAGTTGTGCTGCTTAATATTTTTTGTTGAAACCATTTTTAAGGGATCTTTGATGAATGGAAACAAAAAAAAGCATTTATTTAAAATATTTTTTGTGTGTCAATGTAAAAGTCTTTACTGACACTTTTAATGCATCATTGATAAATAAAAGTATTAATTTATTTTTCTTTTTTAAAATCTTACTGAGCCCAAACTTTTGAATGGTAGTATACATGTCATGTTACTAATGTTAAAAAGTATAGCAAAATCGTTTCATAAGAATTAGCCTACAATTCCCACAAATGTGTCCAAAACAAACAATTCTATATCCATGTACAAAGTAAAATTTCTATATAAAGCAGAACGAATTCCAATAATGTGACCCCCTGCTCTTCCCAATGGGAAAAAAGGTTTATAGTTTCACTCCGAAAGCTCAAAGGCACAGAAGACAGGACAGAGAGTGAGAGATTTTTACAACCTAAATCCATTCTGAGCCATATACAAATTATTTGGTCTGTATCCAGTTCATGGAATTGATATGATACAGACACAGATACGAGCAGACAACTGCACTTGAGTGTCACCTGACAGGAGCATCCGGCTGAGGGGAAACATACAAGCATGAGCAGTAGCCTGCAACTGTTGAAGCTATTGAATGAGAGACAGCCGTGTAGCATAGATAGACGTCATCGGTTGAATTGAAGCTAGCATGGCTGATGTTAAATGTTTGTTGTATCACAAGTTGTGCCAAGGTGAAAAGGCACAGAAACACAGCTGTAGAGCATTAAATACTGGGTCTTTTGCAGGAAGTGTGTGCCTATGTCGCATCTTTGGAAACTTAACCCAGTGGGACACACTGACCTCCCATTTACCTCCTCTCCATCACTGCACCGTGATCAAAATCTGTCTAGCAAGGAAAACTACAGCAATCAAGCAGATGCATCTCCTAACATGTTTTATTAATAGTCATATTAAAGATTCACATACAGCCTGCTTCCAGTTGCATCGCAATGAATGTGCCCACATAACTATTGCTTACCACCAAATACTCACCCTCATATATAGGGATCATATCAGATATTAATGATTTCTTCATTTATTGTCAGTCGATTTTTGATGTTTACTTAAAATAAATTATAACATTTCAGCAAATTTTCCCATCATCTAGCATGATCTTAGCATAAAGGACAGTGTCATTTTAACGTTTTAAATATAACCATTATAACCAAGGTCCACAATGTAACTTTTGGCACTTAAGTGGTTAAAAAAACAAAACTGCATGCATTTTGCGGAAGAACATGGTTTTGGTTGTGCTTCGACTCAGCGGATGAATATGGTTATCCTACTGCTCATAAAACATTCAAGCTTTAGGGATATAACCAGTTTAGATGGAAAGGATCTCAAGCTGACTAGCTGAAGATGTTACTGTAGCTTTACCCGTCAATAGACACTGTACTTCCTTGATAATAAAATTCCAGCACAGCATTTTAATAATGAAATGACCCTTCATAATAGATAATGCTTTACAATGAACTCTGTTATAGAGCTACATATGGCAATTTATTTGTTCAATAAATACTAGTCACATGTTGAGTAAGAAAATCCATCGCCACGTCTCTTTTACATTTCAAATACCTCAGTTCTCGCCATCTCCAAAAAGCCAAGCCAATGTTGATTCTTGTTTTATTACAAACTCAGTTGCGTTATCATTTTGCAAGTAGACTCTGTTCGGCGTTTGTTTAAAACGGTGATTCCCTGTAGGTTCGAGATTTAGCTGCTCCATGTTAACATTTCTCGCTCATTGTCATCAAAGTAGCCGTAGAAACTTTTCTCTATTTACTGACATGACGAGACACGGGCGAGTGACGTATGTACGCAGTTTCCCGCGAAAACCACCCCCCTTGGTCTAAAATATAAACACTTATCCACCTTTTCCTTTGCCACCTGATGCTTTATCGGATTAACTTCTGTTAAACTTCAATCATCGAATGGTTCGCTCTGAGCGCAAAGCATTTTTAAAAAGATTCTACTCACCTTTCAACCATCGAACATAAAAAGGACATTTAAAAGAGTAAAATTATTTAAAAATTACTACCACTGACTATGAATAACCCCCAATTCTTTCCGCAGCAGGATGTGTTAAATGTGTCTGTATTATGTAACCCGTTGCCTTAATCAAAAATATCCATTAACTTGAACATTGAGTGATTCAGTCAAACTGAGTCAGTCAAAATAGTGAATCTGGGTCAGACAAAAAATACGTTTTGGAAGAAAGAATGATGTGATGCATTGACTCATATTTTAAATGTTGTTAATTTTTTAAACAAAATAAATAAAGAGTATATCTTTAAAAAAGTTTTTTTAAAAGGGAAAAAAAATTCCCAACATTAATTTAATTTTGAACTTTTTGAAAAAAATTTGTATCACTTATCACTATCGACTAGAATTGTAACATCACTGCATCCCTAATAACTAGTTAAGTCTGATCTCAAATCTTTATTCATAACAACAGCATTAATGCATTCCACTATCATCTCACTTTTGATCTGTCTGTCAACAGGAGGATGTTCCCTTTCCTCAGCTTTAACATCAGCTCACTGGATCCCTCAGCTCATTATAACATATATGTGGACGTGGTTCTTGCTGACCAGCATCACTGGAGATACCAAGGAGGCAAATGGGTCCAGTGTGGAAAGGCAGAAGGCAACATGCCAGGTATCCGATAGTAATACACTGCGTTGTCCTGACCACTATCTACATTTAAACCCTATCAATAAGATAAATGTTTTTATCTGAATTGTGGTTTTCACGGTGTGAGTGCTTTCTGAGCAATGCAAGAAAACTTGAGCACACACACTGAGCTCTGTCTTTTTGTGGCTAGAATTGCATGAGTGTTTCTGATACCGCCGTATGCCACAATCAGAGGAACTTAAGCATGTGGCCCACCACAACATTTTTGCACGGCAAGGGCTGTTCAAGGGAGATTGCATTGTAGTGCAGTTGTAAAATAATTGCCATTGCACTCTTAATTGGCTTATTCTAATCAATTCACAAAGTACAATATTTTAGCTGGAAATATACTTGTCTTTCTTTACTTAAACTCCTTACCTATCCTTTCCTAAATATGGCACGTACCCATGCAGCAAAATAAAAAATATGTTCTAAGAACACTTTGGTAATGTTCCCCTAAAATTATGAAAACCTTACTTCTGACATTTAAAGCGGCAATAAATTTTTTTTTAAAAAATTATCGTTTCGCAAACATTATGGGAACGTTTCTCTTGAATGTTCTCTGAACGTTATGAAACTAATGTTAAAAAAAATCTTACAGATGTTCCATGAACTTTATAAAAAATAATGTTTATGTATAAATAATGTTTAACATTTTGAGAACAGAAGCCAATTTTATTAGTTTCCACCCAAAAGATTAAGTAGCACAACTGTTTTCAGCATTGATAATAATAAGAAATGTTTATTGAGAAGCAAATCAGCATATTATAATGATTCCTGAAGGATCATGTGAAAATTCTGCTTTGCCATCACTGATATAAATTACATTTTAAAATATATTAGAATACAAAATAGTGATTTTAAATTGTGATGAAATTTCACACAATATCTGCATTTCAATGACAAAAAGACTTTTTTCAAAAATCACTGTGTCATTGACAGTTTTTTTTTTTACAGGAAACAGAATGTATATGCACCCAGACTCTCCCAACACTGGGAATCACTGGATGAGACAGGAAGTTTCCTTTGGCAAACTGAAACTTACCAATAACAAAGGCAGCTCTAACAACGTTGGACAGGTAATATAATAATAAACTCCGTTAAGCAGTCTTACTACACCATACCCACACCTGAGTCATCTATGTCAACATTGGTTGTAGTCAAACAGAGAGTACATTTACCATTTGGGTTGAATATATCATCCTTCTGTGACATCATATCATATCTGCACTATATTTCACTGACTATCACATTGCTTGGTTTACAGATGATAGTGCTACAGTCGCTCCACAAATACCAACCACGTCTTCACATCATGGAGGTAAAGGAGGATGGAACAGAGGATCCCTTTCTGACCTCTAAAACTCAGACGTTTGTCTTCCCTGAGACTCAGTTCATTGCCGTCACTGCCTACCAGAATGCAGATGTAAGTCACTTCATCTGAACACATCATGCTGTGGGTTATTTTTTTTATTAATCAGATTGAAACTGCCACATAACCACTGCTTCCAGCAAACAAAGAGACATGACATCACAGAGTGGGACTACACATTTGTGTTATGTCTGCACAACGAGTCTGTGATGTTTGTAAAGGGTTGTTTGTGCTAGAGATGTTAACTGTGGCTGTAGGAAAGAGGATGAGTGTAATTCATGAATTATTTTGTTACGACAGTGATCTATCAGTCTCCCTGACTGTGCTTCATGTGCCCATGTGGCTTTACTCTTACCCTCTCTCTCTCTCTCTCTGCCCTTTCTCCAACCCCTTCCCCTGCCATTTCACAGATCACTCAGCTGAAAATAGATCATAACCCATTTGCTAAAGGTTTCCGGGACAATTATGACACGTAAGTAAGCCTGAAGTAAATTAAATACAGAAAAATTGGTCTCTGTGGAGAAAATCTGTCTGTCTAATTCTACAGGTACCTAAACTAGAGTTAGGCCTATATGAATTTACAAATCTTTTTAATTCCATTTCCTTACATTTATTTTCGCTACCTCAGTTCTGAATTTAAAAGGCATTCTCACTTCAATGGATGGTAAAACGGTATTAAAGTCCCCCTGTAGTCAATAATTGTATCCCTTATAACATCTTTGATAACCAAAATTACATATTTAAATGTTTGTTCCGGTGAATATTCAAGCCTTAAAACTGATTGAATGTAGAAGAAGAAATGGAAGAGTGAAGTACAGGCTCGTAAACAAGTCGATGTGTCAGAATGGTAATGTGTTTTATTTATCTCTTTCTACAATGTTGGACACATAACGGTAATTAATATGATTAGCCTTTGGCTTCCCTACGCTATCAAACAGCTAATAATGTGTTGCTAATTTTACACAAACCATGTTCCCATTCACCGTCTCAGAGTCAGACAGCTGCCTTCTAAAACAATCTGCATCCGTAGAAATGCTTTGAACAAATTAGAACGTCAGTGGAGAAAGGCATATAGTTCATCATAACATTGTAATATACATCATACTTCACCCACTATATTGCTAAATGTACCCGATTTTTCATATCAACAGAAAAACATATACGGGGATAACCTGGCTTCTCTCGAGGCCGCAGTTAATGATATGCAAAAGCCCGCCCGCACGTTGACGGGATAGATTACAAGATAGTTTGTGACGTCAGAAACACTGGCGATTTCAAACCGCGTTTTTGAGACAGTCTTTTGATCACTGCAGTTTTAAAGAGAAATTACTCAGCAATGGTGTTGACTTATGAATTTGCACTTGGTTTGTCTTAAAGCATATTAAAAACACCACATAGACAAATAAACAACATTAAAAACTTGTTTTTCACCAATGGGGTTTTTTAACATTAACGGATTAACATTTCAGGAGGTGTTTTGTCTCTTGAAGTTGACCTTTGACCCTCTCTTTTCTCATGTAGGCTGTACGCACCTCCTGACTCGGACCGCCTCACGCCTTCCCCAACCGAAAGCCAGCAGCTCCTTCCAGGTGGTTGTTACCCACACCAGCCATACCTGTCTGACCAGTACATGAGTCCCCTGTCTCAGAGTCGTTTCTACAGCCGCGAACATGTCAGCATGACCCAGCAGTGCCCCAAAGACCCCGCCGCCAGCCCTCACAGCCGCTGGTACCTGTCCAGCCAGCAGGGGGTGCCGCCGAACCGCCTCGACTTCAACGCGTACGAGAGCGAATACTCTTCCAACAGCCTCTACAAACCCTTTCCGCTTCAGACGTCCCCACACCACCCGCTGAGCTACTACCCTGAAAGCCACTTTGCCTCCGGGCCGGTGTCCGCCACCAACCCGGGTCCGTGGATCTCAGGACGTCCCTCAACGCAGTACCTAAATCACTCACACCACAGTAAACCCGGGTCTAGCATCGGCTGGTTCCGAACCGTCTCATCCCCTGCTGCGTCGTCATCTCCCTCAGCAGCGAACTCGCACTTCCACCCCTCCCCGTCGCTCCTCGAGCCCCAGCGCCAGCCACTTCTCCAAGAGAAGTCCAAAGAGTCCGGGGAGGACACATGGATGGAAGCCCCTTCAGTTAAATCGGTGGACTCTGCCGACTCAGGTCTGTTCGAAGGAGGAGAGAAGAAGAGGCGCGTGTCGCCGTATACGTCCAGCACGGAAAATTCCCCTCCCAACCGCAGCGCGGAGGTTTGCGAAAAGGACAATTGCAGTGATGCGGGCTACTACGGCTTCTACACCCACTGAAAAGCAGTCAGACTGCGCTCCTACTGTCTTCCACCCACCGTCTGTCTGCATGACCCGAGACACGGGGATCAAGCTCTCTGTGATAGTAGCTACAGTGCCAAGGTGTTAGCTGGCCCCTGTGTCCTTTGTGTTCCCTGTGTTAGATGTTTGGGGGTCATGTGGAAGTGTTCTGAAGGTCACGGTCGCACAAAAGATGAAGACGATGTGAGTGTGCTGAGACAGTTGCCTGGAGACACACAGACAGAGAGACCTGTGTGACTTTAGCAGCTGAAGATTTCACCACACACCTGCTGACACTCCCCCAAAGGAACTGTCTCTGTCCCCCTCATCAGCCACAGACACGAAAAACACCTCACTAAAACCCACGCGCCACAAGCACACTCGAACAAACAATCAAATCGTTCTTGTCACATTCTTTAAAGACGTGGACTTGGTTCAGATTGGTGGAGATGGTTCACACAAAAATGAAAAGTCTGTCATTATTTACTCACCCTCATGTCGTTCCAAACGCATATGACTTTCTTTTTTTTCTGTGTAACAAAGACGACATTTTTAAACTTCAAAGTCGCAAAAGGCACCGTAAAAGTAGTTCATACAACTCATGTGCTACATGTCAAGATTTGGATGAGAAACAGACATGAAATTTAAATCTGGTATCTGCTGTTTGCAATTCGAACATTGCTTGTTATTTCATGAACGCACCAAAGGAGAGTCAGAGCGGATGAATAATTTCATACATTTTAGTCTGTTTCTCATCCAGAGCTATCGTGTGGCTGCAGAAACCTTTCAATGGGTCTCTAAATGACATGAATTTGACTCACTCAAGATGTGATGCTTTGGACCTGTAAGCATGTGCTGATGATCTTCAAATTGGCTTCAGCAATGGTTGCTGTAACATAGCTGTTTTTCAGATTGTTAAAAAAAACTGTTACTGTACAATAATACAATGTTGTCTCATTGTAAACAACTTTAGACATTTTCATATTAAACAGATTTATATTTAAACAGGCTAATATTGCATGCACTTGTGTGCTGCATAACAATTTAGCACAATACAGTGTGCATTCGAATGCGAGCCTTCATTACAGTACAACATTTGTGTGTCCAGTCAATCTCAAAATGCAACCCTACAGGGAGCACAATCAATAAGCACATTAAAGCCTAGGCCACTCAGACAACATATGCTGGAAATAAAAGAGCCATGATGTCTAACAGACCATGGCTCATATATGTGCACCAGCTGGGATTCCATATTTTAATAGACAGACATAACAAGGTTGATAGAATGCATAAGTTTTATCAGTTTCTACAAAAATATTAAGCAGCACAACTGTTTTCCACATTGATCATAATAAGAAATGTTTCTTGAATATTAGAATAAAGGATCATGGGACACTGAAGACTGGAGTTATGACTGCTAAAAAAATCAAATATCATTTATAATCAAATAAATGCAGCTTTTGTGAGCATAAGAGCCTTCTTTTCAAAACATAAAAAAAAGTATCTTACAACTCCAAACTTTTGAACAGTAGCCAGTATATATATATTTATATGTTGACTTAACTTAAAAAGTGAGGAAACCCACTGCCTTAAAATGAAGTGATAAGCTTCAAGTTTAATTGAAAAAAATTGTCAACTAGACAATTACACAACTTGTTTTTTTTTTCAATTATGCATGAAGTTTATTTACTTAATTTTAAGGAAACCGGTTTCCTCAGTTTTTTTTTAAGTCAAGTCAACTGATCACTTTTTACAATATATATATATAGGCTATATATATATATATATATATATATATATATATATATAACAAAAACTGTACCTGTATATGAAGATCATAGTGTTAGAAGAGTAAATCTTCTAAAGATTCTTCTAAAATCTCTCTAAAGCGTCATAGTGCTGAAAAAACAATTTCACTTCTATCACGTAGGCTACTGTAGAAGTAAAACTGGCAACTTATGTGAAGGCGATTGTTTTAGACAGGGCCTTGTAATCCTCAGGTTTCATTTAAAGTACACGAGTTAGGATAAACGCACTAGTGTCAATCTGATGACCTGTAACAGGACTTACTTAAACCAACAGCATCATGTCTCGAGGCGTCGCACATGACTGCATGCAGATAGACGGGGTGGAAAAATGGACACCTGGCAGGGGCTTCAGATGGACTATACATCATCTTTATTCAAACAACATACTAACATGCAGACAGCCCACACACAAATGTCAGTGACACAGAGGAAGAAAGAGTCTTCAGTCGAAGCCTATCAGGCACCGCTGACATTCAAAGGTGAGAATGACCTCAGACAAATAAATAAGTGGGTAACAAGATGCCACTGTAGAAGACAGTGCAGGGACTTCTGGGACACAACGGAAGCCTGTGAGCTCCAGGGAACATCAGAACTGTCAATTTAAAACAGCTGTCTGCGCCTTTCAGATCATCACACATGCAAATATGAACACAGACAAATACGTATATGGTCTGTGTCCTAATCTGAAACCACCTATATCTGCATAACTTGTAAAAATATAACAATTATGATTCTTTGTTAAAATTAATTTTCCTCGAGGTGTTGAAGTTTCCGAGAAATTGTAACATGCTGCAAAAACCAATATAGTTTCAATCTTAGTGTTTTTTTTTCTTTTCTTTCTTTTTTAAGTCAGCAATCTGACTCTAACTGCCTCTGTATATTTTTCATATAGCCTATGTATTTTGATGCAAAAGAACAGTTGAAATAAGAGTAATATGGTTTAGACTGCATTATTTTAAAATGCCATATCTGAATTAAAAAGACATAGCTTGGTTGTTAAACGTATACCTTGCAATTTAGATAATGGGAAATTTGTAATATTCAACAAATGTAATAATTTGAAGGAATTCATTTGCTTATGGGTTTATTAAGGTTAGTTATTAAGAAATACAAAATGATTAACAAAATGGTTTGATAAACAATATTTAACTGACAATAACAGTTACAGAACAAATTTTTACTTTAAAGTGCAATTAAAGTGCTTCTGTTAATTTAAAAGATGTGTAATTAATGCTCATGTTTGGTTTCTTTTTATACACTGAAATGCACTGAAACATTTGTTACTGTTGATGTGAACTGAAAATACTGAACAAATTGCCTGTTGCTGTCATATTAGCAATCACTCCATGTTTTTGGCTGACCCCTGGTGGACATTATGCTCCAAATATCTTTGAGTGTGTCAATGGCAGGTCTTTTAACGAACCTTTTTAGGTTACGTTCCCTCTGGCACCATCCTTGTCTGTTGAGTTAAAAGCAACAATTTATAATAATATTACTAATAATAAAAGTGGTGCTCTGTAGTAAGTTTCCTCAGCCAAGCACACTGAGCCTCCGACACAGCTGTTAAAATAGTGTATAATAAATTATGTTTTTGATTCATTCTAAATGTAATAAAAGACTCAACTATACTAAATTCATTTTCTTCTATTCTTTAATATTGTACATTTTATTGCGGTTTTAAATAGCAATGAAAGTCATTACTTGAAAATGTATTAATTGCATATTTGTACACTGATTTTCTTCATCCAGGCCTACACAAAATGGTTGTTTCTGATGTCACATTTCAAACTGTGAGTTTAATTCATACTTAAATGCCAATAAATATAATATCATTGACTAAAATTAGAATCTTACATTTTGGTTACAAAAAAAGGAGAAAGAAAAAAAAAAGAGATGCAATCTAAGAGTGCCGAGGACAGATTTCAGGAATCGCCTTCAGTACAATGAGGGCCTAAATTAGAGTTAATCCATTTACTGCCAAATCCTGCTCAGGTTGAGCCATGGCTTTGCAAGAGATATAGCGTTCCTTTTATGACCTGGTGACCCCTGAATATTACATATGATCAAATAATCCATTTTCTTTATCCTGACTCTTGCTGTATCCACTGACACATAAGTACTTGAACTGATAGGTAAGTTTAACATTGTCCATAGAAATGCATGCAATCTTTAAAACTAAACATAACTCCATATCTCGCATACATTCTCAATTACTTTTTGGCTTATATTTTATCCAAACTGTCCACCAAGTTTCAGTGTCCTCAACCATCAAATAAATAGAAGTGTTCACAATGTATCCCTCCTGTTGCCATTTGCTAAAAGCATCATCCTTGCTCAATGGATTCGGTTTAGAACGAAAACCCTCAGCAATTCATCTTTGCTCCAAAAATGTTCTATAGTCTCTTAAAAACTGTGCAAACTGGATTTATCACAGGGATTTATTGTCCACGGTGTTGCTGCAATCTGCGTTCTTCACCATAAATCTGGGTTTTTAACAATGGAAAATCCAGGATTCTCCCTGATCTTCCAATAAGTTCCATTGCACAGCCAAACTTCCCTTCCCGCATCATCCAAAGATTTCCTGTAAGATGGGGGGACATTGAAACATTCCGGCTCTAATTCTAATGAATAAATCAGTTAGAGAGTTGATGCTAACTAACCTGAAGAAGCGAGGGATGTGCTCCTCTCCTCTCTTGGCCAGCATTTTCCTCCTTTCTCTTTGCTTTTCCTCCACCTCATCCTTCTTTTTATCAGTCTCCTGTACTTTCCCCTCCTCAAGAAGCCTAACAACACAGAGCAAAAAACAGATGACCTACAAAAACTGTTTCACAGACTATATTTTGTATATCGAAACAGACGATCCAATTATTTGGGATTCGTAAATCATTTATCATCAGGCTCCAAAGACTATGGCTACATCCGAAATCGCATACTCTCTTGAGTAGGTACTTATTTTGAATAAGAAATTACTTCAACAGCTAAAAAAAACGATGTTCTATATAGTATGAATGTAATCTTGATGTACTACATTCGTCATGTTGTCATTAGCATGTGACCAACAACAAATCCTGTCCCGTGGCATCATGGGATAGTAAAGTGTCCATCGTATGCACACTTCAGAATCTCGCCGAAAGTAGTAGGTCTTCCAGGTAATTTTTGCCTACTCTTTTAGTAGTACTTCTGTCACATGCTGTTTTTCGCCTACTATATAGTAGGGAAGTATGTGATTTCAATTGCAGTTTGCATCTATTTATCATTGACTATTATATGGGTCTCACCTTTGGTCAGGGCGCAAGCGTGTATCTGTAGGGGGCAGCAGGGGCTTAAGGTCAGCGGTCAGCTCATTCATCTCCATTGCAAAGCTGGAGAAGCCATAGTAAAGCAGGTAGTTCTTGGGCTGTGGATCTGTAAGGAAGCAGAGACATCACTGACAAGATCTACCAACACAAAGTACATCTCTGATTTACTTGTTCTGTCAGACAGAACAGCCAAGAAATCAGAAGTGACCCCTTTTACGTTCATAGTGAACAATGTCAACTTGAGTTAATAAAGAATGTTGACCAATATACAAATAGGTATTTCGCTTTTATTATAGCAGAAGTATTCGTCTGGATGATTTCCATTGGATAAAATAAAATTTGTTTCATTTAGAAATGCATCACATTACAAAAGCAAATTGGTTTGCAAGCAGCAGCTCCTGTATTACAAAAAAAGGAGGAAGAAATGCAGCAATACTCACTTGGCTTCCAGATACACTGTGGATTGGGCAGGGTGTCACAGAAAATCCCCTCATGCCAAAATCCACCAAAACGATGGACGACATTACCAGCCTCGTCAAGAACTTGACCCTGCACTTCGTTTTTGGAACCATCTGAACCCCAGTAACGTGACTGGGAAGAAAAAAAAAAAAAAAACATTTTCTGCATTTGTACAGAGATTTCACCAATATTTACTCAAAATGAATCAAATTTAAAACTGAACACACCTTGACAAATGTGATCTTACAGGTGCAGACCGAACTGTTCAGGTTGCGAATGACGACTTCGCCATAGTGCTCAAGATATCGCTGCTGACTGAGGACATTGTGGATGCACGTAACCACTTTGTTCCATTCATAGTGGTCCCCATATCTAAAGTACAGTATATCAAAGTCCAATCAGAATTCCTCTAAAACATTATAATTAAAGCCTCGACACCAAACTCAAGCAGATACTTGCTTTTTTAGAGTCACATTCACCATCCCTGTTGGCATGATCTCCAAAGATTTGCCCCAAAACTTGTTCTTCCATCTCTGGTCTGCTCTCAGCATGCAAGATTAAAAAAAGAAGAAGAATGAGATTCAAATTTAAACATACAGTACGTCATGAAATCACACAGGCCATAAAACATACCCTGCCAGAAGTTAAAATTTTCTGATTCTGCATGGCATGCAGATATGGGTGGATGATGGGAAACCTAAATGCAAACACAAAACCAGAGTAAACAACTGCTTGATAGCAAACATATCTGATGTATGATCAGTAGTGACATTCACTTACTTGCTCACTAATGTAGCGGAAGCCTCTGTCCTCTCTGATACACTCAAATGTCTCTCCCAGGACTGGATTAAATGGTTTGTAACGGTTGCGAAACTGAGCCGTGGCATAGCCAGATATGGCAAAAGCACCAATATAAACCTTTACAGAAACAAAACAGAAATAGGAATAAATTACATTAAGTTACAATAGAAAGCAGTTATTTTAAATTGTAAAAAAGATTTAACAATAATACTGTTTTCATAGTTTTTTTTTTTTTTAATGCAGCCTTGGTTAATATAAAAGACTTTCAAAAACACAAAAAGTAATAAGTAAAAGTAATTGGTCATTATATAATTTAGTAAATCATTCTCTTTGTGATTGTTTGAATTACAGTATGTAGTTTTGCTAAAGCTTGTGTAATTATTACCATCCTCTGGTAGGGGTCATCGGTATGATTGGCAGAGTCCAGTAGGTCAGAGTATTCCAGCTCCTCACAGAGTCTCTGCAGCAGGCACACAGGTTCATTCAGAGCTGCTGGCATGGACACACGGGACAGATCCTTCCCTATGTTGTTGTAGAGGATCGTCATCAAACCGACGTGGCTGTTGTCAGGGCAGACTGCAGGCAAACTAGTACGGCGTCCGGTGTTCTTGATGATGTTCGATTTTGGTTGCGCCTTTGAAAGGCTGGCGCGGTACTTGCGAGTAGCCATTGCTGTTGAGATAATAAGAAAAGGCAAAAAGTTGTAACACAGACAATGTGATGGATTATACCAAATGTATACAGTACCATTTAAAATATTTGGGGTTGGAACTATTTCTTAAAGTTTTTGAAAGTAGTCTATTATGCTCACCAAGGCTGCATTTTTTTTTTTTTGATAAATTATTAAATTCATGAAATTATTATTACAGTTTATAACAGTATTTAACTGTTTTCTATTTTAATAATTTTTAAAATATCATTTATTCCTGTTATGGCAAAGCTGAATTCGCAGCAGTCATTACTCTTTTAATATGCCGACTTATGCTAAAGAAACATTTCTTATTATTATAACGTTGAAAACAGTTGTGCAGCTTAATATTTTGTGGAAACTGCGATACTTTTTTTTCAGGATTCTTTGATTATTAAATTCTAAATATCAGCCTTTATTTGAAAGAGAAATCTTTTGTAACATTACAAATGTCTTTACTGTCACTTTTGATTTAGATTTAATGCATTGTTGCTAAATAAAAGGATTCATTTCTTTAATAAAAATGATCTTACCAAACCCAAACTTTTGAATGGTTGTATATACGGACATCTTAACACCACACTCATGTGCTTACTGAACATTTCAATTTGTTTTCACTAACCATGAGCCTCATCAGGCTCTGAATTAATGGATCCGTCACTCAGGCCGGACTCGTCTGATATCTCAGAAGAGCTCGCACACATAAGCTCATCACATGCGTCAAAATACTCCGCCACTGAGTCAGTCATCGAGGGCGCACGGATAGACAAACTACGGCCTGAGCCAGACTGAGTGAACGAGACAGACAAGTAGGTAGTTAGAAACTGTAAGCTTGATTGCATCATACTGCTAATAAAAATATGAGAGGACAAAAGAGACATATGAAGTAGGTGAAACCCATCAACCTGTAAACAGAAAGCAGAGTGTGGAGGGGGGAGAGAAAGAGACAAAAATAGGGAACAGGACGAGTAGGTTTTGGGTAGAATGTGACACACCTTTCTTTGTAGCACAGTACGGAAGGACTCATCTGAGGAGTTGGAGGACACCGAGAGTTTGTGGATTTTGGTATGACGGGAGTTAACATCTAACTAAAGACACACACACACGCACCTATGCAGTAAAACATAACATAATACAATGGGAAAAAAACTATTAAACCAGTGGTTCTCAACCATTTTGACACCTTATCCCAAAATTGTGCAATATGCAAAGGCCCCATAATTTCTCCAGTTCTTTGTGATTTACTAGATTAAGATATAGGATAAGGATTTAAAATATATTTGAAATATATATATATATATATATATATATATATATATATATATATATATTATTTTAATAATTGTAAAGCTTGTTTTGTCTTATTTTAAATCATTAGGGTCATCTTGAGGTCCCCTTAGGAGTTTGCTGAGGCCACCAGGTGAGAATCACTGCATTAAAGCATTTACTAGCATTAAAAGGGGTGTTAGCATGGGGTCCCCAAACCTGCTCCTGGAGAGCCACTCTCCTGCAGAGTTTAGCTACAACTCGACAACTGCCTGCAAGTTTCTAGTATGCCTAGTAAGACCTTGATTAGCTGGTTCTGCTGTGTTTAATTGGGTTGGAGCTGAACTCTTTAGGACTGTGGCCTTCCAGGAGCAGCATTAGACACACCTGATATATAGCGTATTTCACATTTAATAACAAGATGAAAGCTGAAGTCGATCTTTCTTTAAATGCTTTCAAGAGAAAGCACTGCACCATGGGCCTTTCACAAAGTAACATAAGTCCTTGTTACCTCAGCCAGGCTGCAGAGGTTGTTGATCTGAGCAGAGGTAGTCTGGTGAAGCTCCCTGCTAGACCAGGCGTCCTGCAGCCGTAGGCGCTCCTGAGCGAGAGCCTCATGTGCAGTATGCAGAGAGGCATGGACTGGGAGAAAACAAAACGCAGAAATTCAGTCTAATGCAGCAAAATAGGCATAAACTAGGTTTAAATAATAATTTAAAAAAATTGAATTAATGCGTTACTCTCATACCTCTCTGGGACAAGGAGCAGATGTCTTGGTGGAGTTTCTTGCCTTCTGATGAGGTGGGGGCTGGTGGGGTCGCCTGGGTGCTGACATAATCGGGGATGGAGGGGACCGAGGTTCCCAGGTGGGAAGAACTGGCCAGGTGGCTTGATGATAACTGCATTAAAAAGGTGGTAAGAAAAGAAGTAGGAGGAGATGTTGGTATTTAAGGTTATACATCCAAGGCTGTAATACACCATATATGTTCAGCATGAAACATTCAGAAGCTGTAGGACATTTGCAAAGACTAAACCACAATATACACTACACTACCATTCAAAAGTTTAGGGTCAGTTTTAATAAATTAACACTTTTATGCAGCAAGAAAGCGTTCAATTGATCAAAAGTGACATTTAAAGTATAATGTTAAAAAAGATTTCCCACTTCAAATAAATGCTGTTCTATACATTAAATAATCCTGAAAAATATGTAATATAGTTTCCAGAAAACTATAAGCAGTACAACCGTTTTCAACATTGATAATAATAAGAAATGTTTCTTGAGCAGAAAATCACCACATTAGAATGATTTCTGAAGGATCACGTGACACTGAAGACTGGGAATAATGATGCTGAAATTTTAGCTTTGCCATTACAGGTATAAATTACATTTTTAAAAATTAAGACTTTTCCATGTTTTTTTAAAAAAATTTTTAATAAATGCAGCCTTGGTGAGAATTAGAGATTTACCAACCCAAAATATTTTGAACGGTAGTGTACAATATAGAAAATGCAATAGGACCACATGGTGTAAAGCTTTTTCTACCTGGTATTCAAGAATTTAATAAATGGAATTTACAAGAAATGTCTTGTGCCGACTTACCGATTTAGTAATCCCACGAAATGGCTTCATGTAAAAAAGGAGTTGACTAAATTACTGGGGTTTTTAAAACTCTAATGCTTACTACACATCACAACACAAATACCTGGCTATTGTATTCAAAAATAAAATACACAGATCTTTGGGATCACACTGCACATGAATATGGAATAAATTCCATAACAGTTTCCAAACCTTTTTGGAAAACATAATCAAGCATAATCCCAATGGCAGGGCAATCCCTGTGGGCAAAGATTATAATTGCTCCCAAGACTTTATTGGAAATATCCTAATATAAAAGAAAATGTAAACTGAGCAGCCTCACCATTCCAAGTGCCTCAACTCGAGACAGTGTGCGAGAATGACCCCAAATCTTGCCAGACTTCTTCTTAGGCTTGTCAAGAAGAAGATTCTGTGGGCCAAACACATGTGGGAACGTTTACTCACAAGTCATTCTGGTAAAGGCCTGTCTTCTGCCGGTTCATTTTTACTAACCTGCATGTTAATAATCCTCTGGAGGTCTCCGTTATTGACCACTTGGCCCGACTCTAGAGATTGCAACTTTTGTACCAGCCGTTGCAGCTCATTCAGCTCCATTTGACAACGTGTAAGCTCTGGAAAACAGCACAAATGCTACTCGTCTGTGCTTATGAGTTCATTTATTACCATTTCACTAGAATTTAAAAAATACAGCAGTACCTTGTGCACAGAGGTCAGGTTCTTGGGACTGTAGCCAAGCGGATACTTTCCCATTAATGGCAGGATTGACATATGGCAGATTTTCACCCACATTAGACACAGACGTGCCCTGGCATTGTGAGATTAATTTGTTACTTTCATCAGACATATAATCAATTAACTCACCGAAGCATCTATTAGTGTGCATTTACGGGTAAAACCACCATCTGGGACATGATGTCTAATCGCTAATTCTACTTGTTCTTAAATTGTGAGGACACATTCTCCTAATCCCCGGTGATTTAGAGGGCAACGTGAAGTCAATGTAGGAAACATTTTACTCACCATGTCCTGCATGGCACTGTTTTTGTGAGATAAATGACTGCCATGGGACAGGGCCTGGAGGAAGCCATTGTGAATGTGCGCAGCTTCGTTCTTCTTATACATTCTGTGGGCACTCAGCTTGGTGACCCATATGTAATATAAATCTTGAGTCTTGATCTAGTTAGAAAAGTAAATTGTCTTCAGTTGACATTTTTGGCAGGGAATTGATTTGGTTTATTTATTTGATGAAATACTTAGCATAATCTGTTTGTTGAAGAATGTTCCTATAACTAATTATGGAATTCCAGCTCAGAGATGTCCATAATTTATTACCAGCTGAACCTCTTTGACCTAAAATTGTTATATGATGTACCCCCCTGACATTTTTTGTGGATATTTAAATAATTTAATAACACATTTGCATGTTTATGGTTCTCTGATGTCAGTTAATGGGCACATGATATGCAAATAAACAAATAAAATATTAAGTAGTACATTTTTAACAAGCGTTTTATTCTTATTGTTTTTTAGTTTTTAATTGTATACCTTTATTGTGTAATTAGCTTTTCATCAACTCATGAACCCCCTGCAGTTCCCTCCCAAACCCCAAGGTGTTCATGAACCCCAATTTGGGAACAACGGAAGAACTATTTGAGTAGATGACGGGTGGATGAACTAAAGATAATATTAACTTTAATTTGAAGCAATTAATCCCAGAAATACAGTGACTTACCTTTATGTGATATAGATTGTCTCCAGCATCCAGGTCTATGCGTCTTGCTTTTTTGTTTACTGACATAACTGCGAGACTGACATCCAGTGAACCGTGCATTTTCCCTTTGGAGAACTGTTGAAAAAGTAAATCCCTGAGTGTTTAACAAGTCTGGATCCAAGATCTGTGGTTGATGGTAAGGGAAAAAATAATTGGCTTACTTACATCATGTGGGTTTTTTGTATATCGCAGGATCCCTTTATCCAAGACAAAGTATCTCTGTAAGAAAATATAACTTTAATGTCATTCAAATATTCTTACCAACAACTACCTAAGGGAAAATAATACGTGTAACATTTTTCTCATACCTTATGCCAGCCTTTAAGAGGCCACTTTCTCCTCTTCATCAAGTAGCCTTCACAGATTCCTGGAGTGTTTGCATCCTGCATGTTTTCTCCAGTGAAGTTTACATCTACTGGAAAGTCATCCATTACTTCCCAGTCTTTAAAGTTCTATTAGAAACAGAGTGTAAAAGGCAATCACAGTTACGTACAAAAGGGCGTTTACACATTTAAAACGTGCTACCTTTAATCCCTATGAACAAAAAAAAAATGTTGAGCTTGTTTAGGCAAACTTGTCGGTTTGGTTTTCACACTATATAATTGGACACTTGTTAGGTGTTGAGCAACTGGTTTCAGACACCCAATGCTAGCTTTTCACCTATGTACTTGTAAGGAAAATATTAAGGTGTTGAAAAACCAGTTGAAGCAACCTGGGTTTGAGTGTTTATATGTCAACCAGATGGTACAAACCAGCCGTGAGTGTCGTGAGGATGCAGTGCTGCTGCTCCTGGAATGAGTGGGCTTATGCCAGCCACTAGACAACTTCTCCACACCACTCGCCTGTGAATGGCCGTGGTCCACTGAAGACACTTGGGAGTCCATTTTAAAAATGTCTTCTTGTGCACTTATTAGTCGAGCTAGGTGTGAATATACACTCCGCTAGAGGCTCCTTCTCATTGTACACTAGAGTACAATATGTCTGCAAAGCAAAGAATTTTCATTATTAGCATATCTTTTTCATTTATTGCTTAGTCAGACAAGCATGTGGTAAGACTTGAGGGAAAGTTAATTGTATACTGTATTTTGCAAAAGAGTTGGGTATTAACCTGGGTATTCATTTTATACTATTCAAATTATTTTTAGATTATTTTGATTTTAGTACAGTGAAAATATAATAGCCAATTATTTAATTTGCCATATAACATGTTGTCTTTGTGATATTGCGCTTAACATTTTTTTTTTCCACACAGCATATGAAAATACATAATTGCCGTTATATTTTAGGTCTGGTTTTGTGAAATGAATGCCGATAGATTGCCAGGGTGATAATAAATGGCCAAACACAGTCATGGCAAAGGTAACCAGCACTGTGACAGTAAATAAAAACAGAAGCAATATAGTGTCCAGAGAAAACCCATCTAATTCTGTTATCTAACAGTAGGGAACAGCCAACACTTCCTGGGAATTTAACTTCTGCCCTTTACTAGATCACACTAGTTAATTTTACTTATAAATACTTTCAAATGGCTTAGCGTACGACACACAAGAGAGCGTACAGTAATGCAAAGCAAGGAAACAAAAACAATACACTCATTATTAGTATGGTGTAAAGAAACACTATTGCGGTGTATGCTTAATTTATTACATATTGATATATAACGAAAAGTGTTTCTGGATATAAGCTGAATGGAATGTCATTAGAGGGGCGTAACAGAAACCAAACCTGTTTACTAGAATTGTAATTGTCTTGACAACTCTGACAAGCTCATACCTGGCCATTCAACTAGAATGAGGGCAAATAAGGGGTTTTGTAAACAGCTAAATTAGCAGTCGAGTAAAACTACTTGATTACATAATTGGCGGTTAAATAATTGTAACTAGCCTATTGAAAAATAAACTAACAATATTGTTGTTGATAAGTCTAAAAGATTGTTTTAGATTCCCCCTTTTATGGAAGGCATATGCAGTAGCACATGCTCGTGGATAGTAACCTCACACATGTAACGGTCCCTATGGGACAGGCTTAGCATCATTAAGATAATTGGCTTTGAATATCCCTTTTTAGCAGCCTTTAGCTTGAATAACTTTTCACCGTGAGCACGATGACAGGTGAATATGATGTATAGCAGCAGGAAAACAGCATGACGTAGCCCTACACGGTTTGAATAATCATAACAACATCATAGAGATTTTATTGTAATTTATAAGAACCGAGCATGCTTTTAAAAACTAATATCTGTTAAACAGATACACAGATTTAGTCAAGTAGCCACTCCAAGTTGTCTATACCAGGATATGTAGAGCTCCATCAAGTGTGCTCCGAAACCAAATAGTGACCAATACAGTGTAAAACATTTTAAGTGTAAATATGATTAACTCAACAAAATTTAACAAAGATTTCTGGGCTGAGAAGAAAACTATATAGTATAGTATTGCGCTGTTTGCCAATCAACACATGAAATACATAAAAATGCTTCTGATTTATACAGAAATTTTCTTTTAGAGACTCTTATGGTCAAATAGCCTACATAGTACATGTTGTAAATGTCAATCTAAGCTATTAAGTTCTTGGATGTGATATAGCCTAAAACTTATGTTTGAACAACAGAAAATCCATTCTTAGCTATAGACAGTTTAGGGTTGCGTTTAAGAGTTAAAGGGATAGTTCACCCAAAAATGAGAAGTCTGTCATCATTTACTCACCCTCAAGTTGTTGCATACCTATATTCATGCATTTCTTTTGCTGAACACAAAGTAAAATGTTATGAAAAACGCTGGTATGCAAACAGTTGATGGGCCCCATTGACTTCCATAGTATTCTTTTTTTCCTACTATGGAAGTCAATATGTCAGATCAAGTGTTTGATTACCCATATTCTTCAGAATATCTTCTTTTGTGTTCAACAGAAAAAAGTAATTCACACAGGTTTGGAATACTTGATGGTAAATAACTACAATTTAAATTTTTGGTGAACTAGTCCCATTTAATGCTCAAGTTAAGTTTAGCATGGCACTGATAAAGGCTGTGATTTTCCTAACATAATTTCCACACAATTAATACAAAAACTCACTTCAATATCAGACATAATTTTCTACTGTGCTACCAATCACCAGCATTTAAATCCACAAAGTTTCTTTATGTACTGTAACTCGTGCTCTTACCTGAGGTTCCTGCTCTTGGCCAGCGTGTGGTATATTTCTGAGTAATTCTCTGTAAGCGTCTGAGTTTCATGCTTCCCCATTTGCTCAAAAGTGCGTTACACTATGGCAGGACAACCGGTTCAACCACTCTCTAAAAGAATTCAGATATTCCTTGTGCATACCAGAGCGATGTATCATGGTCAGCTCCCAAACTATCCTCCACTGGTGTCTGAACATCTAGCAAATCCACCCAAGGCTCCAGGCCAAATCATTATCCGCATTAGTCTTAAAGGTTGTCGGCATTACAGTCATGTCGGAGGAGCTTTACTGACAGCCAGCCATTCAGGTGCATTTAAATCTGAAACTCTGCCATTACCTCTTTACTGAGAAGGGATAAAAAACAATTTACTAAATTTCAAGTGGGTAACTTAACCCCTTGTTGGTTCGTGTATGATTTATTTATAGAGTAGTTTTACAAATTCACACGCTTTTTACTGAAAGAGGATCAATTGTAAACTTGACCTAAAAAACACACAGCGGTGTCAACATCTAAAGAACTGAGACAACCGTAGCGAACCCGGAGTTGTATCAATAAAGGAATAAATAACCTAAATTAAAATGAAGTAATCCAGAGATTAGCACTAATCAGGATCCATGACCATACTAGTGTTTATTTTGGCACTGGCGGTACAAATGCATGTTTTTCCTGGCTTTTTAACTTCAAGAAATCAGTTCAATGCACTTTAATGTGTTTAAATTTACAAAGGCACTTAAATACTGGTGCTGCTTATTGAAATTATTCAAATAATTAATTCATTTAATGACATTATTGGGGAGACCGGGGCTAGTTGTCACACTTTTTGTTCCACTCAAGTAAATATTTATCAGGTTTCTTGTTACATACCTTAAAGACTTGACAACAAAAATATGTTGCATTTCCTCCATTGACGCTTAAGATGCAGCTCATTGATTAATGTCGTCATGAAACGGAAGTTGCGAAACTATTGTGACGTATATCCGCGTGAAACGGCTTCTCGGACAAGAAAGAAATAGGGCGGGACTTGATTTGTCCACTGGGACTTGATTGGATCGTTGTCGTTTGAATGACAGGTTATCCCGTTGTGCTTAAAGATTACGAGGGCACATGAATTTAAAAATAAATGGTGTGCACAGATAAATCATTTAGAATAAATACTGAAATACTCCATAAAAAAAAAAAAGATTTGTCAATTTTGATTTCATGGTGACGTTTCACACATTTTTTGTGGACATTTTGTGACATAATGCCAAGCTATATGGGGTAAATTGTCACAATGGAACTAGCATACCCAAAAAATAACTGCTAGAGAAAACAAACATTTGTTTACCTACAACCATGGCATACAAATGACCAAAATGCAACTTTAAATAATATCATTTTATTATATGCACTTTGTCAATCATACAAAGCTGTTCATCCAAGTCTATTTGTAAAATTCAAGCAGCTGCTTCCTGTATTGTCGAAGCATCTTTATTTGTCACAGAATTTGTGGCGTCCCCAGAGCCCTGCTGTTTGACATACTGCTGAAGGAGGGCAGAAAGATGAGCTGGATGGTGTCGTAGCATCGAGACAGTCTGTGAGGTCATCATGGTAAGTCCACCAACTAGCTCACCCTGGATAGTGGTCATAGACGGGAGTTTGGAGTATTTGAGAATACCTTGATACGAGAGCAATGTGTTCTCTATACAAGCACCTGAAAGATAATGTTTCAGAAAGCCTTAGTTTGAGACAATACCAACTTTTTTGAAGGCTTTTATGAATGCAAGTTCATGTATATGGCACATTGACTCACCTAACAGGACCATCTGAGGACTGAGCCTCAACGCTTGCAGCATCTCCTTAACTTTAGTCTCTTTACTAACAAATATGACAGTCTGGCCAACAAATAGAGGCAACATGTTACTGTAAATGCTGTTGTTGAGGAAAGATCTCGTCACCTGCAAAGAAACACAAATAAAATGTCACACAGCAGTAGCTCACATCTCAGCAGCGGTAACCAACACTAAAGCTTGGCATTACCTGGTTTGGAAAGAACTTGATATTGATATCGTGTCTTTTCAGTTTGTGTTTCAGCTGCAATAGGTCCTCTGCATTGATTGCATTGTTTTGGACCACAGCAATCATCTTACACTCCTTAAACAATGTTTCTAGGTCTTTCCGCAACAGAACTGCCAGAGTACTTTCCTAAAATAGAAGTGAGTTGATATATACATTAATGGAACATTTATACATTTTACAATATATTTTATAAAATATTGTATAATGCATATTATGTTGTTGTTATTATAGTACTTTACTAAAAAGAAAGTCAGCTGATAAATACGTTAATGGCACTGTGGAAGCTTGTTTCCGCCACAGAATACTCCTTTTTTTTTATCTCGCAACGGCACGTTTATATTTCACAATTCTGATCTTATAACTCACAATTGCTTATTTACATATTACTCTTTTCTTGAAATTCCAAAAGTATAACTCATAATTTTGAGAAAAATAAAAGAAAAAGAGATATAAAAGTACAATTTTGAGATAAAAGTCACAATTACCCTTTATTGTTATTCTGAGCCTAAAACAATCTTCCAGAATGGGACTCTTAAAATGACACTCTTAAAATAATTATATTTATAATATAATATTAAAGAGTTAGTTCACTATTTTCATTCATCTTCGAAACACAAATGAAGATATTTTTTAATGAAATCTGAGAAATTTCTGTCCCTTCCTTGACAGCCTAAATTCAATCCACTCATCATGTGAAGCGATCGAGTCTCTTCAGAAAATTTGGACTAAACCGCTCAATTCACATGGATTAGCTTTACAATCTCTTTAGTGGAATTTGCCTGGACTGTCAAAGGAGGGACAGAAATCATTCATAAATAGATAGTGTTCAGTAACTACTGCAATGATCAACCTCTTCAATCTTTCTGACTCGAGGAGCCAGAGCAGCAGGAGGAGCTGCAGGTGTGGGGGGAATGTACTCTGTGACAGCCAACAGCTTCTGCTTGAGAAAGTGTACTGGCTTTCTGTGACGAGTGACAGCTTTGGAGCCGTGACGAACACTTTGGGTTAATGGCAGCCATCCTGTAGGTTGACATAATGTGAATATTGGTAAGAATAACATTAAGGCTACTATATAAACATTCAAATTCATAATGTAATATGAATGTAAAGGATCCCACAAATCATTTATGAGTGTCATGATTAATATATCACGTGATGTTCTCATGAAAACAAATACAGGGGTTTGGACGAAAATCCAAAGAGGCAGTATGCATTCATATCATAATGCTAAATGTGGAGTGATATACCAAATAACATTATGCAAACAGAGTTGAACACACAAAAGCACCCATAGTCCCTGATAAACGTTAGATGATGCTGCTGCTGTACAGTAACACAATAATAGCTTCATGGTGTCGTTCAGCTGTAACTTTACAATGTAGTTCATAGTTTAAATGTAAATGGCCGATAACTGCTTGTTATGTATGGTATTTCTTTTTTAGGTCAAACTCAACACTGCAATATCAAAACAGAATCTTACCCGCTTTCGGGAAAAGCCTGCCACACAAGGTCGCTGCCATCTTTCTTGATCCGGATTTGACGTAGGACAACTTTGTTGTATCGTGCCTACAAAATAGAAGTTGTTGGCTGTTTTATCATAGACATTATAAATAAGTATTTTATATGTCTATGGTGTTCTGGTCATGTTTAAAAAAAAAATTAAACATAATAATACCCCAAAATCTTTTTTTTATTATTTGTTAAGTTTACACAAATATACAAAGTAAAAGTTACTTTTTTTAAAAATCGTGCGTAAATCGTGCATTATCATACATTTTGAAAATGTAAAATAATTATCTAATATATAATTAAAGATTAATTATCATCTATATATTTTTTATTAATTTCAAAATGTATATATTTTTACAAAACTGATTGAGCGAGTTTTCATAACGTTTACGTAAGAGCATGAACGTGCTGACGCAGGTTTGGAGTTGCAGGCATGAGACGTCTTTTGAGCTTCTGCGCGTCTAGGAACATCAGCAACATTGTGAAGCTTATTGAACCCAGTGTTACCTTGGCAGTCCGCAATCCTCCGTTATTTACCTCGTTTTTCTGCAGGGAATTTACGGACAGCGGCACCAACATGGATCTGAGTAACATGAGAAAGAGCTATAAGAGCGATCAGGAGGTGGGAGACATATTTGGGGCTTTGACTGGTTGTTATGTCATGTGTATCCTTGACCTCAGACCCTATTCAAAAGAACTATTGCGCAGAGAAACAGTGGGGTGGTGGAAATGTACACCAAAAAGCTTGACAAGATTTTCTGTATTATTTGTATAAAATCTTATTAATGTGATTCTAAAATATTGGGCATTTTATTCATGAACTGCAACTGACTTAGGTGCTTTGCAAACGTCTTTTAAAAATGATAATTGATTAATGCATTGACCTTGTGCATTATCAGTTAACATTGAAAGGTGGGCTTCCATCAATCTTTTAAGATCATATGGAGAGAATTATGAGAGAGTAATTAAGTAAATAATTTATTAAAAAATATATTAGATACGTATGTACACATCCTATTTATTAATTTTATCCTACAGTGTTTTGAGGAGGATCAGCTTGCTTCTTTAGATCCAATTAAGCAATTCGGCAGCTGGTTTGATCAAGCCACTAAATGCCCTGAGGTGGGGGAAGCCAATGCAATGTGTCTTGCAACAACCACCAAGTAAGAATATCATTGCTGTTCCTCAGTCTATGCGAATACACAGCATACCTTGTATTTAATAATTCACTAATTCAGTTTCACCCAAATGCATGTCTCTTGTCTCTTCTAAAGGGATGGTCGGCCCTCTGCACGCATGGTCCTTCTGAAAGGCTACAGCGAGGAGGGATTTCGCTTCTTTACCAACTATGAGAGTCGGAAAGGTTCAGAGCTGGTGAGTCTTTAAAAAAAATTTATTTAGTGAATGTCCATATTTGGATTTATCTTTGCGTCTTTAAAATGACTCCTTTTTTATTTCAATCATATAGGACAGCAATCCCCTTGCCTGTCTTGTCTTTTACTGGGAACCATTAAACAGGCAGGTGAGTGTTTTTTCTTAGAAATCAGAATCTTCTCCAGCTAATTCTTCAGACATCAGATCATTAGAATATTATCTTTTGTTTTAATATTTGTCCCCCCTAAAAAAAACACACTCATTGTAAATGTAGTCTTGGATTTTAGGACCCCATTGTATTTTATGTAATGTGAAGTTTTGTGCACAAACAGATCCGCATTGAAGGCGCTGTAGAGAGAATCCCGTACGAGAGTTCACATGAATACTTCCACTCAAGGCCCAAGAGCAGTCAGATCGGTGCTGTTGTTAGCAGGCAGAGCACCGTAATACCAAGCCGACAAGTGAGTGTCACTTCCAACTATGCTATAGTATAGACCTATGTAGCACTGCCCCTTTTCATTGTGTTCTGTTTTTCAGTTTGTATTTCCACAGTATGAAGGTAATATCTTACAGATTTATGAATGAGCCGCTCATTTTAAAATATTCCCGATCTACTGACATTTTTCATTCACTTTAAACATTACAATGCCCATAATGATAACTTTCATTAACTCTACAATAAATAAATACACTTCACTGGCTAATTACTCTTAGACAGCGATGCTATAGAAATATACAGAGCAAAAACAGAGGTTCAAATATTCTAAAGAAGACTCCGCACTTGTTTCTCTGGTGCATACGGTATCCAATATGATTGTTGTTAACTAAAACTATTAAACACATTAATGTTGATTGAAATACAGCTGAAATAAAATGAAACATAAATATTAGATGAGAAACTAACCAAATTAAAATGAGAAATATTCTATTGGCAACTAACTGAAAAAAGTTGAAGCAATAAAATGACAAGAAATAAATAACTAAAACCATAACCCAACTTAAATTAAATTAAACCTGAATAGTAATATTTATTATAAATTAAAATGAAAATAAATAAATGAAAAGCTATAATTAAAAGTAATTCTTTAAATATAAAAAATAAAAGCTAATTCAACATTTAGATTCCATTATAGTTTTTATAAATAATACAAAAATACACAAACTATTTCAGCATTCTGCTAAACGTTCAAACACCTGTTTTATTGACCAATTTTTTTGGGTTCCCCTTTAAGTACCTGAGAGAAAAGAATGCAGAGCTTGAAGAAAAGTATAAGGACACGGATGTACCGATGCCAGAATACTGGTGTGTAATCTTTTATTAATTTCAAAATTCAAATTCCGATTCTTATTTAAACATTTTTTTTTATCATCATCATCATGGATCTATGTTTTTCTGCAGGGGTGGATACATTGTGAAACCCTCCTTGATTGAATTCTGGCAGGGCCAGACCAATAGATTACATGACCGAATAGTATTTGTGCGGCCAAAAGAGGGAGAGACTGAGCTGGGGGATATGCAGCATCAAGCAGAGGGGGGCTGGATATACCAACGCTTGTCCCCTTGATACTGCACATGCTGTGAAGTTAACATCACTGTCTGTGACATCAATACATCATCATTACTTGATAGCAACTGTCATTTAAAATGCCACCATGGCATTAACTGACTTGTGAAGACTCACTACTCCATATTTGCCTACGTTCGTATTGTCTTAACTAAAACCAGAGAGGAGATTTTCACTGTAAACATGATTTTGTGAATATAAATCATGTGTTGCATTAGAAATTGTGCTTTGTTGCAGCGTTTTTCATGGTCCCACTTTATAAGTGTCTTTACTATGTACTAACATTTTAAATTGAATTGCACTTAATGTGCACATACTTGTTTTTACATTGTACTTGCATTTAAAAAAAGACCTGCATGAAACTACAGCTGTAGTTAATTTCTGCGATTACATCAATGTATTACACTGTTGTCCTTACCTTAGCCCTTTAAACCTAACCATAGTACAATGAAACCTGTCCCTAACCTTACCCATATCCTACCTCTATAGCAGCAAAAAAAGTGCAATACATGCAATAAACACACATTGCACCTAACAAATTTGTATATAAGCACATTGTATTAAAGACACCTAATGTAAAGTGTGACCAAACTGACCTCAACATATTCTTAATCTATTACTTGTAAGTGCAAAGTCTGATCTAATGTGTATTAATAATTGAAAAGCACAGCTGTAACTAGTTTTAGAGAACATAAACTTTGGACTTCTGTCACAACAACAAAAACATCCCAAAATGTTCCTCTGTTTGTGCATCATTCATGATATACAACAAATGTTCTGCTAGACAACTGTCAAATAAATGTGTCAAACGTAATGTTGCCCTAAACTAATTGTATGATTCTAAAATCTAATTCTGTAATGACTGGTGACCTTTTCTGTAAATGTAAAAAAAAAAAGAAAAAAAAGTAGTAAACCTTAATTTTTGCAGCAATGTTCATTGAGTTTTTTTTTTTTTTTTTTGCCAGAAGATGGCAGTGGAATCAAAACAATTTGTGGGTTTTTTATTTATTTCTACACTTAACACATCTCATGCCAATAAAAATCTTTATTTAGCATATTTTACCAATAACCTTTCAAAGATCGCAGTAAACAATAGTCAATTAAACAAGGCAAATTAAAGCTGTAGTGGTGTAGTGGAGGACTTATCTCTCACGTGCTGTGACTTTGGCTGTATATACACCAATTGAAACCCTTTTTATGGTAAACTGAAAAAATCAGAGATAAAGTCCTATCCTATGAACTGATGTTCAACCACAAAAATAACATAAAAACACATCATCAAGTGCTAATCAAAGGGCACAGCAGTCCATTAAAATGCAAGCTCTTTCCCATATTTGTTGTTAATTTTACACAATAATGTACATTTTTATGACCAATTTAAAAATGAAAGGACTGAATTATAAACAAAAGTCAGTAGAGTTGTGATTTCTGTGCCTTGTCAGGTATTTTAATTGTCCCACAGTGAAAATATCGTATTTTAATATGCATTGCAATATATTGTTTATGATTTGGGCCTATGAAATATAAACTATTTAATATTCATCTTGAGGGCTGCTTTAAATTAAAGCACGGGCTGTAAAAATAATAATTTTCTGCTCCAGTATCTTCGCTGCGTCAGTAACTCCGGGAATTTACAAATAAAAATGAGTCAAAATTAATATATGCATGCAGGTAAAAACAGTCCCCAAATGGTATGCTTTGTCTGGGTGTTATTTTTCCACATGGCTCTTGTCTGTCCTAGCAGTTTCAGGGAAAAGGCTTGGGTTTTCCGTCAGACTAGCACGAATCTTCTTCTTCTCCTTGAACCGCCCAGAATGGGAGACTTTGACTTGACGGCTCTTGGTCCCAGATTTATCCACTATTTTTTCCAGTCTGGCATCCAAATTGTTGTCTGCGGCATCATTGCCCAGGTCTTTATTTGCATTGTTGGTGCTGAAGTCAGGCGGTATTTCATATAGGACCTTCGCCTCTGACTTCTTTTTTCTTAGGAAGGTGAGTTTCCACCATGCAGGGTCGGCCATGACAGGTGCGAAATGGTAAAAGCGGTAGACCTATAACATGAATGCAGATTTGTTAGGTAGCTAGAGGTAAAGGATATTGAGTAATGTTTTGAAATATTGTTTCAAACTCTTAATTTAACAGTTTTTGCACTGTCACCTTTATATTTCTCACTGTGGGTTCTAAGACAATATTCTCTGCTAGTTACTTTGGAACTATATGTTAAAAAAAAAAGTTTAACTAAAATGAAGGTTTATACATCTGACAATAACAGTGGGTATAGAAAATATTTAAACATAAAATGTCACACATTATAAAGGATGTCTTTGTAGAAGAAATATTGCTACATTTTAGAAAGAGGGTTCCATGGGAGGGAATTAGCATATAAGGTATAGCTAGAGGTAAGAGATTTTGAATAATGTGATGGAATATGAACTCATAATTTAACAGTGAGTCTGCAAGTGGCTTAATTCTCCAGTGCATAGCACAACACTCTCATTTATCACCCAAACTCACAGTTTTTGCCCTAGGATGTGTTTTTATGGATACAAAAACAGCATCAGAACTTTAGCATAAAGGCTTATTTGCATACTTTAGCACATTGTAAGCAGCAACATTTTCTTTGTGAGGTCAAATGTGTGTGTTCTCATCCAGTGATTAGATTAGAATAACACGAGGACACCTGACTCCCCTGCTCAGCTGTTTAATTAATGAAGAGCACCACTGGATCCCCTGTCACTCCCATGAGATCTGACATGCACCAAAATAACATTTCGAGAACCAAGACACATGAACATCAACTTGATGGACAACTTCGTGTTTCATCCCACTCTGATAGAGTATCATTTGTTATGTAATATTGGACAGTGCATAGCTATTGTACACATCACAAAGCATGTACAATGATTTACCCATGTAATATCAAAAACCAGTGTAAACACAGGAGACTGATATGGGTGTGACATCTGGTCCCTTAGCAACATTGTCACAGTCATCATTAAATAGTATTAAAGATTGTGTCATGGTTTGTCCAGCGAATGCAGCAGGTTTTATAGCATTGGTGTGAGATAAGATTTCAGTATCAGTTCTTCAGAAGGCTAATAAACACACCCTTCACTTGGCAGTTGCCACCTCATACTTCAAAGTTTCTGGTAATATTGGTCATTGAGGGTGCATGCAAGAAAACAAGACAGCATCTCCACGTGAATACTTTTTGAATTCCATTAAAACTTGACAAAGCTCCTTTCTCAAATCAGTGTGGAGTTTGTTAAACATCAGATACATATAGGCCTATATAAAATCTATTAGGGATGCACCGATATGAACATTTTAGCTGATGCCGATAACCGATAATTCTTTATATTTGAAAGCCGATATCCGATATATTTGCCGATAAATCTAAATCCAAATTACTATATAATTTCTGAGAGCCTGATTACAAAAACAATAGTCTCACCATTAAATCCATGTCTCAAGCACACAATTATATTCTCATTTGATTTTATGTAGCCTATATGACAAACTTGCGCTGCACATGTTGCTCTTAACTGTATTTTCTTTTTTTTGAAGTGATTCCAATCGTATTTCAAGCAATTCAAAACAAATATGTGAACATGGCGTCTGAAGTGTCTCAGCTGAAGGAAATAATCCATTATTTATCGGCTTTAATATATCGGCCCAATTTTCTTATTGGGCAGATAATTAAAACATTAAAAATGTTAAATGTGTGTCTATCTATTTATCTATTCATTTAATTATTGATTTAACACCTTAATCCTTTCTTGCAAGACTACATAATTTTAAGAATAATTTGTACTTTGCAACTTTTTAGCATGTTTTTATTTGCCACCTTTATATTGCTCACTGGGAGGTTGTAAGTCAATATAAAAAACTGCTTCTGAACAATATTTACTGTGTAAAATGCAATATAAAAAACAATTTGAAATGTAATAGAGGATCTGACATTAACAGTAGGTAGAAAAAATAAATATTTTAAAATGTTTTTGGTGTTGGTAAAGCAGCAGTATTAAATCCATATTTAATTTAACAAAAATATATATATATTTTTACAATTATATATTCTTACTATTTTTTTCCACACAGCATAAATAAGGCTTTATACAGTAAAAGAATATTGCTGCATTTTAGAAAAGGAGTTTCTTGTGAGGGGATCATCATATTTGGGGGTTACCGGCATGAAAAAGAATGAAAACCCCTGTCATAGAGGGTCAGAGACAACGCCAACAGCCCTAATTTAACACAAAACCGAAAACATTTTAATTTAATGTTGCATTGTCTACCAATGACAAAATAAGGGGGCATTTTAGGGAATAGGAACATTTTGTGAGGTAACAGAGTCTCTCCACTGGATTTGTCACTGATCTTCTACAATTACATAAGGACAGGATTCAGTCACTTTTAGAAGTTGCTACTATACTCTTTCACCTTAATTGCACTTAGTTTGTTGTGGCCAAGATTGTAGATGTATAGAGGAGATCTTGTTGCACTTTGAAACTGACTGTAAGGTTTAATCCTGGGAGAGTCAGGTGCTTTCCTTAGCTGGTGTGAATTTAATGGTTTTATTGTTCATGCTTATTGATCATGTCGAATTATGAGCCATCGCCTACTCAAAATGTCCCATGGATGTGCATTTCAGAATTTTACTCAAAGACAGATTTTAACACCTGATGGAAATCGTAAAAAGAAATGCACTATAGAAAATGACAAAAAAAATTATACATATATTTTAAATAACAATAGTTTTATTTAATAGTTTGCAGCTAATTCTTAAAAGTCACCTGACCATCAGCTACTCAGGAGGTATATCCTTAGATCTAGATAATAAGTTACTTTGTTTTCTTCGTTGTGTGACTGAGCAGCACTAAAGATCCTCAGAGAGGGCACAATGTGCCTGTCTAATCCTAGGAAATCACTAACCAAGTTCAAAGCCTTCCCGGTGATACAAATGTTTGAGGAGAGGTTAACCCAAGGACAGCCAGGCCCTGCCGTATAGAGCAGTCATGGAGGGTGTCAAGTTTGCCTGCATGTTTGTGTCCCAAATGTTACATCTTTCTCATCTGGGCCCTACAACATGCCTTCCCATGTAGCATACAGCCTCTCAAGGGAGGCCTTCACTGAATCGTTTTTCTTAACAGGCCCTTTTAGGAGAATTCATGATCAAAACACATGTTCAAATTATAATCTGTGTTTAAAACTATGTTTGATATCCGTTTTATGCATGTTATTTTAAATGTACTGTTTAACCGCACTGAAAAAAATATATAAAACAGTATTATGTAAATGGCATTTAATTTAAGATAAATCCTCCTGTGTGTTTTTACTAAATCTGGCAAAATAAGAATGCCAACTCTAATAATCTTGTCTATGCAAAAAGAATAAAGAAAAACAAGAACAAATGCAGTTCACCAACAATATCAAAACACAAAAAGAGCTTCTGATCAGTCTCACCTGAAAAGTTGTCTTCACTTCTTTCAAAAGTGCTCTTGGTTTAGATGAACAGGTGTCCAGAAGAAGTTAAAGCATTGTGGCTTTGACAAGCTGCCCTCGGTGTTCACTCACTAACTTCACTTTTGCTGGTCAGGTTCAGTGTTCTGAGAAACTGCTAATACCTTCTCACCCTTTTACTTCCTCTTCTCTAAATTAATCTCCCTCCTTCTAAATGCCTGCTTTGAATGCAACATCTCATGCTACAGGTGTTCTCTTTCGCCTTCCTCTCTCTTGGTCCCTCCCTTCCTCCCTCTCTCTTTATCAGTCTTGTTTTATCTCCCTCTCCCTAAGACAGCAGCGTATACAGCCTCACACAAACGCTCTGTTTGAGTCCAAGTTGAACATTAGGTCCAACCCAATGCAACATGAGTAAATGTTACAGCCATGTGACCGAAAGAGGGAGGGCGATCTGAGTGAACGACCTCATGGGAGCATGAAGTTGGTTTAACATTTGGATTGTCAACCAAAAAGGTAGTTACCTTCCCAAATCAAGACCGACTGCAGATAAACCATTTAAGATACAGGCTAATTCAGGCCAGTTTTATTCTACATATAGTTTTGTTTTAAAATAAACAATAATATCTAACCAAAAAGGTAGTTACCTTCCCAAATCAAGACCGCCTGAAACCATTTCAATACAGTAAAAAGATGAAGGCTTATTCAGGACAGTTTTCTTCTACATTAAAATAAACAATATCTTTCCTATAACTGTTACAGAGGCTTAGTCCGCCCTCATGTTATATCATGATAGATAGATAGCGAAGGTCAGTGCAATGCAAAGGTCAGTGGTAATTATTCACACATATTTTGTATTCTTGAATGTGGTTTTGAATTTTTTTTTTTTTTTATGGGGTTTTTATAACAACAGAAGGATGCTTGCCACCTTCACAATTTTACCTCTGATGTTTAATTTCTCAATGCCACCGGACAGCTGATGCTTGCATTTGCATAATGTGGGGAAATCACAGACGGATACTGGATCCCCAGCTGAGATAGGAGCAGGTTTGAATGTCATTCAAAAAATATGAAAATAAAGCATTGCCCCTTAACTGTTACAGCCATTGTGCTTCACACGACCATTAAAAAGCTTAACCGGTTTAGGATTAAAATTCTGATTTCTGTTCTTGGCAAGGTGCAGAAAAAGTATTTGGAGTGATTAAACAGCTCTGCTTGGAGCACAATGTATAAGTCTCTTTTGAAAGGCCTCGTCTGGGAAGTTGGTTAAGTAGCCTATAGTGTTGAAGAAGTTCGTGGTCCAATATATAGGCCTTTCTCAGAAAAAACGCACAAAAGCTGTCACTGGAGCGGTACCTTTTCAAAAGCTTTTGTACCTAAAGGGTAGTGGTACCTTAAAGGTACATTAGTACCTAAAGTGTACATATTACTACCTAAAAGAAACAAAAGTGTATGATTTGTCACGCCACAGTGACATCTTTTGTGGGCCTACCTTTTTTTCTGAGAGTGTTCAAACCTTTAAAAGCAACAGAAAACAATCATATCTTTGATTTTAACATTGCAAAATAGAGTCAATGGCCTTTATTTCAAACTTTAAACTATTACAGCTTTTCTTTCTTTGCTGATTTTAATCTGCTCTGTCAGAAAACAGACGGGAGGAACCTCTTGTTAGAAACACCCAAGACACCAGTCATATTTACAGCCAAAGTCCCTTTGCCGAACAAATCAGATAAGGTGAGCTGTGAACCGGCAAATAGTAAAAATCTATATATTATCACCTTGTTCAAATAAAACTGAGGAAAGAGCAGGATATTTACCATAATTTTTTGCACACCACACATAAAGTGTGTGTTGAAATAGCATTGTGAATTATGCAAGAAGCACGTGCAATAGAAAATAAGCACGTCTAATGCATATGCTTCAAGAAAAGCTGAAATTACTATGCCAAGCAGTAATTATCCATCGCCAGGTCTGTTTATGTGTATAAAATAATGTGTTATGTTTTTTTTTTCTCAGTTAGGCTAACAGTATTGAAACACGGGTGTCAATATAAAGGAATTCGCGCCATCTAGTGGTCTTTTTTTTACAGAACAAATACGTAGGCTGCTGAATTCATACGGTAGCCTACATGAATGAACAGGTAAAACTTATTCGAATCGTATCTATTCTTATTCGTAAGGACAATGTAGAATAAACGCATGGATTTACGCAAATAAATAGTCTAGAAGAAAAGCACAGTATTTAAGGTAAACGCATCTGTGTAAAGCAAATGTGTTCTGAGTTTGTCACACCACAGAAAAATGTGTTATTAACCACCCAGTCATATACATGTAGCCTATATGAGGGAACAATTTAAGGAGGAATGGTGTTCATCTCTCCAATGGAATTCCACATACTTGGAAAATAGCACTGAAGCTGTTCTGGAGGCTGGATGTTGAGTTTTCCTTTCATTTGAAACCCATCTTCAACTTCACACATGTCTTCTGGTCTGACTGCTTTAGTGTGGAATGCTGAATAGCATCATTGCAACACGCAAGTTGAGAAAAAGAATATGCTCTAAATTGTTCAGATAACTTTCCTATACAATTGTTCACAGTATATAATTGACCACTCAAATGGATGTTGGTGCACCTGTGGAGAATGCAGGACAATGGCTTCAGAGGATGAGAATGCTGCAAAGACCTTAATGCTGTATGTAAAGATAAACAAATGTATCTCCCATGACCATTAAAAGTATAAATACACAACTTGTAGAGTATTAGATCTCTAGCACTAAAACACCTTATACTCTAACAGGTTCAGAATAGATGAGCTTCAAGAAGAGTCACATGACTGAGCCGTGTAAGTTAGACAATACAATATTTTTTTGAATGTGTAGAAATTACATTTGTGTTGATCAAGTGGCATGACTGTCTTTCTGGTAAGGTTTAAGACACAAGAACCAAGTCAATGCAATCATATAAGTGATGTTAATTAATTTATTCATGAATCTGTGTATAATTATGGGAGGGTTCAATACTTTACGTATCTTGAGTCAAAGCGCATGGAAAACAGTTTGCTTTAAACAAAGTATAATGATGTTGCACTAATAATAAACAGCTTGCATTCATGGTGCTTTTATATAAACAAAGGTGACCAGCCCTCTGGAATAGCCTATATTAATGCATTTATTTAATAACAGCAAGAGGGTGAGGTAGAAATGTATGTGTTTAAACACTATCATCAGTGTTTTTTACACTTCTGGTTAAGTGTGTCAGGGTTCTGTCACTTCTGTCTATTTCTTGGTTTTGTGACAGAGCCCTGACACTCCTGTTTTGTCTTGTCTGTGTGCCTTGTTTCATGTGCTTTCATGTTTTATCTTGTGCTGCTGTGTAGCACACAGCTTGTTTTACACTGTGTGCTTTCATGTTGTCATGTTTTGTGTGAACACGTGGCTTATGAGTGTTCTCATTGGCTGCGTGTTCATGTCTCGTTTTGTGTGAGCACATGGCTTGAGATTTGTTTTACTGGCCATCTGCTTGTGTTTTTTTTTTGTCATGTTTGGTGTGAGCACATGGCTGTTACGTGTCCTTGTGCCATGTGGTCTCCTGTTGATTGTCTAGCCCCTCCCATCTTGTTACCAGATTATTGATTTATTTGTCCCACCTGTCCTCCCTGTTACCTCCTTTGTTTGTTCTCCCTACTTATTCTCCCTGTGTTTGCAGTCCTGTGCTGTTTTGTCCTTGAATGTACCCCATGTGTCTTGCCTAGGTCCTGTTGTCCAGTCCGTCTTGTTTGCCCCCTCGGGGTAGTTTGTGTTTGTTTTATTTTTTGAATTTAATAAAACCCCATTTTTCCTGAATGTGTAGCTCTATGGCCGTGGAAATTCACAGAAAAAAAAAAAGAAAAAAAAACTGCTGTCCTGGTCCGAGTTGTTCACAGTATTTGTAACGTGTTTTCGGCTATACATGTCTAACGTGTTTAAAAACAAATCTGTGAATAGCATTTACACGGACTTAAAAATAAACTCTCATAAAGCATTAACAATCTGGTAGGCTACTTTTATTAGTCTTATTTTTGTTTCTGAATTTAAAAAAATAGCGTCGAAGTTGGCAATATTCAAGATAAATAAATGATCAAATATTTGTTTATAATTAAAAATTAATTTGAGAACAATTCTGCTGTCTGTCGTTTAGTCGAAGGGAGAAATAATTTAGGAATTTGTAACAGGTAGCTTACCTTCTGAAAAGTGATTTTTTTTGTTTTTATTTTTAATAATTATTAATTCATATTCAAAGTTTATCCCAAACTATTTTAATAATATGAAATATTTTATTTTAAGGAAATTTTATAATCATTATTTTACAAATATTTTAGGAATGAGTTTGGATTTGAAGCCTTGTGAATGTGATATATAATAACATTTAAATTATTAACCATTTAAACAGTGAATTTTGGAACATACATTACTGCAAAAGAAAAATGATGGCAACTTTGCTAAGAGCTACAGTATAATGACTATTATTTTGACGTTACAAGGAAGTGATTACCGGCTGCTCTATGCGTGTAGTTCATTGGTCTGTCAGCAGACGGTGCTTTTGACATAGTAGTGTCGTGTGCGCTGATTGGTCAGTTTTGTATGTACGTGTCAGAGGAAACGTAAACTTGAGCTGCATCCCATCGGTTTGATGCACAAGCATGGAGTCGTTTTAGTTATTCTTTTTGCAAAGTAACGACAATAACGGTTGCAATGGAGGTAAAGAAAAGAAAAGAACATTCTCTGGCTAAAATTGAATCTCACTGTTTTTACTTGGTCTTGTATTCCTTGTGTAAAGAAAAGTCAACATGCTTGTAGACACTGGCAAGCTGTCAAAATCATTTGAAAGAATATTATTGCGAAACATTGCTTTACACCTGTATTTTTCTTAGTTTTTCCAGTAAGATTATAACACCTGTATTTTTCTTAGTTTTTCCAGTAAGATTATAACACCATAATAGTGTGCAAAAAGTTGATGTGATTGTTATTCAAATGTGTATAATTTACCTTTGTTATTAAAATCTATTTTAGCAGAACATTCTGAATCTCCCTATTGACATCCAAACCACTAAACTCTTGGGTAAGGGATACTTGCATGTATGCATATTTACACGTTCTTATGCATATGGTTTGTTGTGATATTGCTTGTATAAATGCACAGTAGTTTAGATCTTGCACAAAGATGTATTTAATATTTTGCCTTTGTCTCCATCATTTAGACTGGTTGGTGGATCGGAGGCACTGCACGCTGAAATGGCAAAGTGTAGTTATGACCATTAGAGAGAAAATAAATGCAGCCATTCAGGATATGCCAGAAAACGAGGAGATCAAACAACTGCTCTCCGGCTCATGTAAAACTTAATCATAAGAATAATGCAATCATATTTCTTCTTATCTGTATTTTATTTCTTTTTAGGTATGTCCATACTCATTTATTGTTGCTTTTGCAGATATTCACTATTTCCATTGCTTACAAATAATTGAAATATTGAAAGGAACAGAAGCATCCACCAAAAATATTTTTGGCAGATATTCATCACAAAGGATGAAGGTGATGATACTTCTCTCTTCTGTTTAGTTTTCATTTAATATGTAGTTTATCACTCTTAATATTGTATATAATAATAATAAATAAAATAATAATAATCATATATGCTGAACAGTGTTATTTTAGTTTTATAATAGTTTTATTAACATTTTGAATTAGCTTTTAGTTAGTTAGTAAATTTGTAATGTGCTTTTGTCATCTTATTGTTTTTTTAAATATTGCTATTTAGGTTCAGTCTAATTTTATTTCAGTTTTTGTTCATTTTAGTTTTTATTTATTTAGTTAAAATTTATGTATTTAAAAATCAACAGGACTGGCAAGAGATAGTGTCCATTTATGAAAAAGACAATGTCTATTTAGGTAAGAAATCACCACGATTATTTGAGACAAAATTTACTTCTTTTTTTTTTTAAAGTTACACAAACATTGACATTATTGTGTGTGTGTGTTTTTTTTTAACCCCAGCTGAAGTGGCCAGTATATTGATTCGTAGTGTAAGCTATGAAGGTCCTGCTCTAAGGAAGCAGGTGTCTAAAGCTCAGCAGCTGCAGCAGGAACTGAGCCGACGAGAACTGGAGTGTCAGAGTGGTGCCGCCGACATGAGGGAACGATATTACGCTGCCTGTAAACAGTATGGGATAAGGGTGAGTCAACAATTAATTTTATTTTCAGTTATTCTAACAGTTCAAATGTATTTACACAAACTATCATATGACATTTCACAGGGGGAAAATGTGGCAAGGGAGATACAAGCACTGGTTAAAGATCTGCCTGTAGTTTTAGAAGAAACTGGCAAAAAAGCAGCCTGTCTGAAGGAAGCTATAGAGTTTTACTCAGTCTTCACAAACTTTGCCAGTGACTGGTGAGTGTAACTTCCTGTCATTTCTAATAGAGCATAAGTAAAGGCCTGTTCACAAGAAGGACAATAACTATAACGATAACGATATTGTTCTAAAAATCTTTCTAAATACTGTAAAAAGGAATAGCAGAGTCCACACCACAATTATAACAATAATTGCACAGAAAAGAATATCATTGGAATCACTTTCAGAATTTTTTTTTCCACCTGATGAGCGATAAAAACATTGACAGCCAATCAGAATCCATCCTGCTTTAAAGTGCTCTAGCATTTAAAGTGGCAGACGACATAACCGCAGAACAGCGCACATTAGCATGCTTGTTGTGAACGCTAATATACTTATCTTTATAGTTACTGTTCTTAAAGCTGGTGAACTTTATATACCTGCATTCATGCTTTTGATTGACCTCCAACATAAACCTTATAGGGTTGTAATAATAGGGAAGTAAGTGTGAGCTTGTAATATTCTACTTCCTTTTTCAGGTCTGAGGTTGTATTGCCCATGCTGAGGTTTGTCCAGAACAAGGGGAACACAACTTTATATGAGTGGAAGACAGGAAATGTGCCCACGGTTGTAGAGAGACCTGTAATTGAGGAAGCCCCACCTGATGTTGTCACAGAGGAGACGGTAAGAGGAGACTAACATGACTTCAGGTTTGGGTTTTAAAGTCGGCATGAAACAAAAGTCGCAAAATTATTTTCTTCCCTGTTGTGACGTACTATATGCGCTTCTCAAACCGGAAAAAATGTAGGGCAGGACTTGATTTTGTCCACTGGGAAATGGTTGGATCATTGTATGGTTGTGGTTTGCTTTTGCTGTGATCTCATGTGAGTGACAGGTTGTTTTGCCCTCAGAGAATAGAAGAGATGTTGTTACAAGAGTGAGGGGAGGTTATTTTTATGGAAGATTACGAGGGCACATGATTTTTTCAAAAAATATATACTCACGGTTAAATCATAAATACGGCAATATTCCATGAAAAAAATTAGATTTCATGGTGACTTTAAGTGTTTGTAGGACATCTGTAAATTTAAGCAAACAAGGGATCAATGTTTTAACCTAGTATTTATCTGTAATTATTTCTTCTGCAGATTGACTGGGGTGACCTTGGTGGCAGTGCTGGTACTGAAGAGGTTAATTTTGGGATCTCTGTTGAGGATGGTGTGGACTGGGGTGTTAGTCTTGAGTCTGACACCGAGGTAAGTACTTAGTACAAATATTAATATTAAAAAATGTTCAAACCCTCATGATATGGAATTAACACATTCTACCAATCAACGTTAGGAAACAGTTGCGGGTGGTATCGACTGGGGAGAAGCTGAACCTGCTCCTGTGGAAATCGAAGTTGTGGATGTGGGCACAGACTGTAAGTGTGCTGGGATTGACTGAAATTAACTATTGATGTGTGTACATGAACATTGAGAATTTATGTTATAAATTTGGGGGTCAGTAGGTTTTCTAAAAAAAGATTTTAATAATTTTATTTAGCAAAGATGTGGCTGTAAAGACATTTATAATATTACTATTTCTATTTAAAATAAATGTTGTTCCTTTGAACTTTCTATTAATCTAAGAATTGTAAAAAATAAAATAAAATAATAAGAATTCAACAAAAAAATATTTAGCTACAACTGTTTTCAACAGTGATAATAATAATGTTTCTTGAGAACCAAATCAGCATATAGTATACACTCACCTAAAGGATTATTACGAACACCTGTTCAATTTCTCATTAATGCAATTATCTAATCAACCAATCACATGGCAGTTGCTTCAATGCATTTAGGGGTGTGGTCCTGGTCAAGACAATCTCCTGAACTCTAAACTGAATGTCAGAATGGGAAAGAAATCGATTTAAGCAATTTTGAGCGTGGCATGGTTGTTGGTGCCAGACGGGCCGGTCTGAGTATTTCACAATCTGCTCAGTTACTGGGATTTTCATGCACAACCATTTCTAGGGTTTACAAAGAAAAACATCAAGTAAGCGACAGTCCTGTGGGTGAAAATGCCTTGTTGATGCTAGAGGTCAGAGGAGAATGGGCCGACTGATTCAAGCTGATTAAGAGCAACTTTGACTGAAATAACCACTTGTTACAACCGAGGTATGCAGCAAAGCATTTGTGAAGCCACAACACGCGCAACCTTGAGGCGGATGGGCTACAACAGCAGAAGACCCCACCGGGTACCACTCATCTCCACTACAAATAGGAAAAAGAGGCTACTATTTGCAAGAGCTCACCAAAATTGGACAGTTGAAGACTGGAAAAATGTTGCCTGGTCTGATGAGTCTCGATTTCTGTTGAGACATTCAGATGGTAGAGTCAGAATTTGGCGTAAACAGAATGAGAACATGGATCCATCATGCCTTGTTACCACTGTGCAGGCTGGTGGTGGTGGTGTAATGGTGTGGGGGATGTTTTCTTGGCACACTTTAGGCCCCTTAGTGCCAATTGGGCATCGTTTAAATGTCACGGCCTACCTGAGCATTGTTTCTGACCATGTCCATCCCTTTATGGCCACTATGTACCCATCCTCTGATGGCTACTTCCAGCAGGATAATGCACCATCCATGTCACAAAGCTCGAATCATTTCAAATTGGTTTCTTGAACTTGACAATGAGTTCACTGTACTAAAATGGCCCCCACAGTCACCAGATCTCAACCCAATAGAGCATCTTTGGGATGTGGTGGAACGGGAGCTTCGTGCCCTGGATGCGCATCCCACAAATCTCCATCAACTGCAAGATGCTATCCTATCAATATGGGCCAACATTTCTAAAGAATGCTTTCAGCACCTTGTTGAATCAATGCCACGTAGAATTAAGGCAGTTCTGAAGGCGAAAGGGGGTCAAACACAGTATTAGTATGGTGTTCCTAATAATCCTTTAGGTGAGTGTATGTTAGAATGATTTCTGAAGGATCATGTGACACTGAAGACAGGAGTAATGATGAAAATTTAGATTTGCCATCTCAAGAACGAATGACATTTTAAAATATGTTGAAATAGAAAAGTTATTTAAAATTGCAATAATATTTTAAAATATTAAAGGGGGGGGGGGTCTGTTTCTAGATCAGGGTGCTCTCTGCACACGCAAGGTCTCTCGCTCTCTGCCGTGCGCGCGCTACGCGGTTTGGAACACAGTCTCTGTCTCGCATGCACGCTCGCTCTAGATTCCGGGAGATTTTAACTAATTTGCGGTATAACTAGTCGATCACGAGTGGCTCAGCAGGTAGATCTATAGATAAACTCATCTTTCAGGCATTTGACCGACCGGGTCAAATAGGGCTCGCTGCATCCTGCGGTGGATATCCAACCCCGCCCACATCCAAGTGTGATGTCAGAAGCCACTCCCATGTCCAATAAGTAGGTTAGGTTTCAAGTGGGTTTAGTTTAAAACGTTTTTTTTAGGCGTTAGGTTACAGTGATGGCCCATCACAGATGGGTAGGTTTAGGGAACAGTGTTTGGTGTAGGTAATCAGTACTGTGATTGACATGACCTATAGTGATGGGTAGGTTTAGGGATCAGTGTTTGGTGTAGGCAATCCATGGATATGAGTGTGGCTTCTGACATCACATTTGGATGTGGGCTGGGTTGGATGTCCACCGCAGGCTGCAGCGAGAGGCTTCTCGACCGGGTTGACACTTCAGCGTGAGAATTCGGAGGTGTGGCGTGTGAGTGTGTGGAACCAATCAAATGTGTGTGTCTCACGGCCAAAGCGTGAGAGTGGCAGCTCTGCATCATGTTTTTTTTTCTTTCTACATCTAATTACCTTTTTTTCATGTGGCATTTGTCCTCAACAATGTTAAACAAACAGACCGAGTGGCCATGTAATAAACATTTTACAAAAGAAAACCTAATTATTTTTATAATAATAATCCCAGATAACAAAGAGTAATTGAAACTGTTAAATCAACATCCCGCTGTCAACGATAAAGTCATTGAACCAACGTCGAACTCTGATGTTGATTCTTCATGTTGCACCCTGTATTATCATTGAATCAACGTTTAAATCATACCTAGAGATCAACAGAATTTCAATGGTATTTCAATTACAATGGGTATTAAAACAATGTTGAAATCCCAGCATATCAACAAAACTTCAATGGTGTTTTAGCCTATACCACAGGTTTAATCTGAAGGTCTGTAATTTTAATAGAATATTAAAAACATTATTATTAGGCTATAATCCTGCTTTATCGACAGCCAGGATGGGCTAGCAAAATATAGAAAATAGAAACTATACCTTTAGATTATAACCTAGACTAGCACAAATGACACCCCATGCATTCAAATTAAAAAATCATTTTTATTGTGTTATTTCATTTTTTTTCTTTTAACGTGCAAACTCCTGCGTCTGTCTTTCAGCTCCTCCCGCTCGGTCTGGGGCGTAGCGCAGCCACTTCTGCACAGCTTGAGCGAAGTCATAGGCGTTTGCCGTTGTAAGACGTTGAGTCAAGGCATCTAGAATACAAGTAAAAGTATGCTACTGTGATTTAGTCAATGATTGGAAGCAGAACATGGCACGAACACAGTACACATAGGAAAGTCAAATACACACACACTACACACACAGGGGTGGACGCAAATGCTTTAAGTTACTCGTGTTGAAGTTGCTAATCTTGTTCCACCCCTCGAAATTGCAGAATGGCATACGAGACTTGTCGCCGTTTTACTGTCTGGTTGGTCCAGTCTGAAATACTGCTAAACAGCGGACATACTGATAGCGCGCACGCGTTTTCTTCCTCGCTGCTCTAAACAGTGGTTGCTTGTGGCAACAGCACAACTTCCTGTGTCGCCACAAGCAACCACTGTTTAGAGCAGCGAAGAAGAATTGATCTCCGATTTGCAGGGTTATGCAAAGCTAGCGTGCATAACTAGATATTGTTTAAGAAAATGGTATCGGATCGGTGCATGGGTAGAAGTACTCGCCGATACCGATGCCAGCATTTTTATTGGTATCGGCGGCATTTCCGATACTAGTATCGGAATCGGAACAACTCTAATTTGAAGACGCGTCACCCCGCAGAACACGATTACACAAAGGCAAGGGCAGAGAAGAATGAGCCGCACCAGAATCAACAATCTCTAAAAGCTTCATTCAAACAAAGAGAAATGTTTTCAAAAGACAGCCAACAAGCGATAAATACAACCGACAACATGTATTGAGTTTATTTTTCTGGATGACCAGCCGCGGTCAAAACTGAAATGTCGTTTATTTAACAAAATTGTTTATGGACTTTAAATTATAAAGAGATTATTTTCTAATATTATTCATATATTTTTTTTACATTCCTAGAGTTATTTGTTGCCCTTTTTTACGCAGTTATATTGTAAAACTAAAATACCTTTTTCAGTTTACAGTATTAGATGTGTGGTTGCATTTTAAGTTATTTTTCACTTAAGAAAGATAAATAATATATTGCTGTGAAATGTATGTCAGATAATAAAAATACTGTAGTTCACTGTATGTATTTGTTCATATTTAATTAAGGGATAAGTCTGAAACACCATAAAATAATTCTATCAATTCATACAGTGCTAGTATGAATTGCAGCTGTATAGATACTGTACACATCCAAGTATCGGATCAGTACTCGGTATGGCCGATACCCTGAGTCCAGGTATCGGAATCGGTATCGGGAAGGGAAAAGTGTATCGGAACATCTCTAGACGCAGCCACCCACACACGAAGGGTCACACACGGGTAGAATTAGGGTTGCCACCTGTCCCGGTTTTACCGAGATTGTCCTTCTTTTTAATAACCTGTCCCGGGAAATGTATGCACTCTACCGGGACACTGAATGTCCCGGTTTTCGAAAGGCTACATGAATATGTATGTTCAAACTGTGTAGCGCGCGCATGACAGAGAGGGAGAGAGCGAGAGACCTTGCGTGTGTGTGCTAGTGTGCCTCAAGAAGCACATGTAAGAAGCGCATGTAATCGGACTGTGGTGCGCGCTTGCTGCACCTGCACGGCGCAGAGGCGCGGGCGCGAACACTTGCGTTTTTCTATCAACAACTTAAAATAGTCCTACTCTATCATTTCTGGTCATAGAAAATAAACATCATTCGCAACTACTTTTATTTGTGTAAACTCACAATAACATGAAAACGTTGTGCTTTTGTAAAATAAAATAAAACAATCAGTCGCGCTCTTTTATGGTCTCCATGAACTGTTAACTCAACAAATTAAATATAAATAACTGGATACTTATAACTAATTAAATAGTAAATGTATTGATTGATAGACCAAATATTTTCTGGTTGACTAAATGGCACATTAATTTCTGCTTAAATACTGGGTGCATGGAGTAATATGCATAAATCTCACCGCAAAAACATGCTAATAATAAGACTGTTTTTTAAATTAACGAGGCATTTTAATTGCTTCTAAATGAAGTATGTGGGGCTAAGGTGATTAGTGATTTTGATAAAGACCCTGTTATTCTCAGTTCTTCATATAGCCCGTGAGTTAGTTTTTTTTTCACATGCCGTGCCCTTTTTTTTCACATCACATGCCCCTTTTTTCAGGTCAGAGCAACTGCCCCTCAAAATTCCTGTGCACGTCCCTGTTTTGATCTCCCGGTCAACCAAAAATCGATGGATTTTCAACTATATTTCCCTGTCAACTATATATCGATGCATTTTCAATCATATTTCCCGGTCAACTATTTGCCGATGACTCTTCTACAACAGCCTCGTTTCCCGGTCAACTATAAATCAATGATTTTTCAACACATTCAGCGATCGCCCGGTAAACCAAATATCAATGCTTAATCAATCATAAAGATAACTATAGATTAATGTTGTTCCAATATTGTTGCCATCAACATTAATAACATCAGGTTTTCATCGATATGGTAACGGTGATTCAACATTTATTTTGCATTGAAATTTCAACATCAACCATAATGATGATTCAGATGGAAAAAACAATGTTTATTCAATGTTGGCTTGCTGTCTGGGATAATAATACATTTTATTTATAATGCACTTTACATTTCAATGAAATCTCAAAGTGCTACAAATTATAGATAAAGGGAACAGAACCTCACCTGTTCACCGCTCATTTTCCTCAGCTGTAGGTATAGGCCTGTCTATGGTGTAGGCAAGCGCGTTTCAAATCAGTGCTTCTCCAGGGAGACTAGCGCTAAAGGAATCCCCTATCTTAGCGCCATCTACTGTTTTAGAATAGGAAGTTGCTCAACTGCATTTTGTTAGAAAATCGAGCCGAGAGATTTCATTAAAAGTAGGCACGTGCAGAGGCCCTGCCCTTTTTCCAAATTAATCGAAAGTGCCCCTCTCAAACAAATAATGGTAATATTGTTTTCAATAAAACAAAATGCATTTGATTATAATTAACATGACAATGTACAAAACTAAAGTAGCCTAAATTCACGTTTATTTGTACGTTTCTTTCAGTCTGAGGTGCCGTTGCCATGACTCGTTGCTATGGGTTGCGTCACTTGATTGTCTTGCTTCGGACTCGACGGAAGGGAAGTCTCCGTTTTCGAGGGTCTAAAACTCCGGGGGACGGCAGGCGCCCGTAACCGTAGCAAAAGTTAGGCTATGCGTTTTAAAACAAAAATGCACTCGTGTAAACGACCACGTAGGTATTCCACAGTGACAGTCTGCTCGTGAACCGAACTGATGCGCTCGAGCCAAAATATCTGATTCTTTCAGCAGTGAGTAACGTTAGCTTATCTAGGCTCGACGGCAGGAAAAAATAAACCAAACCATTTTTAAACTTCTTTTTTTTTCAATTATCAAAGGTAGGCTAACTATCTTCCACATAAAATAAGTTTTATTGGACAATGTGAAGTGGAGCGGTAATTTTCTAGTCATTCAGATATCGTTTGAAAATTACAGACGAATTTACATTTATGAAGTGATCTGGATCTGCGTCGTTGAAACAATGGATGTTAATTGACTACAAAGCACTGCACAAAACCAGCACCAAAAGTCGCTTTGATCGTAAGTAGAATTCAAGTCACATGTATTTAGCCTATGTTATATTAATACACCGTTTACCATTTGAAAACTATCATAGTTGATTCAAATTAATGAAGCCCAGGCGCCACCTACAGGCCTATGATGTGAAGTGTAGGCTGACAACAACACGTGAAATGGTGATTTTTGATAATAGTACAGTACCGGTCAAAAATTGACACATTACTATTTTTTATGTTTTTTAAAGAAGCCTCTTATGCGCTTCAAGCCTGCATTTATTTGATTAAAAATACAGAAAACAATTATTACAATTTAAAATAATGGTTTTCTATTTAATATAGGCCTACTTAAAAAATATCATTTATTTCTGATGCAAAGCTGAATTTTCAGCATCATTACTAACCCTAACTTCAGTTTCACATGTTCCTTCAGAAATCATTCTAAAATGCTGATTTATTATCAATGTTGGAAACAGTTGTGGTGCGCAATGTTTTTTTGGAACCTGTGATACCTTTTTCAGGATTCATTGATAAATTAAAAGTTTAAAAGAATAGCATTTAATTAAAATAGAAATGATTTTATAAGTCTTTACTATCAATTTTCATCAATTTAACACATCCTTGCTGAATAAAAGAAAGAAAGAAAATTACTGGCCCCAAACTTTTGAACAGTTTTAGCGTACAAGTACGAATATTTATTGTACAAGTTCTCAAATTCACATCTACGTGCTCTAGCTACTCTTTAACTTTCATATTCTGTAGCCTATACCGGGTGGTCGATAAGATTAAGATTAAGTAAAGCGAAGATGGATGTTGGTTCAAAATATTTCTATTTGAGATAAATGCTGTTCTTTTTGAACTCTTAAACTCAGCCTTGATGAGCATAAGATACTTCTTTCTAAAACATTAAAAATAGTAATGTTTCCAAATTTTTGACCAGTATGTATGTGTGTGTATATATATATATAATATAATATATATATATATATATAAAACAAATATATATAGGCCTATATGCATGCCCTTTTTTACATTTGAGCCCCTGCCCTTGGGGAACTCTCTGCACGTCCCTGATAAAAAGCCAAGTGTCTCACAATCGTAACAGACAGATATGCATTTGTGTGCACTAGATTCGGTATTTGTTCAAAGGTTACATGCAATTTGTTGGATGGTTTGTATTTATTTGTGAAATATTATCTAGGCTCATTTATTTATATTTGTAAAACACAATATTTGTTACTCCACTGCGTTTTCGCTCAAATTGACCTTTGTATTTGAACATTGCTTTCTGTTTGTTTGCTAGTCGAGTTTTCCTTTGCAAAGCAGATCGAGTTTGTTTGCGAAATACTGTATTTGTTTGTTTAATTATGGCACATAATTCACTCCATACTGGTGATGCTGAAATGGCAATAAACTCAAATACTACTTCTACTTTTGCAGGTCCTGACGGTGTTGCCAGAGGTGAAGATGCTCTTTCTCTTCTGGAAAATTCACAGACACGTGGCCAGTTCATAAATGAGCTGGTGGAGGTACAGCTGCTCATTCTTACAAGTATTAGACAGAATATTTAATTTTTACCAAACTTTTTTTCAATGGGTTAGTTGGAAATGTTCCTGTGTCAGCGGCTCAGTGAGATGCACGAAGGAGGTGACTTAGTGGCCATGAGTCAGTTCCAGCTCGCTCCCTCAGTAATCCAGGTCCAGACTCCCGAGCGTGTGCAGGCCATGCTGGCAGAGGTGCGTGACCTGCAGAATGGGCTCACCTCAGTACGAATGCAGCATCTCTTCATGATCCAAGCGTCACCACGGTAATTACACCCTTTCAAACCTTTTTCATGCAGAAATGCACTTCATATCTTTCATCTCTCAGCCAATATTACCAGTCACCTTTTAAAAAATACTAAATGTTGTTCAAGAACATGATGAAGCTGAAATCTTGCTGTCAGATAATGATAAATCTTGCGTTGTGTGTGTTCGTGTCAGCTACGTGGAGCGTGTTTCTGAGTTACTGCGGCAGAAACTCAAGCAGGCTGATATCTTGGTGTTGAAGCGTGGCACGCTGGCTGAAAAGCGACAGGAGGCTTTGGAAGAACAGGCCAAGCTGGAGCCGCGCATTGATCTGCTGGCTGCGCGCACCAAGGAGCTCCAGAAACTGGTACAGTAACTTGTTATAATGATTTGTTTGTTTGTTAAGGTTTATCATAATACATTGGTATTACACAATGATCCTGCTACTTCCTCTTTTACTTTATCTCTGCAAAAGTGAAAATAGCACCTCACATGTTCACACTCCTCCCTACTAGGCTATGTAAAAATGAGCCGATGCTTGGCAGGTGTGTTGAATGTAAAGAGAATTTAGGTTAATAGAGCACAAAAGCTTCATGGTGGACATAACATTTACTGAAGATGAATTCCTGCACTGTCTGAGAATACATAGAAAGCTTCCTGTTTGTCCGTCTCTCTCACACACAGATTGAAGCTGACATCTCAAAAAGATACAACAACCGGCCTGTCAACCTCATGGGAGTTCATGTGTGACCAAGAAGAGTATTTACATTCTGCACAGATGTATCATTTCATAAATAAAATGTCTCTCATTTAAATAAGGTGGGTATTGTTTTGTGGCGATTCCTTTTTAATGGTGGAATAAAATTGTTGCTATCACAACACCTTGAATATTCAAAGGCAGCTGCAAATAACTTGCGTTTGCACAGCTGGCCTCATTTGTTTGAAGTGCTGATTTCAGTAAATGAACTGTCTTAAGAAGCCAACTTTTAAATATACATTTGCTAACCCTATTTTTTGTAAATAACAAGCATGCGGCACCTTCCGTGAATAGGGTACGGAAGGGGGTCAAATCTCTAAAATGTGTTAGTTTTTAAACAAAAATATTTGTAAATGTACAATACAGTAATACACATAATTAAAAAAAAACTGAAATATTAAATTGCTGAACTATTTTTAGCAACTATTTTTAACTTTAACAGGTCAGGAATGCAAGTTTACCAGTCACTTAAGCAAGGGTTATTTAAGTTTGGAAAAAAATGCTGGTTTGTAGATGTTGATTAACATATTTCCCTTAAAGAAAATTTGTTAGATAAAAAAAATGTCATACAGTAAAATTTGTTACAAGGTTGAGCTTGATAAAAGCAGTAAACACTACTTGATATTTAAAAAATATTTGTAAAACCTGTAGAAAACATATTTTAACCATTAGTAATGGTGAAAATTCATGCAATAACTGGGGTGTATGTGAAATATGGGGCATATCTAAAAATCTCATTTTTGATCAATGAAATTATAAAATATGTATTACATTAGAATGAATGTCATGTCAACAGATCATCAAAACTATGATTTTAGTCAAGATATTCTATGCGGTCAAACCTAAGGTGGAATAGGCCAAAATCACAGTTTTAAGGGTGAAATACAGGCAGCTGATGCATTTTACCCTTATTTGTGGTGCTATTTTAAACTCAAATACCATTTAAACGTTTGGGATCATTAAGATTTCTTTTATTAATTAATAATTACAAAGCACTATTCAATTAATATTGCTCATATTACATTTACAAGGTGTGTTATTTGTAATGTTCTATCCATGAAATAAATTCTGGGGGGAAAAATGTAACATTTTCCTCAAAAATACAACTGTTTTCAGCATAAAAAGTCTGGAGCACCAAATCAGCGTATTAGAATGATTTATGAAGGATCATGTGACACTGAAGTTCTGAGTAATGGATGCTGGAATAAATCACATCAGCTTTGGTAAGCATAATAGACTTCTTTCAAAAACATTAAAAAAAAATCTTACTGACCCCAAGCTTTTGAAAAGTAGTGTACATAACCAAAAATGTTTTGAAAGAATTCCATTTTCAAGTATTCTAACAGAGATACATTGAAATATCACAGCATATGATTGTTATAGGAATTGCACCTCAACTAAGTGAGTATCCCTTGATGCTTTATTACCATGTTGTCTCTGTTTTGCCCGGGGCAGCTGGTTAAATCACATGGCAAAAACACATTATGCTCACAAGATTGAGGATCTAATGGACATAATCTTTGCACACCCCCTACATCTAATGCAAGGAACAGTGAAGCATTACAGCTCAATTTCAGACACAAGTCTTAAAAAAAACATTGGTATTGTAGATTTTGCGTTATTGATCATGGCGACATTTAACCAAGATAAAATCTGTGGCACATTCTCCCTTCAATGATTTTCAAAATGCACATGAAATCCATTCTTTTGTCTGTCTCCACCTATCTCCTCTACTGTCTCTGATGAAGCTATGATAAGTAGAGGGTGGCGCTCGGCCCCATCATTGCCTGTGCCATCAATCAGGCCAGACAGACCGCTGTTTACTGACACAGAAGCTTCAAAGAGCAGCCATTACAAAACACTTTGTTTTCCACCCAGTCGACAAGAGCGGAATAACAAGACAAAGGTCTGTGCATTTATCAAATATTTCACTGAAACATCATGAAATTAAGACTAAAATTGTCCCTGGGTGACAGACATAATCTCTCTTTTTGGGGGCCCTAAAAGCTTTTTGCCTTTCATTTGTTTGTCAAAAAGCCCCCCCATCCCTGTAGCGGGCAGATGCTCTGAGGCGATGGCCAGGGTGAGACCCAGACTGCTGTGGCCCAGAAGACTGAGGTTGCCAAGACAACTGGCCCAGCACCCCTGCTGTTGTCACTCTGCCTGTGTCGCTCAGTCATTGATTCTCTCCATCTCACCAGCTCTCCACATGCAGCTCGTATTGTTCTCAATGGCCCTCATTGAGAAGGCATTGTACACGACAATACACTTACCAAATCTCCCACGTCCATTTCATAGTGTCACACATTACTCACCAAAAACCATATTGAGCAAAACATCTTTAAATAAATAAAAGTTTTGAATAAGCATACCTCACCCATTTGTGTTTTTGCAATTTAATAACAAAAAACTACATACATAAAGCGGTTGTCATATAGACAAAAGAACATCATCAAATAAAAAATACAATGTAAATAATGGTCACACCCTATGACCCTGTAACATCGTGAAATCCTACATTTGTTAAATACAAAGTATTAAAAAAGAGACATTCACAGAGACACATCATTAATATCTAAACATCTCGATATCTAAGCGTCAACTGTGCTCGTAGCAGCCAGAGGCCTTTGTGAATGCAACATTTGGATTTATCTGGAATCGTTGATTTGCATTTTCACATCAATAACGGCACAACCTTCAGCAGCCGAGTGACTGCCACAAAAGATAATTGTGACTTTATTAGAAGACTATTGTCAATGCACATCAATTTCACTAGAGTCCAGGACTTTTAATCGTAAGTAACACAGAATAAGGCTAATTTAATGGAGAACACACAACTGATATCCACTAACCGTATGTTTTAATTCTGGTCGATCATATCTAAGTGGGACATGGGGCTCAGTAGATTGAGACCTCTAGACTCATATTGGCCTGAGAGCGAAGGTTTCTTCCTCAAACTCTTGGCTTCGTTTTGCAGTTTCTGTCGAATGTAGCCCTTGATCTCTGCATCGGTCTTAACAGGAAAGAAATACTGAACTGTTCCTGTATGGATAATGTTTCAGGAAATTAGGTATAATACATTTGTGCAAGTGTACATTTTTAACACAGATCAAAATGACTGAAAAGCATCTTACTCAGGACTGCCTGGACCTCTTCGGTGGGGAGAGCAGGCTTGGGTTTGCCCTTTTTGTTGAACACGACTCCAGATATGGAGTGAGAAGCCAGGCATTCTCTCTCATAGAGTCCACGGAGCAGGTCGTTGGTCAGTTTTTGGGCAGTGGTGCCTGTGTTACACCTCTCCAAAAGGTCAGGAGTGATAAACTGAAAGGAAAAAAACAACAACTATATTTTCTGTTTAAAACTGCTGTTGTGCAGGTCAACTATATATATATATATATATATATATATATATATATATATATATATAGTGTCACACGACTGACACAGAGAACTGGAGGGTATCCATATGCACTGAACTTCAGCACAAGACTAACATTTTTTTGAAAATCTTTCTCAAGCCACGAATATTTTGAAGAAATACACATTTTGGGCACTTTTGATCCATATACAGCACCTGCTGCAGTAAAACAGCACGGACATTCTAAAATGCTTAATGAGAGAAAACACTTAAAGTGGCTTGATGTACTAAAATAGTGATATTAAAGGAGGAAAGATCAAAACAAATTCAGTATGCACCTTATTGATGATGCATGATACCATATACAGGCAAGCAGATGAGCCCAGAATTGTAACGCAAACGTGCAAAATAACTAAGCATTTTCTGTATAATGGTTTTCTATGAAAAAAGCTTACCAAGAAACTGTGTTGCATTTGTATCCTGGGTTTGCCTAACATAGTATGCATCATCAATAAAGTGCATATAAAATTGGGTCTTTTAATATCACTGTCTTACTATATTAGTACTTAACACAAGCCTGGTAAAAATAACTGGCAGTCAATGCAGGAAAGCCTAGTTTTGCCCTCCAGGTAGGCATTCCTATAAAGATGTGACGTCATCGCATATACACATCTCAGTCTGTTGTTTAGGGATAATGTTTATTTGTTGCACAACACAATCTGACTAACTCATATAGCCTACTTCTGTGAAGAGTCCATCCTTCAGAGCATTCTGACTGGTCTCATGAGGTTTCTGTGGTCCTTGGCCCTGATTCAGCCATTGTCCATTCACAACAGCTGGAGGAGGCCGCACATCTGGTATCACAGCATCCGCCTCGGCAGGTGATTGTGCCGTGCCTCGAGAAACTAGGGTCCCGAGAGAGGTCCCGTTGTTCCCGTTTGACCACACTTGGGTCTTCTCGATCAGCGTTTCCAGGTTTCTTGCTAGTTTTCCACATGCTGTAGTAAGTAACTTGAATGTTAAGATTTGCTTTGATTTGATCATCAAAATACCTAGCAGAAACAAACAATATTGACCTGTAAGGCACCTAAGTTGTTCCTTCATGTCCTCCATTTCCCTCTGCATGCACAAGACCATGGCAATGAGCTCCTTCTTCGAATAGGACTGTAAATAATGAGCCTCCTGCCAACATAAAAAAATACACAAGCTCAGGTCTAGAAGTAAATGTCTTGCAAGCAAACAAGCAAGTCAACAAGCAAATGTCTTGAATACTGAACACAAGCGACTCTCATCCTACCTCAGACTCAGAAGCAGGAGGACTGTCAGTGTAGAGGTCTGCGGAAGAACAATCCAGCTCATTAACCTGTCATGACAAGAAAGAGTCCTAATATTTTCTATTTACCCAGTCAGTTGTCATTGATAATTATACAGCAGTTCATTTTGGTCCTCAAAACTGATTGCATTTGACAACAAGGAACAGGTTTTGAAAATCAAAGCGTGGATGTTTCCTCTCATTTCATGACCATTTAGATTGAAGTTACTCACACACTTCCACTCCACACGATTCCAGTCAAGCTTAAATAGTGTTGCATCTTTGAAATATCAAGTATTATTTAGAACCATTTACGTTGGCAAAGCAGAAATATGCAAACTAGCGGGCTAATTTTTCAAATGCCAGTTACTGAGGAATAATTAAAAGTGCAGCCAAGTCAGTCATGCTGATATTCAGAACAAAAGCAGCTTTAATACTACTTACACGTATACGCTGACATGATTAATATTTAATTACCCTTATAAAAATATACCATGGTAAGCAGTTTCCACATAAATGTCAGTCTATGTTATAAATAAAACTGTGGTGACCTAACTTACCTGTTGAAAAGAAAAACATCCTAAACTGGTTCAGTTGACCTCCAAGCCTGACTAGCTGAAAAGAACCCAAAACCCCACTGAAACCAACAAGCAGTCCAGCATGAGACTAAAAGACCAGCAAAACAACTTGTGCCGATTTAAGACTTTGTCTGCAAAGTTAGCAACTATTGTATAAAAGAAATATAACATAAAAAATTAAAGCTTCTGAATGTCCTTAAAATATTTAAATAAGAAAACATAATGTGGCTTCCCAACAGTCACAATTCTGCCTTTCCAATTCATCCAAGTACCATGGTACATTTTTAAAAGGGCACCAACAAAATAATTTGAAAAGAGGATGGTTTCAAACTTTGTAAAGTTTCACATTTCAAAACTTTTAAATAGCTGGCGAGTTTTTACTTGGAAAATGAAAGTGAGTAGGCTACTGGGCTTTAGTTGTGCATAGCGCCTGATGAGCTTTCGATCAAATGGTGTATTGTACCATGCTTTACCCCATTGTTCTTCATTAGCGGACAGGCATGGCCGCCTGCCCTGCCTCACACCACAGCTGCAGGATTATAGGAAAGCGTTCAATCTATCGCTTCACGGTGCGAAAAGTGCAGCAGTAAACCAACAACAGTCAATTATGGGTTAGATTGCGTAAAATGCTTATAACAGCCGACGTGGAACTGAGAGAACCATAAGCGAAATGTTTCGCTGTCCGCCTCCTCCGTCGAAATGCATAAAAACGATTAAACACTAATAATGACGAAAAAGCCCAAACCTTCATGTCTAACTTCTGAAGCCCGGCGTCGGATGAGCTATTTTCTTCTGCTTTTTCTTTGGAGGGATACATTTTTCTTCGTTTCTGTGAACCGTTCTGTTGGACAGTCGGGTTGACATTTACTAATTATTATTTTTTGGGGGATCAAACATATGCCATTAACACTTAAAACACGTTTCCGTCGATCATCTTACACTGAAGCAGTCCGGTTTTTGTTCCTCTTCCTCCTCCTCTTCATTTTCGTAATCAAGAATTCGTTGTGCTTTTGTTTTCCTTCTCATTTCTCTCCCATTATTTTATTTGCGAGCGAGAAAAAGAGGCGCCTCCACTCTGCCTAATGCAGTTACGTTGTATCAGACTAAAACAACACTATCGCTCTTCCTGAGATTCAGACGCTGCAGATCTACTACATTTGCCGACAACTATGATCCTAGCGATTATTCTACTTCAGGTCAAATACTTCAGCCAATCCATGGAAGGACAGCATTTTCCCGAGAAATGACAGGGAACACATTTGAGGCTAACGTAGCGTAACGTGGCACGAGCTCGAGTCCCGTCTAGATTCAATCTAAAGGCAGATCCTCACAACAACAGGAAATCCCTTGCATTTTGTTTTTACCATGGTAACCTAGTTTCCGCCAAAATACCATAGTGACTGCGGTAATATTGTAATAAATCAATATATATTATCTTTCAAACAGTTCAAAAAGCTTTTAGAATATTTTTTTATGTTATTGATGACACTGCATGGTGCCAAATAGCCTACTAAGTTATCAGTATTATTGTAGTAACACTAAATGCAGTAATTCTGTTATGTCTGCAGAAACTATGGCAACCATAGTAAATATTTATAAGGGGTGCTCTAATAACGCATGTTTCCCCTCGACACGTAAAATTGTAAACGCTTATAAACAAAAGGAAAGGGGGTATTTTCACCGACGGTCTTTTACACGTTTACAGAGTAATTAGCCTGACAATTGAGAAAGTTAGATTCGTCATGCAGTTTTAAGAGGGGTTTCCCGAGGCGTCAACAAATTAATTAGTATTACTTTGCCGTCTTAACACGTCTTTGATGTGAGGTTTCCATTACACAAGAGAAGATGTTTAAAACTTCATGCTGATTTGCACTCGGCTTTCGCCAAGCACCAACTAAGACGTAGCCTATTTACGTGTCAGTAACCATGCATCTCCATCCATTTACGCTTCCTTCCATATGGTGATGTGAATATCCTTCTGTCTGGTGTTAATGGCTGATGTATATTTCCTGGCACGTCAGCACACACACTTGCGATGCTGGCTCCGGGGATCAACCACAGTGCGGATCAGCATGACACCTGTCTGGATTGAGCTAGGTATCTCTGGGTCTTCAAGTGGGCACCTTCCATCCTCAGTGTTTCATCGACAAGTCCACGACACCTCAAGAGGGCTCGACAATGACTCTGGCGTCCCAGAGTCACCCCCCTCCACCCCCCTCAACTCAGCCCAGCTTATACCTGTACATCAGTGTTTCTTTCTTTCTAATGTGCTTGAGATCCCTCCTGCTGCTGAGGTTGCTCCATCCTCGTAGTTCAGTGGCATAAACCCTTGATGTGACCTAACCACAATCTCTAACGCCACTATCTCACCGCAACCCAACCATACGCGCCAACCCGTTTTACTAAGGCTGTCAAAGCCCCACTGTCGTCGTTAAAGCAGGTTCAGTGGCAACGGTTCCGCATGGCATAGGAAACCGTAGTGTGGCAGCCTGTACACAGCCAGCCAGAATATTTCCGTCTCAACCACAGCCAGTTGCTGCTCCTCTCTGCTGCTTCAGATAAGTTCTTCACTGTGCGACGCAACTCTTGGCCACTGAATCCGACGTCTCTGAGAAACCAGGCTGTAAAGTGTGCCACAAATCCCCGACAACCCAGTTCCACTGGATAAACCCTGACTCTCCATCCTTGCTGTTCTGCTTCAGTGGCTAGATGAGCATACCGCAGTTTCTTCCTCTCATACACCTCATCTACAGCATTCTCTCATGGGACTGTTAACTCTTTCAGGTGAACAAGGCGTGCTGATCCAGACCACAAGAAAATACCTGGTCGGAGGTTAGTGGTGGCAATCTCAGGTGGAAAAATAAGCCGTTAATCAACATCTGCCAGCATTTTTCAGTCTCTAGCAGCTTCCAGTTGTCCTGGGCGAGAATTGGTTTTAACACCTTTTCTCGGTGGCTGCTCTCCTGGGCGTAGGAATATTGTGTTCTGTGTGTAATATTTTGATAGAACAGGTGGCAACTTATTGGTCATGTTAGGCTTGTCTTCCATTGCTAAAGCCAAACATTGCAGTACTGGTCATGGCGCCAAGTAAACCGTTCTTGGCTAAGAGCCACCTTACATCCTGTCAAAATGTGCCTTAATGTGGCTGGAGATGAACACACAGGACATGACTCCTCTACCCAGAGGTTTAGGTTCTGGTGATGGGAGAACATCATGTTGACTTGATAAAAAAACTGATCCTACTCTGTTCTGTTGATCATAGGTCTTGCCAGCCCATTTTACGTTGTTCCACATGTGGAGTGCACTCTCCCATCTCATCCATTCTCCCTGCCTGGCCTGGGAAATGGCCTTTATACACCTCATCCTTTCTTCCTGCTTCCACACCTCGTTGACTACCAGCTTCCTCATTTGAGCTGGGGCTGCCTTGTGCCATTTAGGAGGAGCTAAACTGAGCCCAAAACCCCTACCAAAAGGTAGCCTTTGCATCTTCCACAGCTTCCTTTGCTGACCACTTTCTTCCAGTTTTCAACACAGGTGCTGCCTCCCTTACACCTTTGTCGCGTGACTCTACTAATGTAATTTCCAGTCTGACCTTGGCGCACTTAAACTTCTCGGTTAAAGCGGAGACTGGTAGCTGCAATATTCCTTTACTATAATGTGCACTCTGCTGAGGCAGCGTGGAACTCCCAACCATTTCCTGATGTATGAACTTATTAAAGCTTCCAGCTTCTACTGTTGTCAAAGAAACCTCGTACACAGTCAGTGGCCACAGCAACAGGAAGGAACATCAGTTAAGACTGTTTGTGAATAGGACAAATTGTAGCTTTAAATTAAAAAAAATCTACCAAATATAGTCTCCATCCAAATACCATAAGCTGTGGTAACTTAGCCACCACTTTCATATCTTAAATAAAATCACATCATAAGTAAAATACATTAAAATGAATACGATTCCTGCTCTGTTTATAGGATATTGTAGGCCTAATGTTTATTTCTTGATTTCTCTGTCAGATACCCTGTCATTTCAGTCAACTGTGAGAAAGGATGAACACAGACAATATTAAGTTCAAGCTTCTTCAAAGTTTATGTCCAGCACGAAAATAGCATGCATTGTAATAATCATCTAATGAGAATAATCGTTGCCTCATAAAGATAAAATACATGAGCAACTTCTGAAATCCACACACATAATTACAGGTCCTTCTCAAAAAATTAGCATATTGTGATAAAGTTCATTATTTTCCATAATGTAATGCTAAAAAATAAACTTTCATATATTTTAGATTCACTGCACAACAACTTAAATATTTCAGGCCTTTTATTGTTTTAATACTGATGATTTTGGCATACAGCTCATGAAAACCCAAAATTCCTATCTCAAAAAATCATGAAAAGGTTCTCTAAACGAGCTAATAACCTAATCATCTGAATCAACTAATTAACTCTAAACACCTGCAAAAGATTCCTGAGGCTTTTAAAAACTCCCAGCCTGTTTCATTACTCAAAACCGCAATCATGGGTTAGACTGCCTACCTGACTGCTGTCCAAAAGGCCATCATTGACACCCTCAAGCAAGAGGGTAAGACACAGAAAGAAATTTCTGAACAAATAGGCTGTTCCCAGAGTGCTGTATCAAGGCACCTCAGTGGGAAGTCTGTGGGAAGGAAAAAGTGTGACAAAAAACGCTGCACAACGAGAAGGGGTGACTGGACCCTGAGGAAGATTGTGGAGAAGGACCGATTCCAGACCTTGGGGGACCTGCGGAAGCAGTGGACTGAGTCTGGAGTAGAAAAATCCAGAGCCACCGTGCACAGGCGTGTGCAGGAAATGGGCTAGAGGTGCCGCATTCCCCAGGTCAAGCCACTTTTGAACCAGAAACAGTGGCAGAAGCGCCTGACCTGGGCTACAGAGAAGCAGCACTGGACTGCTGCTCAGTGGTCCAAAGTACTTTTTTTTTTCGGATGAAAGCAAATTTTGCATGTCATTCGGAAATCAAGATACCATAGTCTGGAGGAAGTATGGGGAGAAGGAAATGCCAAAATGCATGAAGTCCAGTGTCAAGTACCCACAGTCAGTGATGGGCCATGGCTCCCAGGCTGTCCTCTCCGCTGAGGCTGTAAGTGGTCTCAGAAGCACTGCCAGCCCCTCTCATGGCCGAGGCTTCAGAGTTTTTCTTGTCCTCCAGGCTGCCCTCATTGTCCAGGGCAATACTGGGGCCTGACTGACTGGTTGCCGAAACCACAGTCTCAGGATCACGATGTACCAGCCAAGCACTCAGCTCTGTGCTGGGCACACGCAGATGATCCTCTGCATAGAGCGAACATATGCTGTATTAAGTGAAGTTTCAAGTTGATATTTATTATAGAAGTATCATAAAACGGGTCAGATTGACTGAGACATGCTGGCTATAATATTAACGTAAAAATGTTATTTTAATGGATTTTTATTATTATTTAATTTGTGTGAATGTGAATTTTCATAAACGAGACGCAGAAATAAATTTATTGCTGTAATACAAGACTTTATTGTATAAAATGCTCTCTCTCAGAACAGCCTGTGACTGGAGAGAGTCAGTTGAAAGAGAGTGAACCTGAAGGCTTGTGTGTTGATTGTCTGTCTGTCAGTAAACTGTAGATGTGGTCCATCGAAGCCAGTGGTGTGGAGGGATTTCTTTGTGATGTGGGACGAAGTCCGCTACATTCATTTCAGGAACAAACAAGAAAAATCATGTTTCTGAACATGATTTTAGAGTATTAATGCTCTAGTTTAGAGTATCCCATGTTCAATTAGAGCTCTCTGTATTTTGTAATTATTAGTAACCATACATTCACATGAGTTTTCAAAGTCTCAGAGTCTTAAGCCTGAAATAAATGCGCATAGATTGATTGATAAGGTGATGGAAGAAACAGTAACACTATTAAGGTCAATGCAGTCAGTCTCGCAGACTAATTTCCAAGTATCACTGTTTCCTAGAACAAAGACATTCTTTGAAATATTGTCTGTCTGATCCAGTGGTAACCAAATGAGAGATTGTCGTCTTACAGTCTCCAAATGACATTTCCAAGATTTTTTTCTGCAGTAATCAATTATAATGCTTTCTTCTGCTACTCCTGACTAGTTCTGTTTTTGTCATAAGGCAATCAACTATGGTCAAACTTCAAAATATAAGCATTCAGTGTGCCCTTTCAAGAAACCACAGTGTAAAATGAAAACTAATGTGCCCAAAAAGCTAATGAGCTTTGAAGAAAAATATTTATTTTTGTTTTGTTGCATAAATAAAAAAAATTATCTCAAAGAGAGAGAGAGAGAGAGAAACTAGAGGCCGTTTAATTCTCTTTCCCACTGCCTCTCTCAAGGCTGACTGACGCAAGCATTTGACACATAGAGGCATGTTCTTTGTAGATATTTATTGAAGAACAAAATAGCTGTATTTTAAAATTCTTCAAACAAAAAAGAGAATGTTACGATATGGAGGAAGTTATTCTGTCTGACCTATGGCCTGTCAAACATGTTCAGGCCCGTCTAACACGTTCAATGAGCGCCATCAAGTGGCTAAAGGTAAATACATTTTTTATAGTAAATTATTTTATTGGGTCAAGTTGTGTTTAAAGTATTTTCATTTAATACAGTTTATTGATTACAATGTTTATTTCAATGTCATTTTTTTGTACACGTTACTTTTTATCTGGTTGCTACGATTTGTGTGCTTCATAATAGTTTTTATGTTGAAATGTTGACGAAAGCCTATAATAGGATATTTATATAATGGCAGTATAATAATAATTCTTGTGACATTCACATTTGCAGTTTGTTAGTGATTGACTGTCAATAATTTTGTGGTGTTGAGTAGGGTACCACTTTAGAATATTGCAAATATTACAAAATTTGTATTCCCACGGTTCTGAGCTCGTAAAAAAGGGGAAGAAATACAAAGACAGCTACAAATTTTAAATTGTAATATATATATATATATATATGGGATGAGATAATTTATCAAAATTCCCGTTGTATACAAAACCTATAATAAATTGCATATATATATATATATATATATATATATATATATATATATATATATATATATATATATATATTTATTATAGGTTTTGTATACAACGGGGAATTTTGATAAATGATCTCATCCCGTATGTTCACTAGAATATTCTACGCGTGCGCAGTGGCAGCATGTTTCAGCGCCTCAGTTTCAGCTAAGTTGTCGGCAAGAGGAAATTCTGCAAGTCATGGTGGGCCATTCAAAGCGAGAGGGGAGTGACAACCATAGAGATATCTGAGGGATAAGTTCGTAGTTAGTTAGAAGTGTTTAATGACAGTGGGCTGTGCATGCACGTGGAGACATTCTGAGTCATTTGTCAGTAAACTCTTCTTGAGTAAGTATGAAAAAGGACTATTTTTATGCTATGCTAGCGGGCTAAGTTAGCTAACGTTATAGCTTTTGAAATTGCGAATTTGGGACTGTGTGTAAGTGTGGCTGCTGCAAATGCACAAGACAGTTTTGCTTGAACTGAAGGAACAATTTTTAGCGGCAAAGTTTAACCATTAGACTTAACTGGGTATTTAATAAAAGTTGTTATTAGTAATTCTATGTCCCCGGTAGAACCTCGCCAGGGCCCGCCTCCTTATTGGCTGTTGCTTGGAGAGAAAATGAGTGACAGGCATCTAAGCCAATCAGAGGCTGTTGCGCCACTTGTTGCTAACGGGCTGCTGGGCTCTGATAGCGGAAGTGTAAGAGGTCAATACTTCACAGTGCTTGGACAACTACAGTATTTTTAGATGAGGATTTAGAATGGTTAGATGAAAGTAGGGAAGTGAATAACATTTGGCCGAAGCTCAGATTGGTGACGATCATGCGCGATCTCTTTACGTAGTTGTTATTTGAGGGTTACAGGGATGGATGGATGGATTGCTGTAAATGTGGGTGTGATTTTGAGGTGGGTGTATTTGGTGGGAGGTCATTAATGCATTTTTGTTTTATAGTAAGTTTCATTGTAAGGCAGTTAACTGTCACTGTCAAAATTGTATTTAGGTTGTGTTTCAAGCAGTTCGTTGTGATATTTGATGAGCTTTTGTCAATCCTGATGTGTGTTAACATTAGAGTAAAAGTTGATTTGTATATCAAGCTAGGCTATGATACAAGGATTTCATTGTGATCTTAGATGTTCTTTTAACTTTGATTGAGCTGTAAATTCAATATTGAAAAGCATCATTTGCTAATAATTTTTTTAATTGTAAAGTAAAATGAATGATTTTGGTTAATTTTTCCTTCTTTCTCTATGCAGGCTGGTCACACTTTCGAAAGTGTATGCTTATAGATACATAAGCTGGATATCATTTGGGCAAAAAAACGTACATCAAGGACCAAAAAAAGAGGATTTTCTGTCATATACAAGACTGACCACAACCTAATTTGTTTGTGTGTAATTTTTTGTTTTTGCTTTTTAGTTTCTTTTTGAGTTTTTTCTTTTTTGTTCCTTTGCAAAGAAATGCTTTACTTGAAAAAGTACTTCACAGAGGGTCTTATTCAGTTCACTATCCTCCTGAGTCTAATTGGGGTACGGGTGGACTTGGACTCTTATTTTAACAATCAGCTCCCCCCACTCCGTGAGATCATTCTGGGCCCCAGCTCGGCCTACACCCAGACGCAGTTCCACAATCTCCGTAACACCCTGGACGGCTATGGCATCCATCCTAAAAGCGTGGACTTGGACCATTTTTTTGCTACTCGTCGGCTGCTGAACCAGGTGCGCTCCCTGGATCATCTGCGTGTGCCCAGCACAGAGCTGAGTGCTTGGCTGGTGCATCGTGATCCTGAGACTGTGGTTTCGGCAACCAGTCAGTCAGGCCCCAGCATTGCCCTGGACAATGGGGGCAGCCTGGAGGACGTGAACAACTCTGAAGCCTCGGCCATGAGAGGGGCTGGCAGTGCTTCTGAGACCACTTACAGCCTCAGCGGAGAGGACAGCGTGGGAGCCGTGGCCCCTGAGGACAGTCAGGAGCAAGGGGAGAGAGAGAGCAGTGACGACCTCTCTAAAGAGGTACAGTAGCTGTGTTTTTAGCTTAGCATACTGTAATTAGATTGACGTCGGTTTGTATTTGATTTCTTCAGAAAGAGAACAGTGTTATTCTTTTATCTCTATCTATTAGATTAAGTGTATTCTATAGTGGGTGGTATTAAGAGTGTTATATGTGAGATAGTAGTATTCTTACTCTACATTATGAGCCTTACAATAGTGGCTGGACAGGGTGTGGTCTCATCGATTGGGCTTTATCTCTTAAAACAGTTTGTGTATGTTTCTAAGCTATCAGTGATGTTAACACTACGTTTTCTAGTGATGTCACTGCTTTGACATGTTGAACAAACAGTGCACTGAATTAAAAATAGAGACTAGTAGTAATGATTTCAGTAGACTCACCCTTTAAATAGAGGTCATTTACTCTTGTGGTTTTTAGGATATGTAGCATTTCATTCTTTGAGAGAGAAGTGGTTCCTTTGTTATATTTTTATGAATATATGCTTGGAACAGTTAGACAAAATTAGAGCTCAGCTAAGGTAATCTGCATCATGTCACTCATTAAATGTAATTATCTGATGATGTTCTGTAATCTTAGCCCTTTAATGACCCTCCCCTTTAATAAATATATTTCTAGGACATTGACCTCATAGACATCCTTTGGAGGCAGGATATTGACCTTGGTGCTGGCCGAGAAGTATTTAACTATAGCAATCGGCAGAAGGAGAGTGAGGCTGATAAACCTAATGAAGAGAACGAGGAGGCAAGTGGAAGAGAGGAAAGCTGGAGAAATGGGCTTAATCTCCAAGCAGTGCAGAGCCAAGCTCATGTTGATGGAGAGACAGGAGAGAGCATACCTGAAGAGGTATGTGCTGTAATATGCTAGGATTACTGGAAGGTGTGAGGAGAACAGCAAGGTTTTGGTTATTAATGCTTGTAGATTATTCAAAAAGGCTGGTTGCTCAGTTGTTCGATGCAAGTGAATTCTTGTCAACCTTGTAATTACATGGATTTTTCTTGTCGTATTTCCTAGCTTACCAGTCTCGGTGCTCAGACTTCATTATCCCTGCAGGAATGTCTGAGGCTTCTGGAGGCCACCTTTCCATTTGGAGAAGAGCCAGAGGTAGTGAAAATTCATATTAATGTGCATATTAAAACATGACTTTTTGTTGATTGTCATTTCACGTTGTCTGGTACTACTTTTAGTTCCAGGCCACAGGATCCACCTCCCAGCTTAGACCTTCAACTGAGGAAGCTCCTTCAACGTCACAAGGGATCACCCTACAAAGCCCTCTGCCGCAGTCTGATACACCACTAGACCTAGAGCAGCAGTGGCAGGACATAATGTCCATTATGGAACTGCAGGTTTGTACATTTATTACATTCAAGTCGATAGAGGAAATGTGAAGTCTTCATTTATGTGTCAGGGACAATGAATATAATGAGTTTCTATGGTAAAGTTAAAAAAATATATCTAATGACTTGTGTGGTGTATCCATTGAGTAACAAGTAATAAAGTTTTCTTTGTCTTGAATATGTGAATACATTGTTTTGTGAATGCAATGTGAATACAATATTTAAAAAATGTCTGACTCATGAGGATCTGTAGGGTGCTATATGATATGATATAATTTCCTAATTTATGTTGTTTTTACACATGTTGGTATTTCTACATGACTGATTGGGAAGACAAATTAGGTTTTTAAATATTAATAAGCAGTGAAAGTGTTAATATATTTTTTCCTAAGAATTTATAATAAAATATGATGCCAAAACACTTAATAAAGTTGTCTTGTCAGGTATTACATTTTTTAATCAGGCAACAGATAGGACAACAACAATAATAATAGAACCCCATCTAACATTTATTACCTCTTTTTAGGACATGGAGGTTAACAATACTGCAGTAAACGTCAGCATGAATAATGATCCCAATAACAACAATGCCAGCACCACAGAATCAGTCACAATAGGAAGTTTTGGACTCCCACAGTCCACTCTCATTAACCAGGATGTTAGTCTTCACCAGGCTTCACTGCCCAGCTGCAGCCAGGACTTTCCCACACTCTTCAACCCTGAGTTGGATTCCACTGGTGGACAGCGGCCTACCTTAGTTAGGGTCTCTTCCAGCAACTCCACCAACATCAATTCAACATTTGGAGCTACTAACTTGACCGGACTCTTTCTTCCACCACCTCTAAATAGTACAACCAACCTAACCACCACTCCGGTACTGCCAGACCCGTTTTCCAGCCTGCTGGAGGAGTCTATGCTGGATGAAATTAGCCTGCTAGACCTTGCGATGGAAGAGGGCTTCAGCCAAGCCCAGGCTTCTCAGCTCGAGGATGAGCTTGATTCAGACTCGGGTCTTTCACTGGACTCCAGCCATAGCCCGGCCTCTCCTAGCAACTCGGAGACGTCCTGCTCGTCAGCCGCGTCATCTTCATCCACCTCTGCTACATTCTCAGAGGAAGGAGCTGTGGGCTACAGCACCGATTCGGAGGCAGCTGCTGCAGAAATGGAGGAAGGAGCTGTCGGAGGCTACCAACCGGAGTATAGCAAGCTATGCCGCATGAGCTACCAAGATCCATCTAAGTTCCATGGCATACCACAGTTGGAAAGTGTCAATCACAACCACACCTACAATCTACCACTGGCATCATCCTACTCTGAGCGCTCACAGCTGTCAGCATCCTGCAGCAAGAAAGGCAGAGACAAGCAAATGCAGCAGACAAAGCTCCAGCCACCACAAGACTATGCTGACAGGCAGTCGAGCCGTGATGAACGTAGGGCAAGGGCCATGGACATCCCATTCTCCAATGAAAAGATCATCAACCTCCCCGTTGAGGAGTTCAATGAGCTTCTGGCTAAGCACCATCTCAATGAGGACCAGCTCGCTCTCATTCGTGACATCCGCCGCCGTGGAAAGAACAAAATGGCAGCGCAGAACTGCCGCAAACGAAAGCTAGACACCATCCTTAACCTCGAGCAGGGTGTGCAAGACCTGCAACGCGAAAAGGCTCAGCTGCTGAAGGAGAAGATGGAGTACGATAAGTGCATCAGACAGACGAAGCAGAAGGTTCAGAGCCTATCTCGGGAACTGTTTGCACAGCTGCGGGACGAGGAAGGCAGGCCCTACTCAGCCAGCGAGTACTGTCTGCATTACGGCCCAGACGGCGTTCTCCTTATGCCTCGTAACATGACCACAGAACAAAGCAACAAGCCTGACAAGAAGCAGAAGGACAAAAAGAAGTGAGGAGCTCGAACTGCTGCCCTTTTATTTTTCGCAAAGGCACTACCATACAAAGTATTTCGGAATGCAAAGGAAGCCTTTTTCTTTGAAACGATTGTAGGGAGGTGAAGAAAATTGCATCATTGATTACTCTACTCTTCCTGCATTGGGTTTTCTTTGTTCCTTTTCGGTTCAGAAGTTTTCTCTTGAAAGCGGCATTGAAGCAGACATGCTTTTTGTGGTACTGATTTCTCATTGATTTACTGAAAGATATGAGGGAAGGGATACTTTCAGATGTGTCAAGGAACGTGAGGTCATGGAGGACACCGACAAGATGTTCTTAATTGAAAGAACTATGCGGTAATGCTCCCCAAAAATGAAAAAATACACCATATTAAGATGATGTTGACTGTAAGGATGCAAAAATTGTAACATTTTCAGCATTAGCCCATGCTGTATTTGTGCATACCCTGGGATTTCATTGGTCATGGTGGGTGAGGAAGAACCGCTTGATGCTGCGAGATGGTTGAAAAAGAGTCTACTGAATGCTAGAAGTGAAGCCAAAAGAAACTCCAGGCATGCCAATACTAACCAAAGGTTGTGTTGCGCAGTTCTCTTGTTCTCATAATGAATCATGCAGGTCACTCCGTGGATCTAAATACCCTTTTCACTTGGAAAAAGAACAAAATAAGTCTGTTTGTCTTAATGGACAACAGTCACCTGAAATTTATCTGGAGGCTGAATGCCATTTGCCAAGGAACTTGGACAGCGAAACAAATAGTGCTAAAGAGTGAGTATGAATTTAGCTTTGGCTTTAGGAAAAGCTTTGGAGGTACAGATAGAGGATGGATACACACTGCATTACTAATAAATCCGCTTCTGTACCCTTTTCAGCACTGTAAATCAACACTGTAGTTTGCCTATAAGCTTTTCCTCTTCTGCTGGGGAAAGGGTCTCTCAGGCCCTCCTATCAGCTTTTAATGTTACTCTCTCCCATGTGCATAAACTTTTTAATAAGCCATCAGACATGGACATCAGTACAGTTTGAATCATGTGATTAGGTCTGGTGTGTCTTGGTATACAGGATTAATTGAAGCGAACTGATTCATTTGCTTTAAAAGGTCATGTTTAGCCTTTGTTTCAGGTCAAAATGCTCTGTTGCTATTGCAACTTATGCCAGTGACTTTTTTTCTGTTGTAGTGGAGGAACGTAACAAGGTGCTTTTGTTTCAGTTGTACTGTCATTTACAAAAGGAGCAGAATGCGCACCAAATTACACAAACAGTAGCAGGCACAGCACAGGTCATTCTTACGTTTAAACTACAAATTCTAATTAGCTGGGTCAGCGTCTTAGCTTTGATGTGATGTCATCCTGGATTTTTTTTTTTTTTTTTTTTTTTTTTTTTTTTTTTTTTTACCAAATACACTACTTTTAGTCAAAGTAATTGAGTGAAGTCATGAATGATCTCCTGGCAAAAAAAAAAGAGGTTAAGCTTGTGCCAATAACCAACTGGACTGTGCTTTACTTCAGCCTGAGGACACAGCTGACCTTATACACTGACATATCAATGAATGGGTAGGAAAAAAAAGAGCAATGCTGATGTGAATGTCTAATTTACATAATGTTCAACTTCATCCTATTCTGTCAGTCTGTCGTTTCCATCTACACTGTTCATAAAGCACCATGAGACACGGTCAGTGTCCGTTTTGGTGCGAAATGAATAAATATGCAAGAAAAAGTCATTTATTTTGTCTCAAAAATGGAAAAGAGACAATCTTTATGTTACCGGTTACAAATACTTAGCATAGTTCGGGTAGAGATAATGAAAAAAGATGAGTGATTCGTTCAATTAGATCAGTGTGTTCTCAAACCTACCCCTGTGGACCCCAAACACTGTCTTTCTCTTCGGACATACCCAATTCAAGTTTTGCAGTCTCTACTAATGAGCTGGTGAGTTGAATCAGGTGTGTTAGAGGAGAGAGACACCCAAAATGTGCTGTGTTGGGGGTCCTGAGGACAGGTTTGAGAAGCACTGACTTGAGAATCCCTGTTACAATGTCATAACTACTTGCCATTAAGCACTGTTGTTTTTGTTCGTTTTGTAAATATTTTTGTGTTCTGTATGTCTTGTCCTAATTGCTTGGTTCAGCCAGGCCTTTTTGCACCTTCTTTGAATTTGCCTGTTGAGTATTCCTATATTATTTATGTTGAGATGAGATTTGGCAATCTGGAATTGTTCTTTTATTAATTATAATAAACCTTTGTTTCATTTCCTTGGTTTTTCTATTTGAAAAAGGCAGAGGATTTGTGATTCTGTCAAAAAAAATTAAATTAAATGGTTAGATTTGGTAATACTGCAAAAACTCTCATGATAGCTATATAAATATGAGTCGTTTTGTCTTCCTTGCTGGTGAAGCTCAATTTTTCCTTATATCGCTTCTAAGGTAAATTTGTATTTTTTAATTACAATTTTTACAGCATTCAATAATTTTGGTTCATAATTAAAAATAAGTATACCATGGTCTGTCTGAATACTTAATTCTGATAGGCACAGGTAGTTCCCAGAGCCGTTGAAAAACAATAGTTCCAAGTCAATTTAATCACTGGTTCTATATTAATGCGCTGCTTTCTTTGAAGCACACACACACACACACTCCAGAGATTGGAGATGGCGCTGCACACACAGAAACAAGAGTACAGAAGCTTCTTGTCAATGCTGCCCTGTGACTTTTATTAATAAATTAACTTTGCAACTCTATCGGTACATTATATACTCAGCAAGGAGGTTGTAACATTGCTGTTTTTGAAGTAATTAAACTCACAGCTTCATTGCAGGTAAGGTAGACAGGTAATTCACACGCGCATCTCTCTCTCTCTCTCTCTCTCTCTCTCTCACACACACACCCTTTTCACATACTGATGATGCGTTTTAACGTTCATTAGCATCGTAAATCCTGCAATGTTTTTATGTTCATTTAAAAAAAAAAGATATATATGTACACAAAACAGTTTACTTTGTTATATATTATCTTTTTGCATCAAATTACAAAAAAAAAACTAGGCTAGTTAACGCTGCTGTGAGGGTGTCTAATTCAGTGGCTGTGGGAGTGTAAAATCTTTCTCTTTCTGACTGCCCTTATCAATCTATTTTTTTTTCCTCTTTTTGAAAGTTGTGAAAACACTATTGTGGAGTTTTTCTTTTGCTATTTGAGCAAATGGAAACACAAATCATTGGCCATTACACAAACAGGGAAGAAAATTATGATGAAATGAAAATGATTGACAATGTAAAAAAAAAAAAAAAACACATACATTCAGATGTGGTGAGATGTAAGAACATTTCTGACTTTAGTTTTATCCGCTACCTGACTTATTTTTGTAGCAGGTTGCTACATATTTTGCTGCTGTTATGATCAAAATAGGTCTGAATTTGGTAATGCCATAAAAAAGCATTTGGTGCTATTTGTTGAAAATTTTTGAAGAAGCAGATCGAATGTTGTGATAGTGACAGTGCAGCAGGAAGTGTTCTTCTTAACAGTCTCTATCTTTCCCTCTCTCTCGAAAGGGTAATTCGTTCAAATAAATGTTAGAATTCAATCATATACATTTAACACACTACTTTATCTCTGTGTCTGATTATAATGCTAGATCCAACGAGTGGTAGCTGATGAAAATAACCGTCATTTTAACCCTTCCAGATAAAAGTTATCGCTGCAAACATCAATGACAGCTTTAAATTGTCAGTGCTGGCAAACGTCCTTGGTATAAACGGGATAATACATGGCTAGCTGTGTATTAAATGATTTTAATGCAATATGTGGAGGCAAAGAACCACCTGACCCAAATGCCTCCGTGGATAACCGTGGATTATCACTTACTATTTCACTATTTACTCAGGTTTAATGCTAATTTGAAACACTATACCTTTAAAAGTTTTGGAAGAAGTCACTCGACGTAATTTATTTAATAAAAATATATAAAAATACAGCAAAATAGTAATATTATGAAAATTATATATTAAAATTGTAAATTGTAATGGCAAAGCTGAATTTACAGCAGCCATTACTCCAGTCTTACATGATCCTTCACAATCCATTCTAATGTGCTGATTTGGTGCTCAAGAAATATCAATGTTGAAACCTGTTGAATATGTTTTTTGTTTTTTTTTGGAATAGAACAGAATCGAACATTAAAAAAACTGAGAACATTCTTTACTATCACTTTTTACAGATGTAATTTATCCTTGCTGAATAAACTAAGTTCTATTGAAAGAAATATTACGGACCACAAACTTTTAAATGCTAGTGTAAATAAGGTTCATGAGTTAATGAAATTCTAAAAATTAAATAATAAAAATGCTCAATTAAAGTAAATCATAAAAAAAAAAAAAAAAACATTAACAAAGATTGAATATTTTAATTCTTTACCTGCACATCATGTGACCATTGACCGGCATTAGAGGGCCATGGACAAAACTAAATGTTTTGGTAAATTATTAAAATATTACCTTCAGTGGGTTCTAAAGAGAATTTTTTGTCAAAGGGATTTAGGTGACAAAAAAGGGAATCCCTTTATATGTAGAAAATATGATATAATAAACTAATAAATTGACCTTATTGAGAGTATAACCATAAATAAGTGTATGACCAGTTTTGACAGAATTACAACAAAGATTTTTATTTTTGAAAATGGTAATTCAATGGCAAATGCTCTGATAATATGCAATAATAACATGGTTAAACAAAACTAGCATACAATCGTTAAAGCTCAAAACATAAAAACATACTTTAAATGTCGTCAGTAGAACAGGAGATTACAGTTCTTCTAATTTGCTGTGTATCAGTAATAAGACAAAAGATTACCAAAGTAAAAACCAAACTTCAGCTGACTGTACACAGTGATACTGATGTGCAAGGAAATGGTATATTTACAAACACAACTGTCAAGAAAGACTGTTAATATCCAATGGAGCTGACTCACAAATAGCACCTATGGTAAGACCAGACACGTAATAGTTAATGGGCAAATAAACACTGAAGAGTAACAGCTGCTGGAATGACTTTATAAAACCAATCATATCAAAGCCAGTTCCGAATGTTTAATAAGGCTTATATCCTAAACCTTTATATAACCTTTTTTTATATATCCTTATAACCTTTTTCCATGGGCCCAGATACAGTCATGTATTCAATGACCACCTGCATTGACAGATGTATAAAATTTACATTTTCTTAATAATCTGTTAAGACAGTAATATTTTAACATTAGTTATATAAACATAAAATGAAGGATCATGGAATACATTTTAGAGAACGTTTTAGAGACAGCTACGGCATCAAATGAAACCGACCCTGATAGACTAAACATTGTAATCTACACAGGGTAGGGGGCATTTCTAACATGTAAAGATTTTTTTAAATCACATGTATGAATATCAGACTGTGATGCTTTTCAATATGTTGTATGAATTTAAATTTGAACATGATTTGAACATTTTTGTCAATAGAAAGCATAGAGTACATTAAGGTGCAAAGTCACCTTTTTAGTGTTCTATATCCGCTTCATCTACGGCAATGGTGCCAAAACTAAAATACGCTGAAACCTATGTAGATTACAGTTGATACTGTTGCTTTTTACAAGTTTGTTTCTGACAATTTTCCTTTGCCATCTTTAAAAAAAAAAACAACAACAAAAAAGCATATCAATGGCCACACCTGATATTGACTGTCCTTACATCATTTTTTTTTAGTTGTTGTCGTCTAATTTTTGTCATCCTTCTTCTCTTCCTCTTCAGTGGGGTATGAATGCCAGGTGAGGCGTTCCTCGTAAAAGGAGATGACCACTTGTGGACACTTTACATTCGCCTCCTTAGCTGGTACTAGATCAGCTTCATCAGAGTTTTTCCTGTAGTATAAAAAAATACAGAAGACATTAACACCCAACCGCTCAGCTATTTTTCATCCGAGATGGATTTCTAAGTTGAGGAAACCGAGGGCAATTGTAATAATTACATTTTCCTTCAACTCACAGGCAACTCAAAATATACCAGCTATATTTTGGTATATGAAGTGCATTTGTGCCTAAATATATTGTAAAGGACTACATCATATCAAATTTCATACCAGAAGTCAATAACATTACAATTGTCCCCGTTATGGAGGTGACTGCAAAGGTATGAATGCTTTTAGAGCATGCAAAATTTATTTGCAATGAAGTTTGGCAACAAGATAGGATGCCATCTGTTTTTAATAAATAATGATTAAAAAATGTTCAAATATTCCATCCACTTCACTTTCCGCAAAACTCTGCTCTTAGTATTTGAGCCTAGAGGTCAATTTTGTGACTAACATAATTAAAAACGTTTTTTCTATATGAACGTGTAGATCACAGTTCAACAAACTTGAACTTTAGTATGCAGAGGAAGATGAAGCTTGCATTTCGCATTCACATGCGTATGGTATGAATGAAATTGAATGGAGTGGACAGTTCACTCAAAAATGAAAATTCTGTTATCATTTACACATTCTCATGTCATACCTGTATGACTTTCTTTTTTTGGCAGAACACAGAATATATATATATATATATATATATATATTTTTTTTTTTTTTTTTTTTTTTTTTTTCATACAATGAAAATCAATGGAATTCAAAATAATGTTATTTTGGACCAAGAAAAAAAGTCACAGGTTTGGAATGACATGATGGTGAATATGTGATGACAGTATGTTAATTTTTGGGTGAACTACCCCTTTAACAGTGGTTTGGGGGAAACTGTAACACAAATAAACCATATTACCGCAATCCTGAAGCTTAGAGCACAGCACTAGCAAAGCTCGGTAAGTTCATGGCTTTGATTCCCAAGGAATGCATAAACTTCTAAAACGTATAATCTCAAATATGCCTTTTTCACTTTTTTCAGATAAGTGTCCAGAAAAAGTATTTGCCCCTTTATGATTTCCTTGATATCGCATATTTGTCCAAGTGAATGGTTTCAGATATTCATACAAGTATTAACATAAGACACTGAGAACCAGAGTAAACACAAAATTAACTTTTTAAATGATGAATACATTTAAGTAAATTTGTCTTGAATTTGTTTTTTTATTAAAAACACTATGGTGCCAATGGTTTAAATTCGTAAGGAATAATATGTTTAAAGCGAGTCTAAATGGTAACTACATAACATAATTATAAGTTAAATACCTTTTTTTTTTTTGTAAAATATATACTGACCGGCTAATAAGTCGATCTTCAATTGATCTTCAACTAGATGCAACACTACCGTCCAAAAGTTTGGGGTCGGCAAGTATTTTTTATGTTTTGAAAGAAGACTTTTATGCACACCAAGGCTGCATTTATTTGATCAAAAATACAATGAAATATTATTAAAATTTGTATATATATATATATATATATATATATAGAGAGAGAGAGAGAGAGAGAGAGAGAGAGAGAGAATGTTACTCCTGTCTTCAGTGTCACATGATCCATCAGAAATCATTCTAATATGCTGATTTGGTGCTCAAGAAACATTTATTATTATAATCTATGTTGGAATAGTGGAATACAATAGAATGAATATAAAGTTTAACAGCATTAACAGAACAGCATTTATTTGAAATATAAATCTTTTGTAACATTATGAATGTCTTTACTGTCATTTGTGATCAATTTAATGTATCCTTAAGTATTATAGCCTATCTTTAAAAAAAAAAAACATCGTACCGACCCAAACTTTTGAAACGATAGTATGCTTAAAATAAAGGTAATTACACATTTTAAAGATACAATTTTGCAGTCTAGTGTTACAATTACCCACGACCTCAAAGCTATGATAAAATGTTGCATGGTAGCTACCATCTATCATTCCTGTTAACTTTTAACCAACAACCTCAAGATAAAATAGATAGAAGTTTCAATATGAAAACATCAAAACGTAAGATAGCAAAAGCAAAAAAAATCGAACAAATTGATACAATACCCCATAATAAGCTAAATTGGTGTGATTGAAGAAATTTAGTGTGTTACAATTGCCCCCGATCTCTCCTAATGCTGCTCAGGAACTGTCCCTCTAATCCAATACTTGTTTGTACCTTACGGGTAACAATTTCCATACAAACCATTTCATGAGGAACATGAGTTCTCCACTTGAGTCTGTAGCACCAATAATCCTCTCAGGATCCAAACCACGTGCAAAACCTCTGAGTTTCTCAGGCTAAATTAAGAGAGATGGCATGTAAGACACTGTTTAGCCCATTCAATCTCTTTTGGTTTTCTAATGTTTTAAAGACAATTCCTGACCAGCTTACAGACATGGAATGATGTAGACATATCAGATGCTCAGATCTTCATGGCTCTTACCTCATCCTTGCGCTTTTTGGTCTCCTTTCCATCTCCGTCAGACTCGGCACGCCTCTTGCCTCCAGATTCAGCCGATTTCTGCGACTGAAGGAATTCTGCTATGAGGTCAGGACAGTCCAGGTTGTCCTCAGGTTCCCAGGTGTTGTCCTCACTGAGCAAAAATATAAATAAGCACTAGGATTTACACCCAAGCTGAAATCTATGGAAGCTTGTTTTCACACAGAATTAAAAAAAAGGTCAGAATTACCTAATTTATTTTTTATTCTGTGGCAGATACAAGCTTCCATAAAACTCTAACTGCAGCTACTTACTCAGAAAAGCCTTTCCACTTGAGGAGATACTCCACTCTTCCCTTCACCACGCGCCGATCCAAGACCTTCTCTACAACATACTCTTCTTCTTCTTCTTCCACCACTTGTTCTTCTACTTTCTTTTTGTTCTGTTTCTTCCCTGCGGTTGATTGCTTTGTTTCAGATTGAGAAACTGGAGCTGGATACAAGATTGGCGGGTAAATAAATAAGCGTTCAAGTTAACCTAAATCCTTTACAACAGTTTATGCCAAAATACCAAAGTTATTACAACTGTTGTTTTGGCAACAAAATAGTGGAAATGTGATACTTGCAACTGCTGCCTTAAAAAAAGGGACAGTTCACATTAAAAAATAAAGATTCATCCATTGTATGCTAAATTAAATGTTAGGTAGAATATTAGAGGCGGACACCCTTTCCATATTTTTCACTTTCATTTGATATTTTTCCATACAATGAAAGAGATTGTCATTCTCCATAACAACTCTACAGAAGAAAGTAAGCCTAAGGGTTTGAAGATAACACTTTACAATAAGGTCCCATTAGTTAAAGTTAGTTAATGCATTAACTAACAATGAGTAATACATTTGTTACAATATTTATTCATCTTTGTTGACATTAGGTAATAACAATACAACTGCTTATTGTTATTTCATGTAAGCTCAAGTCTGATCAATAATATTACCAGGCAGACTTTTGATTTTAATAATTGTATTGGTAAATGTTAAAATCAACAACCCAAGATTTAGAAGCATTTTTCAATGTTAGTAAATGTAGTAAAATAATGTTAAAGAATGGAACCTTATTGAAGATGTGCTACCGGTCTGAAACATGGCGGTGAATAAATAATGGGTGTACTATCCCTTTAAACGCTTCTTATACATTCCCTTATATATATACGAATTAGATGTATTATTACTTTATAATGGTTTTATAGCAATGATCAAAACTATGGTATTTTGGTTTCCATTGCAAACTAATAATAATAATAAAAAAATCCAAACCTTCAGTCACAGGAGCATCGGCTGAAGGCTCTGACGTTTGGCTCATATTTCCAAGGGCTAACAGCTGGAAATATATAAAGATCCTTATAAATATGAATAAAACAAATCAAAAAATAGTATCAATTAAATATATAGATCAGAAATATTTCGTAACACACTACACTATCATTTAATTTGAACGTGTGTTGGTTTACCTAAGGGATGCAGCTGTACGACACATCTGCATGCATAATATGGCAAACACTAGGACTGTTATGCATTAGCGACTGGAGGCCAGCGCGCGCGACAAAACCCATTCCGAATAAATGCATTGCATGCTTCACGCGCTGTGCTCGATGGGATGGATAGGGCAGGACACCACTCTTTTACTGAATTTTGTTCCTCCATGTTGTTTTAGAGGGACAATCACGTTATTCAATGTCTGCTGTGGTCAAAACATCTTGCATCCTTGCCGCAGCACATTTGATCGCGGCGATTCTACCACAACAAACACTGTGCACGAGCCCGCATATCGTCGGTACCCAGAAACAAACGCACTTACTTGTATCTCGCGGAGATAAAGATGAAATAAAGCTGATCTGCATATATTTAAGTCCGAAATGAATAGGTTGCAGTGATTAATTATGGGACGTTTACAGTGATGTGATGCTGCTGAATGTGGCTGTTATTCACGCCCACTTCCGTATTAGAAATGAGACAAAACGGTGACTTCCGGTGTAAATATTGGAGGATTAAATTATGACTGGTGTTGATCAATATTTATTTTACAGCCTAATAATTACCAGTTAGTCCATTGAAAATCTTTTCTCCCCATGTTGCTTTAACAAAGCAGCTGTAGAGGCATAACACAGCCCTGATGCAGCATCGGTGCCGCCTTTGCAGTGCGTGTTTGATACCACCAACATTCTCTGTTGATACTCTAGCTTCCTTTCATGAATATCAGAAGGAAATGTGTAAAATAGGCTTCACACTTGAACACAGCAGTACCTTGGTTTTGGTATTTACGTTTCTTTTTTTACTCATTTGACTGAGTTAAGTCTGTTCTGAGAATGCCTCCTCCAAATTCGGCATAGGCCTATATAGACACATTGCTTCTTTGCTTCTGTTTAAAATGATGCAGCATGTTTATTTTTGTCACAGAAGTTTATAATTGCATGTTATAATATCCTTTTATATTTAAAATGTTGCTTTCACAACATTATTTTTGGAATTGTATTATTTATGTAAATGCATCTGTGCCACATCTGTGAAGAATTGAACTTGCACGTACCGGTAAATGCACCTTTTTTGTGGTAGCCTAAATATTCAGCTTCACATGCAGCTTCGTTTCTTTTGGAAACTCTTTAAATATGCAATATTATGTAGGCTGTTTCAAGACCATAGAAGTGAGTGTTTTTTTTTGTTGTTGTTTCATGGAAATGATGACAGATCAACTAATGAGAAAAGATGCACACCCAGAAACAAGGACCCAATCGGTCCAACCCATACGCTTGCCTTGCTGGTGTTATACACTTATTATTTTGTCAATTTCGTAAATTCTTTAGCAATACAGCTGTTCAGTTTAAAGCATTTTAAATCTATGAGTTCCCATGGAAATGGTATTGCTTTACCATTGAAAGTGTTTTATAGCCTAATGGTGGTTACCAAGAAAAAGTAAGTAGTATTTAGCTAGTCATGTGATCTCAACATGTCGGCCCGTAGGTGACCCAGACCCACTCAATGTAACATAAAACTCTTTATTAAGCCACTGAATTGACTGGAGTGTGATTTTCTACACATAATTTTCAAATGTACTATTCATTTTCGTATGTAAAACAGTATTATTATTATTAAACAGTTTTTAATTATATTTATGTTGCCATATCATAAACTTACTTTTCGTAAAAACAGGGAAAATAAATAAATAACATTTTTGGTAAATAGTCTGTGTCGTTACCCGCTCCATCCTGTAGGTGGCAGTGATAAATACCGAGTGTACTGCAGCTGTCATTCACAAGGCAGAGAAGTGGGTGTCGACGGTGTTGTTGACATTGCCCAGGAGCAAAAGTTTTCCACAGTGATATGGCAGTATTGTCAACCGCTTCAAGTACATGTCTTCAGCGGACAGTTGAAAACACAGAACCGTCAGATGACTGTGCACTTAGGCTGATTTTGTGGAAGTGGTTGTGAGTACATTCTGTTTTTCAGGGTTAGGAGAAGACAGTATACGAGGTCAATGAACGAGCAACGGCTCGTTTCTCAGAACAGTTAGACTGTTATTTGTTTTGCTCAATCTTCGCTGAAGTTAGCTGTTATTTCACATGTATTTGGGTATTACGCTGATTTATTATTTGCATTTTGATGCATGTATTATTAAAAAAAACTAGGAAGTGATTTTTAAAATTTACTTTGATACTAAATCACTAAGGAAGTGATTGTATCTTGCTTCAAAACAAGAATATAATTTTTCAGAATATATTGTTAAACGATGTATTTTGATAGGGGTAAGTTACACATTTGTCCGCTGGAGTCGAGACCGTTCATTTAGGGTTGTAATGTGAACCTATATTAACCAGTGGCAACTAGTAAAGCCCAATTTATACTTCTGCGTTGAAATTACGCTGTAGCTACGCCGTAGGCTATGTGTAGCGCGCGTACCCTACGGCGTACCCTGTACGTGCACCTCTCGTGCACCTGTACGTACTTGCAACTCTCCAAAAATGTAACAACGCGTCGATTCTACGCGAACGCAAGCGCTGTTTTTTATTTGCAGAACAGAATGCATTAGTTTGTGAGTGATGTTTTCTATTTGCAAACCACACTGAGCTTGTTTGTGAATCGTTGGGTGTGAGTAAAACACGTTTTGTGTGTGTGTGTGTGAGGTTTTGGCATGATTCTATCTCCATGTAGAACCCCTCCCTCGGGTTTCACATGCTCCCTCTGCATGTGTAATTGCGCGTCAACGCGGACAACGACGCAGAAGTATAAATGAAAACCAACGCGTAGTGTATAGCGTAGAGGCTCCGGCGTAGGTCCGACGGAGAAATCAGCCTTAAGAAAGCATGCACTTTATGATAATTAACTTGCAACATTTACTATGAACAAGTAAAACACTTTATATGTTTTTAAAATGCTTTTTAAAAGATAACTTTAAAAATATATATATTTTTAAAATGCTATATAATTAATTATGATCGATCCTGAATAGAAAAGATTGCAGATTGTATCAGTATTCACACATACACAACCCCCCACCACACATGCACGTGTCCTTCTTGTGTAAGTGCTGTTTCCTGCATGTCAATTTTCCTTATTTCCACAAAATATAATAATAATAAACTTTATTCTATAAAGCACCTTTAAAAGCAGCTTCTCAAAGCACTGGAGGCACTGGATTACACACGCAATATTGTTAACCTAAAAACATTGTTATTTTTAAAAGATATTTATACATTATACTTATAAATACTGGTAAACACATTTTAAGTACCAATACTTCTACTACTAATAAAACTTATTATTATGATTATTTTTAAATAATGATTTTAATAGCCACATTAGAGCTTAATGGAAACTCCTATAGAAATGTCCAAAGATCACATAAAGCCTTTATGGTGAGAAAATCAGTAAATGAAAAATGTGCTTCACCACTTTTGTTGACATTTAAAATTGGACACTGATATAGAATGATGAGAAAGGCTTCAGGTAAACAATTGTGGTGGTTTGGATGTAATATCACGCCCTGAATTGTCAAAAATGGCTTTTAAATAAATGTACATTGTAATGGATGTCGTGCATCATAGGATTTACCATGATGGCCCATGCATGACTGACTGATTTCTAGTACACAAAAAGCAAACATGCATATCTTTTCTTCACTCAAGGTAAATAAACATGTCTGTTTTAGGTTATCAGTATGACTCGCGATATCATTCTTGGAGATGAGCTGCCTGACTGGGTTGGGGCAAAAGAGTTTTATCAGAAGTATGATCCCAAAGAGGTGATTGGCAGGTGAGTATTTGTACTATTCAGCAAGTGTTTTAATGTAATTTATTGAGATGTCTTGTCTTGTGAGTAACTAAACTGTCTCCTGTGCAGAGGTGTGAGCAGTGTGGTGCGCAGATGTGTCCACAAACACACGGGGCAGGAGTTTGCAGTGAAGATCATTGAGATCACTGCAGAGAAAATGACAGAACAGCAGTTAGAGGAGGTGAAGAGCTCCACGCTGAAGGAGATCCATGTACTTACTGTGGTAAAGGGCCACCTGTCCATCAGTGAGTCTGAATGCTACTGTTAATGTTTGAAATTATGTGTTCAGCCCTTTCTGAGTAATAACTGACCTTATTTGTGCTTTTTCAGTCACACTTATTGATTCTTATGAGTCAACAACCTTCATATTTTTGGTATTCGACCTGTAAGTATATATTATATTATTATATTATTTACACTGAAAAATCCAAACAATATTCACACACAACTTTTTGCACAGCATGAGGAGAGGAGAACTATTTGATTACTTGACTGAAAAAGTCACTCTCAGTGAAAAGGAAACCAGGTGAATTTTTTTTTCTCAAATCTTGTTTAAAGTTTCTATGGTTGCAAATTTTTCTTCTCGTACCATATTTTGGTTGCAAATGTTCTTACTTTTAGGAGTATGATGCGTGCTCTTCTGGAGGCTGTCCAGTATCTACATTCCCTAAATATTGTACATCGTGACCTCAAACCTGAAAATGTGCTGCTAGACGACCAGGGACACATCAAACTTTCGGACTTTGGCTTTTCAGTCCAGCTGGGGCCTAATGAAAGACTAAGAGGTGAAAAAATCAACACTGTCCTTTCACGGCGACAAATCAAAGCAAAGCAAAGCCCATTTAACTGAACAACACACATTGTTTGAACACTTGTCTTTGTCCATTTCCCTTGTTAGAGTTGTGTGGAACACCAGGATATCTGGCACCAGAGATTCTGAAGTGCTCCATGGATGAGACACATGAGGGATATGGGAAAGAGGTTGACCTGTGAGTAAATAATACTCATATTCTGCAATTAAACCTTTCTTTTGGGTCACAAAAACATTGTGGATGGTTCATCGTTTGTCCTATGTTTTCCCACAGGTGGGCTTGTGGTGTGATCCTGTTCACCCTTCTTGCTGGGTCTCCACCGTTCTGGCATCGCAAACAGCTGCTGATGCTGAGAATGATCATGGAAGGCCGGTACCAGTTTAGTTCTCCAGAGTGGGATGACCGGTCTGACACTGTCAAAGACTTGGTGAGATGCTTAGGATTGTCTTAAGGCCCATTCACACCAAGGACAATGACTATAAAGATATAGTTAAAAATTTCATTCTAAATATAAAAGAATAGCCCACACCACAACTATAACAATAATAAGACTGAAACGATATCGTTGGGATCATTTTCAGAGTGATTTTTTTTTCTCCAGCTAATGAATGATTAAAATATTGACAGTCAAATCAGAATCCATCCTGCTATAAAGAGCTCAAGCATTTAAATATATAAATAAATTATAAATGCATAAATAAATACATTAGAATAAACTGAATGATATTGTCTGCTGGTGTGGATGCTAATATAGTTATCTTTCTTGGTGTGAACAGGCCTTTATCCTGGAGCATACAGGCTTACTGTCAATATTGAGAAATGTACCCATGTGTGCGTTACAGTCTTTGCTTAAAAAGTTGAAAATCCCTTAGATCTCAAGGCTTTTAGTGGTGGATCCCACACTTCGCCTTACGGCCGAGCAAGCTTTAGCTCATCCTTTTTTCCGTCAGTACCAAAAGGAGGATGTGAGGATCTTTAGCCCCAGGAAGACATTTAAGGTGCGTTTTTTAGAAATCGTTCTTCTAATGTGTTGGTTTGATGCTCAAGAAAGATTTCTTATTATTATCAATGTTAAAAACAGTTGTGCTGCCTAATATTTTTGTTGAAGCCATGATAATTTTTGGGGGGGATTCTTTGAAGAATACAAAGTTCAAAATAACAATATTTATTTGAAATAGAAAGCATTTAGAACATTACACACACTTTTGATCAATCCTTGCTGAATTTAAATATTAATTTCTTTAAAACAAAATTACTGACCCCAAACTTTTCAACTGTAGTGTATGTTTATTTATTTATTTTCTCTTTTTTTGGTTGTAAGAATTACAAATGAGAGCATGCAGTTTGGCATATATAGTATGTAATTTAAAAGATTGTGTCCACTTGTTATTACAGGTTTTTCTAAATTACATAGACTTTTTTTTGTTAAGTATAATTCCAATTGTAATTCAAAACTGTTCTTTGCATCTTCAGGCCCTGATCTTGACAGTGTTAGCTTGTATAAGAATGCAGTGCCGCTACTACCGAGCCAGACCATTAACAAAGGAGCTCCTAGCAAGAGACCCTTATTCCATCCGCGGTGTGCGCAAGCTCATTGACGGCTGTGCTTTCCGCATATATGGGCACTGGGTCAAGAAAGGGGAGCAACAGAATCGAGCTGCTCTGTTCCAGAACACTGCTAAAATCATTCTACTGGGCCTTGAAGACTTTGAAAACTAATGCTCATGTTTTTGTTTCTAAAGATGTCCCTCATCTGTCCATTTACAGTTTTTTTTTTTTGTTTTTTTTTTGTGGTTATAGCCTGCCTATCAAAAAGGCACACAAAACACAGCAGTTTGAATTTTATTGATTTTTTGTTTGTCTTCAAAGAGGAATGGTGCTTTTTTTTTATTTTAACAGCATTTTAACCTCATTTTAACCACTCACTGTGGTTTTTTTTTTTTCTTTCTTTTTTTTTTTTTAATGTATGGGCGGTGGTATCTTCTAATATTGCTTATTATATGGACCAGTCTGATATGAAGAGATAACGTTTTTTTTTTTAAAAAAGACTAGGATTTACAATTACCTATCAGATTGGACAGAGCTTGTTTCCTAGTCAAACTCTTTAGCCTTTGCTGTTATTGACACAACACAGATTGTATTTGAATTTATTATTCCTGCTATGCTTCGAAATCAATTCCAGGTTGTTGAAGCCTAAACCATAGATGGACAGGGAACATTGAACAGGATTTTAAGACTTTCAATACAAAGGATAACATACTTGAAACATTGCATTACTACTGAGAGTTGTTTTAAAATCCTTACAAAATGGTGTGTACAGGTTTTATTCCTTTTTAACCTCTTCGTATGTTTTACCACTTGTTTCTGTTTATCACAGTTGACTAGACATTATCCATTCATCATCAAGGTACTGTAGTAATTCTAAACAGGTATACATAAATGAATAATATAATTACTGTATTTTGTGTTTTTACTTTTTGAAAGGAGTGGTTTCAAAACTGAAGATGTGGAACATATTCTTATTTCTTAACTTGAATTTTGGCCTCCAGTTTACTAATAGTGTCATTAAGTTGATCAGCACTGTCCTGCAGACGTTGTTGTAGCTGATCAGTCAAGCGCATCACTTCTTCCCTCACTTCTTTTTGAACTATGGATCTGAGCTCAGACTTTGAAGAAGACCCTTGTGGGAAAAAAAAAAAAACATACACATTTTTTTTTTTTTTACTTTATTTGTGGTATGCAGTGAGTATATTACATTACAGCATGCAGTCTGGCATTATGTAATCCCTTTTTTTTAATTGCTAATTTAGTGTGCAATGGGCACAAAGGTATAATTCCACTCAAACATTTAAATGTTGCTATTTTTTATTTAACTATTCTACATATATAACCAAGAATATAACTAAGATATTACATTATGCATTCATAATAATTGGTAACACTATACATTAAGGTCTTGTCAGTTTATATTATTGCATTTTGCTATATTTTAACTAACAATGGGCAATACATTTGTTAGAGTATTTATTGATCTTTATCAATGTTACTTAATAATAAAAAATACTATTCAGCTGTTCAATTTGGTTCATGTAAGCTCCAGATCCATTAAATAATATTAACAGATACAACATTTGTTTTTATTAATGTATTAGTAAATGATGAAATTAATATTAATTGAGATTTAGAAATGCTTTTGAAGGTTTTTCCATTGTTAGTTCACGTTAATTAATATAGTTAACTAATGTTAACAAATAGAACATTATTGTAAAGTGTTACCTAATCATATGTCAAGTGGGAGGAGAAACGGATGAATGGAACTTATACACTGCTTTGTACTAACAGGAATTGATATTTAGAGCCTATGCCTTATTTATGCATTCTGGTTTGTTTTTTGAGTTGTCTTATTTACTTAAGGAATTAAATTAAAACATACCGGAATATATATATAACTACCTTGGTTGGGACTGTCTGTCTCTGTGGTCTTCATTTCTGGTATTGCAGCACTTTCTTGAACTTCTCCATCCATTTCGTTCTCCCTCTCAGTGTCTTTTTCTCCATCTGCAGTACTTTCTTTAAACAACAAATGACAGTATACTTTCAAATATCAGTTGTATACCTGTGTGTGTATATATATATATATAGAGAGAGAGAGAGAGAGAGAGAGAGAGAGAGAGAGAGAGAGAGAGAGAGAGAGATTTTATCAGGACTGCATTAGTACCAGATTGGGCAGTTTCCTCTATATCTGTGTCCTCTGGTATTCCAATATATGACAAGGATATATCCAACTGTACCTTACCATGTAAGAGGAAGAGGTCATAAAGTTAATTGCTCTGTCAACATGAATTAGAATTTAGTACTGATACTATACAGTGTCTGGCCTGACAAATCCATAAACTTACCTCTGGAGTAAAAATGTATTTGTATAAAAAATAATGTCTCATATATGTATTGATGAAGTAGAATAAAATTTCTGTCATTTGCTCCGAGCTGAAAAGGTCGATACTGAAAGGAGGCCTCTGTGTTTAATAGGGGAAAGAACAAAAGAGGTTTGACACAAAAACGTTTGTTAACTTACCAACAGTTTTTATTTCAAAGCAGATATATGATTACACTACTGCAAAATCTGTGGTTATTGTTCACTAAGGCTGCATTTATTTGATTTAAATACAGTACAAAATTAAATAACTTTTCTCTCTTTATACATTTTAAGTAATTTTTCCTGTGATGGCAAAGCTGCATTTTCAGCATCATTACAGGTGGACAAAGTACACAACTTCCTTACTTGAGGGAAAGTACAAATACTACTGGTCAAATAGTACTCCATTAAAAGTAAAATTACAGAAGTACTCGCTTTTACAAGTCCTATAGGCTATCAAAAGTAAATGTCAATGCATTTTATTATTGTTGCATTGCTGTAATACTTACAATACCTCTAAATTCGCATTTAGAAAACCAAACCCAACGTTGAAAATGAAAATCAGGTTGATGTCAGAATCCAACGTCAGATTGATGTTAATCTCCAAAGGTAGACAGACATTGTATTGTGGTTGAAAATGAATTGTGGTTCTGACGTCAACCCGACTTTCATTTTAAACCAAAATCCAACGTCAATCCGAAGTCGGGTTATGACGTCAATCTGACTTTCATTTCCAACCAAAATGCAACCCCTGCAACTAAAATCATCCCCTGACTGACGTTATTACTTTCTACTCAAGGACCTTGACAGAAATGTAGTGGAGTAATAGTACGATATTGTCTTTCAAATGTAGCGAAGTTAAAGTAAAAAGTTTTCAGAAAAAATAATACTAAAGGAGCCTACAGATACTCGAAAAGTGTACTTAAGTACAGTACTCAAGTAAATGTACTTTGTTACCGTCCACCTCTAGTCACATGATCCTTCAGAAATCATTCTAATATGCTGATTTGCTGCAAACATTTTTTTTTTTCTTTATCATTTATTTACTTCATATTTTTGTGGAAATACATTGCTATTTTTTTTCAGAATTCTTTTAGAAAACATATTTGAAACACATTTTTTGTAACACATGTTTTTACTGTCACTTTTGATCAATTTGATGACTGAATTACATTTTAAATTGATTTCTTCCAAAAAATTAAATCTTACTGACCCCAAAATTTTGAATGGTGTATTTACATACCCTGACTGAATGGCAAAGCAGAAGTTCACTGCAGTAGGTCAAACAGTGATCTGTGTTATTGAGGGGTGTTTCTGAAAATGTTTTAATATTATAAAAGTATTAGAATATTATCTTGTACAAAATTATAAAGATATTGTTAACTCTACAATAACATGATTACTATGGCTGCATCACCTGTGCTAAACTGATGCACGTTTTTTATAATGGAGATGAGAACAGAAGTTTGTTCCCTGTTGAAATTTCTCTCTCTGCAGAACATCACTAGATTTGTATACAACTCAAGAAGTACTCCCTGTTTTGGCTGAGGCACATCAGAGACCAATAATGCACGGCACAAAATCCTAGAGGGAAAGCAAACAATGTGCATTCACGTAAGATCAAGCAATGTCATCAAAATATGATTAGCATCATCATAGACATGTCTATGAGCATCATCCCTGTTATGCAGCAGCACCTTCTGTAATTCAGGGTAGAATGTCTATAAAAATGTATTTGGTCTATCTCAGGCATTTCAATTTGTTAAATATTACTTGGTTATTTAAACAATGGCAGGAAAATTAGCAGGTTGCCAAGATAAAAAAAGAGGTAAAGTTAGGGCTGTTCATGCAGGGATGGACATAAAGATAGTTTAGCCTACATGAGGGTGTCACCTTGATATATACGTTAATCTTGATATTTTAAACTATTATTTTTTATAATGTCACACTAATTTATAACATGACTGACTGAATGTTTAAAACGAAATGCTGTAGACGTTATTCACAGCAGCGCCATCTTTGATTTTTAACGGGAATGGAAGTGAGACTGTGAGGGGTACATGGATCTCGTCAGTGCTGTAGCCCTTGTAGCCCACTATTATTTAATGCGTTTTTGGATCGTTCTGCTGACGAAACCCTGCAAAATATCTTAACAAGAAATTTCAGCAGACAAAAAACCCCTCCAAACAACATGAGCTATGGAAAATTAAAAGTGATCTAAGAGCTTTATTCAGCTGATGCCATTGAAAACGGTAAGTGTATCCCTGGCTTACAGCCTCGCTTTCATACTTGGCATGGAGCTGCTCATAAGGTCTATACAAATTAGCATAATATACCTGTCTGTGTTAAGCAATGTAATATAAATGTAAACCTTTCAATCTCAGGTATGGAATTGTTCTTCTCAATCTCTTCCATATCACTGTGTTTCAGATCTGCCCTAGAAATGCAGTCAACAACAATAATTATTGAGGATGTTTGTCTAAAGTTGCTGAAAATGCAAACTGCAATGGATATTTTTTTTTTTGTTTTTTTGTGAGACCTAACGTTAACGTTACCATAACAACACCCGTGCTCTTGGAGGCTGGGGCTCCTAGAAAAGATTACAATTAATGTACAAAAATGTTTAATATTTTGGGGATATCACAAGTTATTCCTGATCTCTAGAGGAGGATCTAAAGGTGAGCTTTTACCTTAATGTTCTCTAAAGGCTTCATTTCCCCCCTCTGACAGCCTCTGAAAACGGCTCTATAAAAACATTCATCTATTCTAAACCACCTGTGTGTGTTACATCGTATCCTAGCAACTACATTTCTTCTGTAAAAACCCCACTAACACTGATCGGTACCGCCAACTTAAAAGCCACGAAAACTTCGATGCACGTTATTATTTTTTTATATGAAATTGAAACGATCAAAAATAGGAAACAAATGTACATTTTGTTTTAATTACACGTGTTTTAAACAAATAAATGAATAAACTAATATTAAAGAACAACATTGAAAAACTTTTATTTTCACTCTAGGATGTAGAGGAAGTGACGTAAAGTGTCAGACTAGCACTAACGAGTCCTCAACCCACTGGTCATTCTATATAGATCAGTGCCTCAACCATACGTTGTTCAAATAGCTCACTTCGAGTAAATACGTCTGTGATCATAACAAATGTCCAAAAAGGTATGAGTGCTACAAACAAAGTGTTTTACACCTATGTTAGGGCCTGTCTAGACCCGCTCACTTTTATTTTGATAGACATCATTTTGTCCTGTAGTGTCAGTGTTCACATCTCTACTGTTGTTCCTGTTTTCCGGTCGGAGCGGAGGTTTGTTTCTGGTTGCAAAAAAGTCACTAACACAAATCTATTTTAATACACATTTTTAACCGCGGAGTACCTAAAACGTTGTAGTGTGACGTGCGACATATAGTTCTAACATTATGCAATTTATAATGTAAAAAAGACCCATATTTTTGACCGTTTTATCTCGCTTGCTAGGCTTTAGTTAGCATCGAAGCTAAACTCACTCAAAGCGCCACTGTTACCTTAAATTAATTGGAAAAAAAGTTTTACTGCATAATTATGTGCCTTGCGTTATATGACTATAATATATTATTTATAGTTTGTTTCATTAAGAAATAATCCAATAAATATGAATTAGATTGAAGACGTACGCCGTGTTAACCAGCATATGACAGAAAATCTCAAAACTGAATTGCATCACAAGAAGATTTAGGCTGTAACACTTATTGTTATCTTTAAATAATATGTTTACTTTTAGGCCAGATAGAAATGGTCTATGCATAATCTCTTTAACAGTGGTCTTTGTTTGATAATGTCAGTACTAATAGCTGTCTTGGAATGTAAAACTATTTCGTTAAAGTGATAGTTCACCCAAAACTTAAAAATATCAATCACTTCCTCACCATTATGTTCAAATACGTATGACACTGTGTTTTTTTTTAGAACACAAAATGATATGCTGTGCAAAATATTTTAGGAGTGACAGCCATCATTCACTTGAAATCACATATTTGTTTTTTCCCCATACAATGAAAGTGAATGATAACTGAGGCTGTCTTTCTGCATAACACCTCATTTTTTGTCCCACAAATGAAAAAAAGCCATACAGCTTTGGAACAGCATGAGGAGTAAATGATGACAGTTTGGTTGAACCTTTAATTGAACAAAACTGCCTGTGCTTTTGAATAAATTGATGCTTACCCTTATATTTGCGTCTGTTGTAGTTCTGAATAATATAATGATAGTCTGTCTAATACTGTGAATTTTGTAGGGAAGCATGTCTGGCACGGGGAGTGGGAAGCGCCCCTCAGGAGGGGATAGTCCTCCTGGTGCACCTGAAAAAAAGATGAAGAAAGAGGAGAAGACTACCACCACTCTCATTGAGCCCATCCGCATTGGAGGAGTTTCTTCTACGGTATGTTTCATGTACCAAAACAAAATGCGTTGTAGCTGTTGGGTGCAGTCTCATTAAAGACATAGACATCATTAAAAACAATTACCCTCAATTAGAGGTGTAACGATACACTCATGTCATAATTTGATGCAATTCACGATACTGAACTCACGACACGACACTATTGTGATATTTTAAGCCAAGATAAAGAGTTTTTATTATTATTATTATTACTTTTAAGACATATGGTAAAAAGTTACAAATACTCTTTTACTGAATTTGGTATTTAATCAGAGGTGAACTTGACTAGGATTAGACTTGGTCCTGGTCCCCGATGCACAGGGCAATGGTGACACCAGAATATAAATATTCATGATTCTGAAGCTAATAATACAGAATTATGTTAGACACATTTGCTTGCACTCGTTCACTGAATACATATTTAGAAAAATGTTGGCCCCTTTTTAAAATCAGACATTTGGCATTTTCAGCACCCGCAAATATTCCACCATTGCATTATTATACATTATATTCAACATTATATATAGTAGTATAATGTAGTTCTGTAACTGAAACTCCGTAAACTTTAATTTTTTTTCTCATGCAGTAGTACACTTTTAATGCAGGCATTCATTTGATTTCTTACACAGACAATCAGCGCACACACAGATACTCCTGATAGTTTCACTATGCCCTGTCTCTCAATCCCACTTAAAATCCCACTATCTAAAAGTGAAGTCATACTACAAAAACTAAAAATGTGATATGGTTATTTAAAAGATGTTTGTGCTTTCACTTTGAGGAGTGCCGCTCCAGCACATATACACTTCAGATGATCAATGCTATCAATCACAGTTCTAATCGCAAAGCATGTCAAATGACTATTCCCCAACTTTAAATTGTTTCTTAATTTACTCGCCCTCATGTCATTCTCTCGCGTCATGCACAAGTATGCGAGTATGCACTTTACTACAGCATGTGTGTTGATCACTGTTTTATTATCAATGTTGAAAACAGTTGTGCTGCATAATATTTTTATCGAAACTGTGATACATTTTTTTCAGGGTTCTTTGATGAGTAGAAAGAGCAGCATTTATTTGAAATAGAAATATTTGAATCTTTTGTTAAATTGTAAACGTCTTTACTGTCACTTCTGATCAATGCATCCTTACTGAATAAAAGTCTGACCCAATACTTTTGATTGGTAGTGTTTTAAACATTCTGTCATAATCTTCAAAACCTTTGTAGTTAAGATTGACTTGTGTAATTTCGCCCCAAATATATTTGTGCAGGAGGAGATGGACATGAAGGTCATTCAGTTCAAGAACAAGAAGCTCTGCGAACGCCTTGAACAGAGGCAGGCTTTGGAGGATGAGTTGAGGGAGAAGATTGAGAAACTGGAGAAGAGGCAGGCCACTGATGACACCACCCTGCTTATCGTCAACCGCTGTTGGACTCAGGTTCACCACTCTTTTCTTCCAGTGCTATACAATGACAATAATAACAATACTGCTATAGCACATAAAAAATAAAAATAACAACGAAACATGAACGAATCAAAATATACATTCCTTATATGACATCTATTATAACAGATAATAGTAATATTGTAAGGACTTATTTGAACTCTTGTTTTCACAGCTTGAGGACAATATCCATGAATTGCTGCAGCATGTAGAGCCCAAGGATGCCCCAGCTCCTGTCCAGACCCCTGCCACCCCTCCTGTTCCGGCAGACGTCCCACTTCCTGCTGTAGCTCTATCACCTGCCCCTGAACCTTCTGCTCCTTTGCCGGCTCCAATGGAAGGGGATGATGGCCTACCCCGGCCGCCACCTGAGGGGGTGGAAGAACCACCACAACAAACAGTGCAAGAAAAGGAACAGACACAGGAGCAAGAGAGGCAACAGCAGCCGCCTGACTCTGAGGAGAAGCTGACTGATGTTCCAGTGAAGGATGGAATTCCCGGTAAATATACTTAGTTAGACTCCGATGCCATTTGCACAATATTTAAAATAAAGCGTTAATTCATAGTTTATACTAGTGTTGTAGTGAGTCTGGCCTTGGTCTCAAGACTATTTTTTTGAAGGTCTCGGTCTTGACCATATTTGTACTTAGTCTTGTCTCGGTCTCAGACTAGGATGACTTGAGATTTTATCTTATGACCGATCAGGGCCACAACTATGGGGATATCACTAAATTGCCGGTGCATTGTATGATTTATTTGTTAATATCATTAATGTGATTGGATGTAAAATTTCCTGCTTCAAATGCATCCAGTAACTTTATATTTCTTAAACATGTCTATTTTGATTTCTTTTGTTACTGTTGTGCCTGGTCAGAAATCAATGAGGGTTATGTAAAAAAATGTCACCAAAATGCATACAAAGGCCCACAAAATTCAAAATACGATTGCAAAAAAGTACTTCTGTGAGATCTTGTATTTTATATTACAAATTATATAATTAAGCAATATCACTAGAGCAAGTGAGCTATTTTCACAAATATGAGCATGATTTCTGACAAATCCATAGCAGAACTGTTGTGCATTTGCAAGCAACACTTGTTTCCTTACTGAATGAATCAGCTGCTTCGAACAAATCGTTTGAATATTTGATTCTGTGACTCATTAAGTGATTTGCCGCCACCTATTTGCAGTTTTAGTTTCATATTTAAAATTATTATTTTATTTTTCCATCATATTTCTTTATTCAAAATGTTATTTTTAAAACATTAACCTCAGCATTATTTATGCAGTTGTAATTGTACCCATTCAGATGCAAACTTCTGTTTATTCTTACTGTATGTGTTGAATAACTATAAATACATTTGTCAAGCAGTAAATGTGGACCTTTAAGATGAAATTTAGGAGTGCTGGTCTAGTCTTGGTGTTGACTCGGTCTTACCCTGTCTTGGTTTGGTCTCGACACATGCTAGTCTTGATTTGGGTAATGTGGTCTTGAATACAACACTAGTTTATACATTTATCCTATTAACCCTATAAAACTTACTCTCCAGGAAAAGCTTAGGCTGAAAGGAAGTAAAAAGGCACGATTTGCAATGGATGCAGATGAAATGATAATACGAGCTTTTGCTTTCTGCACCATCTTAAAAGGTCAGCAAAACATTGGTCTCTTATGGTGGAGAAAAAAAGAGGAGAGCCCCTCTTGCAGCCTGGGCATTGAAAAAAATTAGTGTAATTGCAGTTGGTGTCCACCTGAGTTGATGTCATTTTCCATTGGCGCTTTTTTAATGAGGTACGACTCACATTGACCGTAATATCTGATCTGTCAGCTTATGTGGCAGACGCAAACGCTTGTATCCAATTCATATCAGATTTATTTCCACTTATGAATGAGGCCTAAAACCAATCTGAGAATATCAGAATCCATGTGCTTTTTTCCTGCTTGTTAAGGCCCGTTCACACTAAGAACGATAACTATAAAGATAACTATATTAGCGTACACACCAGCAAACGATGTCGTTCTGTTTATTCTAATTGCGTGCTCGTCTGCCACTTTAAAAGCTCAAGCTTGTAACTGCAGGATGGATTCTGATTGGCTGTCAATGTTTTTATCGTTTATCAGCTGGATAAAATCGTCCTGAAAGTGATTCCAACTATAAAGTTTCTCTGTGCCGTTATTGTTATAGCTGTGGTGTGAACGCTCCTATTCTTTAATATTGAGAACGATTTTTAGAACTTTATTGTTATCTTCATTGTTATCTTCATAGTTATCTTCCTTGGTGTGCGCACGGGCCTTTACGCGCTTGTGAGTCATATCCGATCTGTGCCACATGGGAGGAAAAAAGCGGGTCACTTGAACCATGTAATGTAAATGTGGCTATTGATTGACTTATTTTTTGGCCTTATAAATAACAGCAAATGTACCAAATTGCATATTTTTGCTCAGTTTCTGCCTTGATTTTTTTCTTCGAGTGTGAGCTCCATATTCTCATAATATTATACTTTATAAGCCATAAAAGGCTGATGTATCAAAATAAATACTCAAGATACTCAGACCATAAAAGAAACATAAAACAATAATGCACCTAGTGTCTATTAGCCTGCCTATAGCAGCTTTTACCATTTACATTAATATTGTATTTGATCTGTTTTGTAGCCCCTCCACCTCCACCACCTCTCAGCGTGAGCGCAAAGGCTTTCCTGGCAACTCTGGATAACAGCAGTGAGGAGGAGCTGACACTGCAGCTACAGGACAGGATGCAGTTCAGCAAGGGTGCTGTGGCCTGCATGGTCTGCATCTTTGACCGCCTGCATAGCAGTATTGACGAGCTGTGTACTAGAGTGGAGTTAGCTGGTAAAAAAAATTATTTTCCTCCTGTGATTTTCAAAGCTCAAAAAGATTATTCCAAAAAAAAAGTACCTCGAAAGCACTTAGTTTGATCACTGTTTGAACATACACTAAACTATCGCTCTTGCACTTTACGTTCTAATCAGTTTGTGAAGATGACAGTCAGCGAGAGATAATTGCCACAAACCGCACACTTCTAGAGGAAAATATTCGACTGCAAGACCTTGCTTCCTCCCTTCAAGGAAAACACCACAAAATGTCATTAGAGGTATCTGTTAGCCTAGTTTTCTTTGACCAAATTTTATGTACAGTATATTTACTAAGTTATGCACTACCATTGATAGGTTTGGGGTCCGTAAGATTTTTTTAAAATCAAATTAAAACTATTATTCAGCAAGGAAACGTTAAATTGATCATATTATTACAATACAATTGTTTCAAATAAATACTATTTTCTAACTTTCTATTCATCAAAGAATCATGAAAAAAATCTTGTTTCCACAAAAATATTACGCAATACAACATTGGTAATATTAAGAAATGTTTCTTGAATTAGTAGAATAATTTCTGAAAGATCTTTTGACATTAAGAATGGTTGCTGAAAATACAGTAATATCTGCTGAAAATGAAAGTAATAATATTACTGTTCTTACTGTACTGTTTAAATAAATGTAACCTTGGTGAGCATAAATGACTTCTTTCAAAAACATTAATAAAATCTTACTAGCCCCAAACTTTTTAACAGTAATGTAATATATGTGATGTGTGATATGTGTCTTGCACCCTTAGCTGTCCTTAAGACCAGTCTTTGCTTCCACAGTATAATGAACTGGTTGACAAAGTTACGAGTTCTGAGACTAAAGTGTCTGAAATGGAAACGGCTGTGGAGGACCTACAGTGGGACATTGAAAAACTCCGTAAGAGAGAGCAGAAGCTGAATAAACACCTAGCAGAAGCTCTGGAGCAGGTCAGCTTTCCCTTCATCTCAGAAAATCACTGTTTCAATCCTGTTTAATGCTAAGCAATTTATTTTATGTAAAGCTGCAGTCCGTAGTTTTTCTTTGTCGCCATCTCTTTTCGAAATCTGCAATTGCAGTTATTCGCGGAATTATCAACTTTACGTGGGTTGTGCCTCGGGACGGCACTGCGCGGATGAAACCAATGTTTTGAGGAGAATGTGCGGCTGTCAGTCACAGAAACGTGTGTACCAATGTCGTATGTAACTTTAGAGACGGTCCCTAAATTTGCGAATATCCAGTGTCAAGCCAACTTTATGCCAGTATTTAACAGGGAATCGCTTAGCGTGAAACTTTTCGTGTTATGTTCATATTCTGAATCCGCTAGCCTGTTCCTATATCTAGTATAGCCTACATCCGCAATAAGGTGCGAGTTTGGTCTTTTATATCACCGTATTAGTCCATTAAGCATTAAGAGTCCTGACCGCAGGGGAATCCTGGAGAATGAGTATTGAGGGAATCCTCAGTTCTGCAGCACATCGCTGCGATATAAAGTTAAGAAAACTAAACAACCGAGAGAAATATGTCTACCACCTCAGATTTAAAGTTTTGTCTGTACATCAGCATTGGGGAATAACATTATAATCCCGTTCACGGTAGAGAAAGCTGCGCACATGTGTAAAACTAAATGTGAAGACTTAAATGTAAACACAGCTTTTGTCTTTACCAGCTTTTCCACAGCTATACTGGCCCTGATAATCATCACAAATACTTACCTTGCTCCATTTCTTTAAATCCGTTTTTATGAATGAATGAGTCTCTCACCTGTTGCTCTAAAGTTTTCTTCGTCAATAGCCGCTTGCACCCCCTGCTGGTGATGTCGACTAACAGCTATGGAGATTATCAATCGGCAATCACTGATATTCCTGCCGTTCCTGGATGTCAAATGTTGAATTTTCTGTCGAATTTGAACCACTGAATTTGAGAATGCAAATTTTTAAAGCGAAATAAAATGGATCGAAAATTGCCTGTCGAATATTATTGGATGTATTTTTAAACCGAATTAATTATTTGGAAGTGAAATCTGAGAGGTGAATATAGATTGAATTTTTTCAAATTAAAACTTGTGTGAAATGTTTTGAATTGAAATATTCACAGCTTAAATATGCAACCATGTTGAATTTCAGCCCATAAAAATGCAAGCCCTAAAAATACAATGCATTCAAATGCAAGCAGGGTTAATGCAATGCATATTTTTTCAAGTAGTGGAATTCAACAAGCTTTTTGTTTCGAAAACATTTGTCATTATTTTATTTCCATAGAGGAAAAACTACAGACCGCAGCTTTATTTAACTTCCCTGAATTTGAAATAAAACCTACATTTTCAGTTGCTATATTTCATGCTATATTTTTCTTTGCCATTCTTGATCCTTTGTAGTAATCAATATATTATTTGCTGTTTGCTCCTCTAGCAGTACTTCCTGTGAGAAAGGAAATTGTAGTGCAAGAGATAATACTACTTATCTTGTTTCGTCATTTACAGAAAACACCGTTTATTATGACTGTGCTATATTGTTTTATTAATTTCTTGACTACATGTTTTGTTCCCCCCAAATTAGCTTAATTCCGGTTACCATGCCACTGGCAGTTCTGGTGGGTTACCAGGTGGTCAAATCACACTCAGTATACAGAAGGTAACAGTGTTATTTATAAACTACTGTAGTATTTATTAATAAATCATATAATGTATTTACATTTAGAAATGTTGCTTTTATCTTTTTTCTTTTCTTTTTTTTCCTTATTTTAAAGTTTTATAACTTTGTGATTGTCAGTTTTACTATTTTATATTTCTATTGAATGTTTTTTTTATTTCAGTTTTAGTAATTTTAGTACTTCAACTTATTTCAGGTAGTTGGCTTGGCAACATTCTATTTTTTCATGTAATATTTATATTTTATTTTTATTTATTTCCACTTTATTTCAGTTGTCTAAAAGGATTTATCTTAGTTTTAGTTAACCATAACAAGCACTTGTGTGAATATATAATAAAAAGAGTTTCAATCAGAATGATGTAGACCTGATTCTAATCTATGATTTATACCTCAGTTTGTCTAATGAGTATTTCTCTACTACCAGTTTGAATCTCTGAATGCTGAGTTAGAGCAAAACCAGGAACTTGCCAACAACCGCATGGCAGAGCTTGAGAAACTTCAGCAAGAATTACAGGAAGCTGTTCGGGAGAGCGAGAAACTAAAGGTGGTAGAGTTCAATGAGAGGACAAAAAATAATTGTATTTTTTACTGACTGGTGTTTCTGACCTCTACATCCCTTTGTAGATGGATCTGAGGAATATACCAGAGGAAGTGTTGAAGGAGACGCCAGAGTACAAGTGCCTCCAATCACAGTTCTCTCTGCTGTACAATGAGTCTCTGAGTGTGAAGACCCAGCTGGATGAAGCCAGAGCTCTGCTGCTTACAGCCAAAAACGCTCACCTGCGGCAGATAGAGCACATGGAGGTGAGAGGGATGAATAGACAGAAATGATTGCTGGTTGTCATATCTGAGCATGTTTTTTGTGATTGTTTGAATGTCATTCTCTCTGTTTGTAGAGTGACGAGTTGTCTCTTCAGAAGAAGTTACGCACTGAGGTCATCCAGCTTGAGGACACGCTGGCCCAGGTGCGCAAGGAGTATGAAATGCTACGGATAGAGTTTGAACAGAATCTTGCTGCCAATGAGCAAGCAGGTAACGTCACTCACACAAATAATTTAAATTTATTCTTTTCGCTTGTCATGCCCTGCGGGTGAGGTGGGATTCCTTAGTGGTGAATTTCCCAAAGCCCATTTGTTTTACAATAACCATTACTGCAATGAGGAAGTCTGTGGGGGTGGTGTATCCTGTCATCACTTCTCTGATTGTTCAGTTTTGGCCGGTGTTCACTTTTTTATCTAAGCATCTTAAACCGAGACGTCTGTAATTGTATTCGAATGACTATCAGCATCACCATCTCTCATTTTTCTTTCTATTTTCTTTCAGGCCCAATAAACAGAGAAATGAGACACTTAATCAGCAGTCTGCAGAACCATAATCATCAGCTGAAAGGGGATGTGCAGAGATATAAGAGGAAACTACGTGAGACACAGATGGAAATAAACAAGGTATTTCTCATGCTGGTCTTCATTGACAGGTTTCCCACAATCACAGAATTTTCAATTGGAAACATTCAATTACAAATATTATTTTATACCAGTAAATCACACACTCAGACACATCTCTCTCTCTTTATACAGACACACACACACACACACAGTAGAACAATAGACAAAGAGAAAGTCACTCTTTGCAACTTTTTTTGTAACTAATTGTAAACATCACTCTGTATTTATTTTTACTATGAAGACTTTCCAGTGTTGTTTATACATTTGATTGTTTTAATTTCTGTATTTCATACCCAAATACTACCGTTAGACTCACATGAAAAACTTTAAGCACTATTTAATTTTTTCTCTTTTTTCCATTGTACTTATTTGTGCTATTGTTTGTAATTTGTGTATTTGTTCTTAATTTATTACTGACTATTTTCTGTCTTTTTTTTGTAAATTTAGTGCATAGTTTCAAATAAAGCCTCCCTGTGCTTTGTGTAAGCTCCTGCAACAAAATTACCCAAATTATCAAATTACCATATTTATCAAAACCCATCTTCCCCCTTTATTCAACCCATATTCCCACCTTTCTTTATTTGTAATTCACTTTAAAAAATATTTCTTAAATGTAAAAGAATAAAAACATGCATGATCCCAACCCCCCCCCCCCCTCCCCCCATGTAAAAAATATTTTACTAGCTAATATACCATTCAGTGCACTTATGTTATTGTATGTGAGCTGTTACTTTCCGCAAAGTAATTGAATTTTCACTAAATATTGTTCTCTATAAAATGTCACTCCTGTTGTTTTTTAGTTGAAGTGCCAGAGTGGAGATACAGGTGCGCTGATGTTGGAAGAAAGCGTGGGTGATGGAGGACTGGAGGTAAAGAAAGAGGAAGATGAGGACCAGGAGGAGGAGGAAGAGAGGAGGAGAGAGCTGGAAAGGCAACGAGCGCGGGAGAGAGAGAGGGAGGCGGAGAGAGAGAGGGAGCGAGAAAGAGAACGGGAGAGACAGCGCAGTGATGAGCTGAAAAGGAAGGACTCTGATGCGTTGAAGATGCTAAGAGGAGAGCTCAAGTACATCTTTCAGCCTTAATTATGATTCTCAATACGGCTTGATTTATTATTATCTGCTATTTTATCAATCATGCTGGATATAAATGGACAATCATAATTAATATACAGTGGCCCCAAGAAGTATTTGGTCTTACCTAAAAATTAGTTGCATTACATAACAAAATATCAATGCAAGTCACACACACACACACACACACACACACGTGTTCTTTTTTTTTTTAAATAAATAATTAATAATAAAACGTACTATTTAAAATGAAGACAAAAAGCATTTGGACACTTTGTGTTGTATTTTAATGTGCTTTATTTTAGGCAACTATAATACTTTCTTTTAAATGCTGTTATATAGCATTTAATGAACTTCAAATCTGTCACCTTACCCCCATATAATTTGCGTCACACCAACAGAAAAGCTCAGGAGTCTCAGAAGGAAATGAAACTACTGCTAGACATGTACAAATCAGCCCCAAAGGAGCAGCGAGATAAAGTGCAACTCATGGCCGCAGAAAAGAAGTCCAAAGCAGAGGTATGTGAGCCCACGAAGCCTTGCTGTCTTTCTGTGAGGCAAAACCATTAACATGCAATTCACTTGGGGTGGTCCTTCTCTTAATGCTAATATCAACATTGTCTGGCAGGTGGAAGAGTTGAGGCAGCGAGTGCGGGAACTTGAGGAGAGGGAAAGGAAAGAAAGCAAGAAACTGGCAGATGAAGATGCCCTCCGCAAGATCCGTGTGGCCGAGGAGACCATCGAACACTTGCAGAAAAAACTGGCTGCTACTAAACAGGTGGTGTGTCTAGTTGGTAAACCTAGTTATTGTAAACAATTGTGTTAGAATCTTTCTAGTTCAACAACCTCTGTAATTTTGAAGCTAGTGCACTGACAGTGCCCGTGTGGACCTTTCAGGAGGAAGAGGCTCTGCTGAGCGAGATGGATGTGACGGGTCAGGCGTTTGAAGACATGCAGGAGCAGAACAGCAGGCTCATGCAGCAGCTCCGAGAGAAAGATGATGCCAACTTTAAACTGATGAGTGAGAGAATCAAATCCAACCAGATTTACAAGCTTTTGCGGGAGGAAAAAGAGGAGCTGGCAGACCAAGTGCTCACTTTCAAAACCCAGGTGTGCAAGAAAAAAAAAAGCATTTCCTTGTACAATCACCATGTGTCCAGGCAATAATTTACGAATGAACAAAAACAAACATGTTCTCATAATCCACTAGTTGGTGGGTTTTATAAAATAAAGTCTACTATGGCTGCGTCCAAAAGCTTAGAAAGTTAACTGTTTTTGGACAGGCCTCTGAAGCAGTATAATGGTCTAATGATTTACAAAAGAATAGACAAAAGAATTTAAAAGAATTTACAAAAGCTTTGGTCATAACTAAGCGATTTTTTTAATTACTACAATATTAATTTCACGCTAGAAGTAACACCAAAAGTGGAAAAAGTTGTTTAAAAACAGTTACACAAACTGACCAACTGCAACATTCAGATGCCATTTAATTTTTTAGTTCAAATGTCACAAAATTGAACGCACAGGATAGTGGGATATCATAGGTTCCAACAGTATCTGAAGGTATCTTAGAAAACAGGATGTGACACGATCATAGGATTCGGACATGCATTTTTCAGCGTTCAAATGCTGTCCATGTAAAATTGGCCCTATATAATTAGACTGATTCAGGGTTATGTTTCTCAGCATTAATATTTATAAGGGGGGGGGGGGGGGGTTATAAGAATGTTTACCATTCTTATGAATAGCTGTAGGGAGCACAACAGATGTCTCAACTTTTTTTAATATGCAATATTTTTTAGCTTAATGTTCCTCTTAACTCAAAAATCGATAAATCTGTCCTTTAAAAATATCCTTTAAGTTTTCAAAATGGAGACCAACAGAAATCAGCTAAAAGTCTCTTATTTTATCCTGTGTGAAGTACTGCAACTAAAAAATAAAGCAAAAATCTAGATAAACTAATTGACTAGTTGGTTTATAGACAAGTAGTCAGCCCATCCCTGCTAGAATGAATGATAAAATTGATAGGCCTTTCCGTTTTTGAGGCAGTAAATCTGCATGTAATATGTTTAATAACTTCTGTTTTTGCAATAACGATTTAGTTGTATCATCTGGCCTTTTTACTGCCCTTCCCAGGTGGACGCTCAGCTGCTGGTAGTGCAGAAACTAGAAGAGAAGGAAGGTGTCCTGCAGAGCACACTGGCTGCTCTGGAGAAAGAGCTGGCGCTGCGCACTCAAGCACTGGAGCTCAACAAGCGCAAGGTAAAACCGGAAAGATCACAGACGCCCACCTCTGTTCTGGTGTCTATGACAACCATGACTCAGCTTAGCCAACCATTAGCATGTATTTCCAGATGCTTGTTTAATGCTGCTTTTTCTGCACAATGGCTCAGGCTGTGGAGGCGGCTCAGTTGGCCGAGGACCTTAAAGTGCAGCTGGAACACACTCAGACCAAGTTGAGGGAAATCCAAGCCTCGGTACTAGACAATCGCACTGCCCGTGAAAGGGAGAGTGCCAACCTCAAGAGAGCACAGGTACACGGGCACGTGTGTTGTAGATATGTTTGGGATACAAATGAGTGGGAACAGTGTGTGTAACTCTTCTACTATGCTGTTTTTTTTTTTTTTCAGGAGGACTTGTCCAGGCTGCGGCGTAAGCTGGAGAAACAGAAGAAAGTTGAGGTGTATACAGATGCTGATGAGATTCTGCAAGAAGAAATTAATCAGTATAAGGTGAGGATTGGCTTTTCAAAGATTCTTTTTATGTAGACAACCAGTCAAACATAAACTAGTGCCCTCAACTATTTATTTTACTAGGGTCAGTAGGATTCTCTTTTATTCAGCAAGGATGCATTACATTGATCAAAAGTGACAATAAAGAGATATATAATATTGCAGACGATTTCTACAGAAACTTTGTTCATCATAGAATTCTCAGCAATATTCAGCAGCACAACTGTTTTCAATATTGATAAAAATGTTTCTTGAGCGCCAAATCAGCATATTAGAATGATTCCTGAAGGATCATGTGACACTAAAAGGATGTAATGGGTGCTGTAAATTCACAGGATTTTTTTTTTAATTAATTAAAATGGAAAACATTTTGTATTTCACAATATTACTGTTTTTACTATTATTTTGAGCAAATAAATGCATCCTTGGGAGCATGAGACTTTCCAAAACAAAAAAGCTTACCAATCCCAAACTTTGAACAGTAGTGTATATAATATTTATTAATTTGAATATATAAATTAAAAGATTAAATGTATATCTGTTTGTATATGTATGTATGTATATATATATATATATATATATATATATATATATATATATGAGGAGTTCTTTTCCAAAACGCTATAAATCCATTTCAATAGTTTTCAGGAAAATTATTTTTTTTACCTAGACCCACACATTTTGTGAATATTCAATTTATCCTGTTAAAATGTTTTTTTGGCTCAGTCTGAACATTTTGAACAACGATTATTAAATCAAAAAACAATATTGTTTATGATAAATTCAAAGTTTTTTTTTTTCAAAACGCTATAAATCCATCAAGTTTTTTCCAAAACGCTATAAATCTTTAAAAAAAACAAAACAAAAAAAAACAAGAGAACATGCAACATATAATCAGGGACTCATATAAATTAATATAAATTAAATTTAGTAACACATTTAGGCTATAGTCATTCGGTGAAAAAAGTAATGTCATGCTAATGTGACATGAAAAGTACTGAATAGTTCTACGTAGGCTACTAGCCTACAGATAGATAAACTAGATAAACTGGCCTTTATTTTGACCATAATAAGGTGCTATGGTAGATTGTGTTTTTTATCAGATCGTCCAGCGACAGCCTCTCGGCCTGACAGAAACCTTTTGCGGTAACTTTATGTTGACATCCCACTGTTGGTATTCTTTTTTTGTTCTTTTTGGTGATTTTCTTTGTCCAGTCGGCGTTTTCTTCCCCCAGGAAGAGGTCTCACTGGCTCATCAAGGCCATCAAAAGTGTTATCACTCATTTTGATGAATGAATGAACATAAACAAACCTCTGGTCAGAGCGCCGCCGTGTTGGATTGCGTAGAATGCTCACCGAATTCTGATTGATCGAGAGGATGTATCGCGTTTAGGCTAAAAATAGGTTTGGCGCTTATCGCGGTTTGGAAAGTAACTGGATCTTGCAGTACATTTTAAACAAGGAAATATAGCGATTTGGCATGAAACTTTGATGGAGCAGTGAATAGGTTCAGTACACAGCAAAATAACATGACAAACTCTTCTTTTTTTTTTTACCAAACATGCCGTTTATTGCGTTTTGGAAAAGAGCTCTTCATATATATATATATATATATATATATATATATATATATATATATATATATATATATACACATACATACATACATATATATATACATATATACACACATTTTTTTTGTTGTATTTTGTACATTTTTTTTTTAAAGAATAATAGTGAAGTCATCAAAATAATGAAAATAGAAATGGAAGTATGATCATATAATTTTAGCTTCTTCAAAGTAGGCCTGCATTGCATAGATTACACACTGGCTATTCTTTCAACCAATCTTTCATCTTGAGGAATCCAACTGGGATGGTGTTTTTTTTTTTTTTTTTTTCCCATGTGTGCTGGCCACTTGTTTTTCTGTACTATTTAGTCCAACTCATACTTTAAAATAAAAAAAATTAAAACATTTTTTTTTTTTTATGGGGGATTTACATAAGCAGGATTTGAGTCTATAAAATAATTGAAATTTTGACTTGTAGAGTAGCTTTATAAGTGTATTATTTGTGCCTGACCTGACTGTTGTCTCCATTCTAGGCTAAATTGCGTTGTCCTTGTTGTAATACTCGAGATAAGGAGACTGTCCTCACCAAGTGTTTCCACGTCTTCTGCTATGAATGCTTGAAGACACGCTATGACACTCGCCAGAGGAAGTGCCCCAAATGCAATGCCGCATTCGGAGCAAATGACTTCCACCGCATCTACATCACCTAATTAAGAGTGGACTTCTTGATGGACTGAAAACAATAGATGAGAAAAGAAGGGATGAAAGTGGTCTTGAAGCACAGGATTACCATGCTGTGGTATTTTAAAATGCTCTAAAGGGCCACTTTTGCCCATCTGTGATAGGTGGTGCTAGTGACCAAACAGACAGTGACAGAATGGAAACAGTTGTGAAGTAGTCATGGTCTAAAGCACACAAGCAGTGCTCCTTCATTGCAGAGGAATTCATTGATTTTTTTTTTCTCTCTTACTTTTTCTGTTTTATATTTGCATTTTTGAATCACCACGGAAAAAAAAAAGACTGTATTTGCTCAATTTTCTAAATATCATAAATGTCATAATCACACAGAATGTGACAAGACTTTTAAAGTTCACAAAAACTGTTTGGTTTTGACAATTATGGCCTTATCCGTTTGAGTCATACAGTGACTCTATCCAGTAATGTAGTTAGTCAGTTTCTATGGTGACACTCAATGTTATTGAACCCTTTAAAGTTAGTAATGAACAGATGTGATGGGTACTGAGTGGACTGAGATTTGCAGAATTAGAAACATAAGATTGTGGTGCAGTGACTTTAAAAAGACAAAACTGAGAGACCAAGAAATATTCATGCAAAAGAAAAATCGTCTCAACTGATTCAGTTTTAGACAGGTACCATTAATACCCAAACACTCAGCAGATAATATATCACCAACATGTCAATAACTATTGCACAATTTCCTTTAAAAATAAAAACTGGATACAAGTATTTGTGAACTCAGCTCTTTGCTTTGATGTCAACCTATACACATCTTATGGAATCATTACGCAATGTTTAAGCATTGTTTTTCCTAGGCAGTTAAACCTATTGTTAAGTTTTTGTTTTGATTTTGCAATGAAGATTGATTGGGTAGATGAAGCTGAGTTTTCATTTTAACAGTGATATGAAAAAGATGGAACTGGACTTTCCATGAACATACCCTGAAATAGTACAGTCCATATGCTTTCTGTCAATACAATCCCATTTCCATAATGCATGTTGATTTAGTAACTTCAGATGGTTTAGATATGCATAGTTTCATTTGATTAGGCATCAGAAGAGGGTCACAGGAGAAAACAGAAACTACCCTGTGTGTGTGTGTTTTTTTTTTTTCTTACTGCAAATTCTTGCCCGGAATATGTATGTAAATATTTTCCATTATATTGCGCAATTGACACTATGTTATTCCCCACACCCATGGCCTTGCTGTTCTGATCGTATTAATAATAACTGTCTTGCTGCTTTTCCTCTCAGTCTGCGTTGTGTGAGTCTCAGTCTGCCTGCCAAACACCGAACTGTTGTTTGCTCCCTTGGACCAGAGACAGTGCATTACGTAGTTGGGTGGGGTGACTTTAATATGCTTATTTTGCCCAAACATGCTTTGCACGGGGAGACTGGGGTCTCTCGGTTGTGCTTTTACTGTACTCAGGGGAGGTTCAGTACTTTTTTTTCTTTATTTCTTTCTTTTTACATATTGTCTTCGTTAAAAAGTGTATTCCTTAAAGTTGTTTTTCCTGGTAGGTCTTACATCAAATATTTAGGTCAGTAAGATCACCAATATTATAATGGCGGATATTTCCGAGTAATAGAGAATTGATTACTCTTTCACGTAAATGTAGCGTCTCTTGAAAGTAAAAACGAAACTGTTCGCAGAGAGAGATGCTGTGTTGTGCGTCTCTACCATCACTGTTTCATACTCGTGCTGTGAATACAGAGATTCAATGGCCGTGTTTCAAAATCTAGCTGCTGCCTACCCAGAAAAAAAATTTTTTTTAAGAACGTTTTGTGAATCTTATTCTTAAGTCATGAAAACTTTATTTCTGAATGTTCTCTGAACGTTCAAATCTTCCAGTTAAAAAAAATCGGTTGTGCTAAGGTTAAACTAACGGTCATTGAATCATTTTGCAAACATTGTGAGAATATTACTTTTGAATGTTCTCTGAACATTCTGAAACAATTAAGTGACATTTAAAAATATTAGAATGTCTAAAATGTTTCGGGGGGCGGGGGGGAACGTTACATGAACGATGTCATTTTCGTGCTAACGTTTTGAGAACGGTTACTGGAATAATGTTTGTTCAAAACTTAAATGAACACTTAGGCTACATTAAGCTCATTAACAATTTATTTTTCAGGAAGAAATATTTTGCAATTCTTATTACATCCGATGCCATCAGCAGTGTGTTACAGCAGTTGCGAATTTTGATTTAAGAGAACCGATTTATTTAGCAGGGAAAGGACTGTTGCGCTAAAAGTTTTCGATTCATTAAAAAGAATCGACTCGGCGTCATTCGTTTTGGGAATCTGATGCACTGTAGCCTATATGACGAGGTAAAGCAGCATTCTTTTGATTCACTAAAATAACAGGTAAAAAATGCCAGGAACCGGCTCTAGGTCGCAACTTGTGCTGCATATTTGGCGTGCTGTGTAAACAGTAGGCTAAATGAAAAACAAACCGAAAGTCATGAACAAATCAAATATTTGCTCAGTTAGGCTATTGTTCTCTAATAAATTCTAAGTAAAAGTTATCGGCTCTCAGCCCTGATTTTTATTCCCACGGATGCCCTACAGGCGGGCAGTCCACGGGCTTAGAAGACAGCCACGAATCTCAGCTAGCCTACAGTACATAGGAAATGACTCATAGAGGAGTTGAGTCCAACGCGTGGGTGTGGGCGCTATTAAAACAAGACTGAAAGTTTGGGGTGGTTCATTCACATACGCTGCTCTTGCTATGCTAGTAACCCATTTGTGGCTTTTAATCTTCTGAAATCGCTGTGGGATTTCAATATATATACCGCTCAATGGATTCCAGTGCGCTGCGTTGCATCTATTGGATTACTCTATTGGTCGCCACGCTTATTAATGGAATAAACGCGGATAAATGTAAGAATATTCATATTTACTTGCTTAATATATCCATGTTATAACATATAGCCTAGCATATGTATGACGTATTTTATGGATTTTCTGTGGCCGAAGAAGTTCCAAACTTTTGTCTCATTTGTCCTCTTGCTATGAACATGGGAAGACGTGGAGTCGGTGGAGTTAATGACGATGAACTGCCTCATTCGTAATAGCTTCCTTTACCAGTTGCAGTTCCCACCGGTTCCGCATTCCAATGCTCTTATTTCACTCCCACCCACTCCATGGGTTGTATTGTGCCCAGCTGAGAACAGTGCAACATAAGAGGCTTCAGCTTTCCATGAGGAACATGAGGCTTGTTTCTTTGTTACTTTGGCATGTTACTGCTGGAACAGTTTTAATTGAAAAAACACTTGCAGGAGAGAAAAAAAGTGCATTGTCTGCTATGGGAAAGTATTAGGCAATGCATTGGAAAGTGCCCACATGCCCTTGTTATATTCATTGGCTTTAATTAAGCAGTAATTGAATGCAGACAGTAAACTGTTTCATGTCATGTCACAGGTACATTATTACAAGAAAACTTTCTTGAGATTTAAAGTCTTATGGATTTAATCATGCACATCAAAACATGCTTAGATCATCAATATACTGTAGTAGTTCTCTACAGGGGGGCTGAGGCCCAATAGGAGGCCTCAGTAAACTTTTAAGGTGCCCTCAAGATATCATCATAATTAGCCTATATTAAACAAATACAATATGAATTATATGAATACATTCAGGAATTTACACACCACTCAGCTCACAGTATAAACTTAAACATTTGTCAGTTTTGTTTTCTATTTCATCCCCACAAATAATTAATGTTTAATTTTAAAATGAGATTTTCACTCATTTTAATTTGGTTGCTCATGCCAATCATTTACATTTGGTGGCATGTAATCAATGGCTATACTTCACAAGGATTAGACATCAAGAGGTCATCTAAAGGTCTTCATTAAAATCTTCAGTCACGTCACATAGTAGCCTACTGCAACAGGTGATATGAGCTTGCAGATGTTTATCATCTAGACCGCAGCTGTGAGTTTTTCGTAAAATGCTTTCTGTGGTACCTGCCTTACCGCATTTCCTTTATGAACCTCCCCTGATTGCAAGCATGTGCGCAAGACAAACTTCAACTCTCACTGACGACCCAACAACCCATTAATTCTCTTAAAGTCACTTTTCCATGTCCTCAGTTCTCGCAATGGGACACTTGCATGCACTCAGGGGCCACATCATAGTCTGGCCGCCAGCTTAGACTTGCTTACGCACACAGAGCATGAGTAATATCGTTTCCCCGCGAGTGAACCACCACCACATCACTTCAACGGAATTTCCCGTCTCATTTCATATGAAAAAGAGGCAGAGCGAAGAAAGCTCTTGGATCTTATTCTTTCGTAAAACATCATATTTTAACCATGAGCAAAACCCCGAACACACCCCAAGTTATCAGGAAACCTGTGCAGAGAAGTTGTTTTTGACCGTTTCACTGTAATGTGGTACCGCTACCTGAAACCCTTTTGTGTGCGCTTCTTTGTTCAGTTTTGTCAGGTTCAGCCCCCTGTAAGAAATCTGAATTCTGGAATAGAGATGTCGCAGAGTGTGTACCTTGTTCTGATTGCAAACAGTACCCGAAAACCCCATCATGTGACACATGTGAGTATAATGTATGATTTTTTTTTTCTGAGAGTAGGCAAGTAGCGATATGTATCGCGTTAGGCTATATCACGTGACAAATTAACGAACGACTAATAATTTATCATCAATTATATTTGGTTGCATTATGATTACCCTAATTCCTATGATCAAAGATTGCATATGAAACGGAATTTGGCTATTTAAAATAGGCTAACATTTAATTAAAATATGCTCAAGTGATTCAAAGTTGGTAAGCTGGTTCAAGTTGATAATATGGTCTTATCTCCCCATCGTTAATTTGGCTATTTAATAACCACACTCAAATGAATGAGATAACTTGAATAAAGAGTCTTCATTTTGCTGAACACGGTCTATCCTTCCCATCACAAATAAGTTTGAACACTCATGAGAATGCATTGTAAGTTGGCCTACATGGTTTTGCAATAGGTCAGAGCTAACATACAGAGAAGGAGTGGCCAGATTCTTTCTGTATGATCTGAAGAGTTGGAGAACTTCCAGTAACATTGTTCTGTGTTTTTAAGGCCCACCCATAGAGCCTTCAGATTCCTGGAGGGTGGCAGCAATTACCAGTTTGTCTGTCCTGGCAGCCGTAATTGTTTTCGGAGCCTTGATCATAGGAGTACTAGTACATCAATCCAGGTCAAGGAGGACCTTGCGTGGTGAGATGTTAACATTATATCCTCTTTTTAACATCAAAAACACTCTTTCAGAGCAGGACTCAGAACTCAACTTTTTCTGTCCACAATTCAGAGCCGATTGAAGAGACAACAGGACCCCTCTATCCAGTATAGGTTCTCAAGAGGTACGAGTGGAAAAATGCAACACATTTTAGAATGTTTTGAAATGCATTAAGGAAATTCATTTTCTAAATGTTTGCAGCTCAAGGAACTCAAGCTGACAGCGAAAATGGACTGTTACTCCAGTGAATTAATGCACCAGTTGCTGGAACACTGGCTGGTACCTCAACCACAGAGTGTTCTGAGTAGCATCTCATTTGTCTAATTTATTACATTAGTAGGCTATGTCATGCATAGCGAATGGTTATGCACAAAAGCTGCACTGAGACATTGTCGTTCACTGTGCAGAATGGGTTTGCAAACCTTAGGTGCTAAGTGACATCCTATGGACAGCATGCTAGCATATTTTATATTCCATTGTTGGAACCCTTAAAATGCTACACTGTTTCTGCAGAATTTAGTTTGAGGCCATTAATGTTGCACTTATGGTGTATTGTAGATGCATTTCCACTTGAATATCCATTGTTAGTTAGATTTGTGAACATGATAAACACAAATAACCTTAACCTGTTTAATATAGTAGAATTAGTCAAAGAATATCCTTTTTTACACAATAATGCCTCCTAACCAGATTTAGTATGGCACATAGCCATTTGAATGTATTTGTAATAATCGTTTGTACAGTTTATCTATTTTTATAGTGTTGGAATATTACGCACTGTATAGATTTAGCCCTTATAACAATGTTGACACCGACTGGCTCAGCACAGCAGCCTGTCAATGGCATTGATGAACATTCTGGAGATGTGGGGACACTGAAGACCAGCAAAGACACAGCAGCCGATTACCTGAAAGAGAAGAGTCGTCAGCTGACATTAACAGATTTTCTAAGAGCCGCTGTCTGATTAAATTGTCCTGCCTTTATGCACATAAGAGATTAGATAGTTTAGAGCGATATTTACATACTTGTATCTCAATACATTTAATCTCTAGTGTCTAATCAATTCATCAAAGTAAAACATTACTAAAGGATAAAATCACCAATTTTAGATGAATAGCTAGAAATGGGCATTAAGAAATGTATATATTTATAAACAGCGGATGCTAAGGAGAAAGTTACTTGTTTGAATGACTTCAAGCTTATTTAGCAAGAGTAAAGGGATGAATTTTACCAAATTTGATAAGAAAATTTATATTTTGCTTAAAGAAATTATGTTTTCTTTGCATTGTTATATTGTTTCCAGGAAAACTAAGCTCATTTTACACCCAAATTACCAAGAAGACTATGTACCTCATTGCGAATCACTGCCATGTTTGTCAGAAATCTAGAACATCAAGGCTTGGTTTCACAGACAGGGTTTAGATTAAGCCAGGATTAGGCCTAAGTTTAATTTGAACATGAGTAGCTTTTATAAACATGCCTTGGAAGAAGAAAAAAAAACATTACTGATGTGCATCTTGAGACAAAACAATAGCACTTACATAGTTTAAGATATGTCAGAGCAAATTACTTTCAGTTAAAACAGCTCAAACAAGCATTTTAGACTGGGACTAATCTTAAATCTGGTCTGTGAAACCGGGGGCAAGAAACTAATCCAGAATCTTGCTGAACATAAACCTGTGAAGCATGCATGGCGCTAACACCGTCTTGAGTAAAGTTGGTTGTGTATACGCCTTTACTCATTCATGATTACTCCGACAGACTGCAGAGGAAACTATGCATTTTAATGCAATAAAGATAACTAATGTATTTTATTAATGAGTTGACAATTTATCTAATTTCAGTATTCAAACTTTTAAGAGAAAATACGAAAGCAAAGCGAACTCATTTGAATATTATAAAATAATCATGTCATGCTCTGCAACTGCAAGGGATTTAAGTGAAGATGAGTCAGAAAAAGAAGCCAAAACACACTGTTATATTGTTTTTATTCAGTTCAAGAAAGTGAGGGTATCAATACCTACAAATAATCATCATCTGCTTATTAATCGCCCTACTTGAGAAAGAAACATTGATCATGTGAACAAAAATAAATAATTTATATTTAAGATATATGCATCTGATTACAAGGTGTCTCAATTGTCAGTTTAAGTTCTAATGAAGCCATTAATACATAAAGGTTTGCAACTCCTACTCTTAAATAATCATTAAGCACTGATCTATAGGCTTAAAAGGAAACCATCTAACAAATAATTCTAATCCAAGGGTGGTGATATGAAATGGCACATAGAAATTCAATCTGGCATTAAAGACAGACATAGTAGCCTTGATGCCAGAAGCATCAAGCTAAATGTATTTTCTTACATTGCGTCTAGTAAAGTTGCAAGACCTGAGCATTTAAAACAAAAAAAACTGTCGCAAAACGTTTAGTCTGTGAATTCCTGCCCTAATTGAGCCCGACCGATCATGGATTTTTGGGTTTATTAATTTTTTTGTGCTCCAATATCTTGTGAAGAATATACTTCCACTTCATAAAACATTTAGTATAAAAGTATGCGCTAAGAAAACTGAAATATTTCTGTTGTTCTTTCAAATACACTGCTGTGAATGCTTTAAAGAGGTATTTCTTAAATGTTTACAACCATTATCTAAAATACCTACGTACTCAACCAATCTAGCATTTATCACAAATTTAATACCATGCATAATGTGTAGCACATTTAACAGTAATAAAGACAAGAAATATGCTTAAGGTATAAATGGTTATTTTTAAATAAATAAATATCTTTCAGATTTTCTACAGGACAGGCCTTAGGGTAGGTTGCTGTTTAACAGCTTTACCAGTGTCATCCATTGTGAAACTGCAGGAACATCATGTGTACAGTGGTCTTAATGAGAAGATGAAGTGATAATAGCAAATCTACCATGAGCAGTACGGTAACCTGAAAAAAACGGAAGCACTTAATACAAACATAATGAGAAGGATAGTACGAATCCTTTAACCCCCATAATACCCTTCTTTTTTTTTCTTTTTTAAAACAGAACACCGTACTCTGTTCCCCCTCAGATTACGCCAACTAATCGGTCGGACTCTTGAAGGCAGCACTGGGTAAGAGTTTGGACAGAAATACTCATCCAAGCTCTCAGTCTGAGATCTATCATAGTACCATACAATGTGTGCACTGTGTGGGAACACAAAACAAATGAAATAAAATAAAAATCTAAAATGGTCTCTGACAGGCACTGTCACTTATTCTAAAATGTCTACAGTATTACTGTCCCTACCAGAGGTAGTATCTTATCAATGCCAGCTTTAAGTGTCCTTTGAAGAACTACATTTAAAAACACAACAGTAAAGGAGGCAAGCCTCGTCGAGATTAGCATCCGTGTGCGACACCATCTTGACAAGCACAGCGAAAAACCTGATGTTGTACGATTATTGGCATTAGGCCTTGGGTGGAGAGAGTCTTCCTCTTGTAATAGAATATTGTTTTCAAATCTTCCCTTGGGGTGACAAGACTGAAGTGAGGCCTCAGAGGAAAGGGTCCACACCCAGTCCTATTAATGCATTATCCATATTGAAGGAGGACTCGTAGGTCTGTTGGGTATTCTGATGCATCTTCTGATGGTGTCGGAGGTTAGACTTGCTAGAGAAACGTTTGTCGCATAGGAGGCAAGAGAAGGGCTTCTCTTTGGTGTGGATGCGCCTGTGGCAGATAAGCTGGGTGGAGACCCGGAAGGCTTTGCCACACTCCAGGCACTGATAGCGTTTGGGTTCAGTGTGAATGCGCCGGTGATTCTTCAGTGCCATGAGATTGGTGAACTCCTTCTGACAGACCGAGCAGAAGAAGGAGCCGGTCTTGTGGCTGTTCTTGTGGTTGAGCAGTGAACCAGCGTGGCGATAAGTTCGCCCACAGTGCTCACACACATGACTCTTCTCCTCCCTACCGCATTCCTCACTACTTTCCTGATGGTCTTGCGGCTCAGGGAATCCATGCACTCGGCTGAAAGCTGAATCGATCTTAGGAAGGCTCTGAATTCCTATCTGCTGGTCGAGTGTAGAGTCCCAGTCTAAATCCTGCTGGATCTGCATACCTTGCTCATGGTGCGACTGCCCTTGTAAGCTGCCATGGAGCTCCTGGTGCTGCTGAAAACTAGCAAGGTTTGCGAAGTTCTGTTGACATATGTTGCAGTAATAGGGGAGTCCCTTACTATGCACCTCCATGTGGCTCTGCATGTGTGAAAACTCACAGAAGGTTTTCCCGCAATCTGGGCAGCAGTGGCGAGCCATTTGAGAGTGGCTCTTTAAATCCAGAGGATCTGTGAATGTTTTGAGGCAGAGAGTGCAGTGCAGGAGGTCAGCAGAATGAGTCTTCTTGTGGTTGAGAAGGGAACCGGCGTGTCTATAAGAGCGTCCACATTGATCACATCTGTAACAAAGGACAACACTGGCATCAGATACAATGAAATTATGAAGGATTGAAAAGGATAGGTGTTTAGATAACATTTAAGAAAAAAATCTTACTCACGTATAGCATTTGTCCACACCATCTTGATTTACAGTAGAGTTTGGCTTTCCGTTTCGGTAACAGCGATGTCTCTTTAGCCCAGACTTTCCCTGGAACCTTTTACCACACGTTTGGCAGCTGTAATGAGTTGCTCCCCGTGCATGGATTTTTTGATGGTTGTACAGGATACTGGAGAGACGAAAAGCTTTACCACAAGTAGGACAGACATACTTTTTCTTCTGCGTGTGAATGCGTGTGTGGTTTCGTAAAGCCATGGGATTGGAAAAGGGCTTGGCACAGAAGGAGCAGGTAAAATGGCCTGTTTTGTGAGTGTTCTTATGGTTTAACAAGCTACCGGCGTGACGGTAACTTCGACTGCAAATGTTACACTTGAATGGTCGTTCCTCTTTTCCTGTACGCTCTACATTTCCTGGGGGGACAGAATCAGAGACAGTCTCTTTGCAACAGGTGTGTCCTTCAAGTAGTTCATTATCTGGAAATACAAGACGGCAATTCTTGCATTTTAAATCATTTTCTTGTTTGTGGCCCCTGACCTTTCTTCTTGCTGCTGCATTCCTTTTAGTGGTCAAACAAGTGTGGCTGAGTAACTGTTTGTTTCCTCGGAAGGCCTTTCCACATTCTTGGCAGCGGTATCTCTTGGCAGCAAAGTGTATTCGTAAATGGTTCTTCATTGCTAGCTGGTTGGAGTAAGTGTTGTTGCACAAAGCACAGTAATATTCACCTGTCTTGTGCGAGTTTTTGTGGTTGACCAAGCTTCCTGCATGCCGATAGCTTCGCCCACATTGATCACAGACAAAAGGCCGAGGGTCCTTGGGATCTCCTATCTGGCCCTTCTTTTCTTGGCTAGACTTATCACTGTTAGAGGTCTGCCGTTGCTTATGGCGTCTGCTCATTCTCTTTCTGCCGAAATTAAGTGCCTGCATTCCACTCCCTGAGGCATTTCCACTCATCTGCATGAGTGTCTGGATTTGTTTGTTGAGCTCTTCAATCTTAGCCTTGTTTTCTTGATGTACCCTCTGGTGGTTCAATAGTTGTTTATATATTTTGAATGCTTTCCCACATTCTGTGCAACTATGCCTGGTAGAGAAAGGGAACAAAAAAAAAAATCAGATAAACAAGAACTTGGCTATAAAACAATACAAATTAAGTATGATGTTATACAAAAACTTTTTACAAAGCAATCTAATTCTGAAATTTTAAATACTTACTTTTTAACATCGAAGTGTGTCCTCTGGTGATTCTTGAGGGCCAACAAATTATAAAAACGCTTTTGGCAAACAAAGCAGCGAAACACTCCAGTGTTGTGAGACTTCTTATGATTGAGCAAAGATCCAGCGTGTCTGTATGAACGACCACATTGGTCACACTTGTACTGTCGTTCTCCATCATGTGGACTCTCCTGTAAAAGTTCTTGTTGACATGCATTTCTAAAAAGCGCTTTCTCCACACATTTCTCCCCTACTTGTCCATCTCGTTGTCCCGTGCACTTGTGGTTATTGAGGTGATAAAGATCGCTGCAGCTTATGCCACATTTCCCACAAATAATACCTTCCATTTCCACTTTTGGTTTGAGCTCATTCTGGTGGTCTGTTACAAATTGACCTGGCGTATTACCTTCTATATTGCTATGCAAGAGCTGGTGGGCTTGTAGGTCCTGTTTCTTTGTAAAGCTCTCTCCACAAGTGCTGCAGATAATCAGACTGCATTCACTCTGCTGATTTTCAATCTGTTCATCTCTCTTGACCTCTAGAGAAGACACAGATGACGGGCCAGATGCTGAAGGTGCAGCATGGGTTTGTGTGTGACCTCGGAGATGGCTTCGCAGTGCACGCATGCTACTATAGTTATTCCCACAAACTGAGCACTGATACATCTCTCCATCATCCTCTTCTTCATCCTCTTCACACTCAGATAGATCTTCACTGTCACTCATTTGTCCATGAATGTTGTCATGAAAGGTCTGCTGTCTAAAATAGGCCTCAGCTGCACTGCCATTATGTTCCTCAAAACCAATATCCTCACCCGACTCTCCTAAGAAATGTTGATGCTTTGTGTTTTGAAAGTCCATGTGACCGGATGAGTCGTTCGTCATGGTCTGATACTGCTGAATCAGGAGGGGACACGTGTGAGACTTGATTCCTGCAATATCAGTAAATGTCTTACCACAATCTGCACACATGTGCCTCTCCATGAGGTGTTCGTCCTGAGGTAGGTGCTCATCTGGGAAGGAATTGTCAAACTGCTCATGAAATTCAGTAGCATTTGTCTCGTCCACATACTCTTCGTCTGATTTATGCTGCACAGAGTCTACCAGCTCATGAGGAAGGCCTAATATTCCACTTACATCTCCCTCATGTGATGAAAAGCAGCCCTGTTGGTTCTCATGTGTTAAGGGTTCTGAGGAAAGCCAGTCACCCTCAGAACTAGCAGGCAAAGATGTGGGTCTTCCCTTATGAATCCGAAGGTGGCTTCGCAGAGCCGCCAAATGTGGGTAGCTCTTGCGGCAGATGGAACACTGAAAGATCCCGGTTTGATGGGATCGTTTGTGATTTATAAGACTGCCTGCATGCCTGTAACTTTTGCCACAAATGTGGCACCTGAAGCGGCGACCAGAACCGTCATCGTCTTCTACTTTGATGTTATCAGGACATTGTTTTGAATGATCAGGGTTGAGGTCCTCTGACGGTAGGGCCATAGACTGTCCCTGAGCATGTATGGTCAATGAATTGTCATCCAAAGAATTAGGTAGATACATATCACCATTTTCCATTGGCCCATCGGATTGGTCATAATCAACAACTTTATTGAGTAACTGAGGCAAAGGTGGAGTGTCACTAGTGGGGGGATAAGGATTAGACTCTGGGGAATGAGTAACACTATCATTGTACGAGAAAGTGTGCTCCTCTGACAAATTGGTAGGGAGCTCAAATGACACAGAAGAGGAGTTGTGCAACAGAATATGATTTTGAAACTCCTCATCATTAGCAAAAGTAACCTGACAAAGGTGACAAAAATGTACATTAGCATCACCATTCTGTAGCATAACTTGCGGGGGAAGTTCTTGCTTGCAGTCTGTGAGGGCAGCTTTAGAGTTCTGTGCACTGAGACGACCTCGGGTTCTACTATGGATGCGCTGGTGACTATTAAGGGCAGCAAGATTGTTGAACTGTTTAAAACAGATTGGACACTCAAATATTCCCATTAGGTGAGTTTTCTTATGATTTATGAGGCTGCCATGATGTCTGTATGTCTTGTCACATGAGTCACATTTAAAAGGCCTGTCTCCAGCATCATCTTCAGCTGCTGTGTCACTTTCTGGGGTTGAGTTTGAAATGTGTTCGGACTCTGCATCATTACAAATGCTGCTCATTGGAGCAATATTCAGCTTCATGTCTGGCTGCAAATCTGGCATAATGTCAAAATCCACATCATCTAGATGCAGCAACTCATCATCTTTATAACCACTTTCAATATGACTTTTTGCAACATCGTTCGTCATGACATGAGACTCTTTATTGCGATGGACCTTTTGATGGGTAACCAGCTGAGTTGCTAGACGAAAAGCCTTTCCGCATTCTGTGCAAGAATACTTCTTTCTAGATGTGTGGATGCGCAGGTGGCTTTTGAGAGCCAAAGCATTGGAGAGCTTCCTGGAGCATATATGACACTGAAAAGAGCCAACCTTGTGTGTTTTTCTGTGGTTAGCCAAGCTGCCAGCATGCCTGTAGCCTCGTCCACATTCCTCACATTTGAACTTGCGTTCCTCTTCTGACTGATGAAAAGTGTCTATATGCTCCAAACGACTGGGCATGCCTGACTCTTGCATAGCCATAATGTTAGAGTATAACGATAAGAAATGTCAATATGAGCCAGCTTGAATCAGTGTGAGGGACACACCTGTCCTAACTATTATCAAAATGGCTTGTTCGGTGAGGCTGAAACGTGAAGGCAACATTCAAAAAATTAGCTGAGAATACATTCTGTTCCATTCCATTGAAAAAATGTCATTGAGAGGATGGTGCAAGTGCAGGTAGTGGATGAAATCTGTAACAAGAAAACCCATACATTATATACTATTAAGTTCACACAAGGCAGTAGTGCAACAAAAATCAATAATGATAAAAAGCAAACATTAGCAACAAAAGTTATGTGACAAAAGCTTAGTTGACAACCAATGAGTCATTATATAAAACAAGTAGGCTAATTAAACTAAATGAAGTATTTTAACATAACTGTACAATAAAACACTGCACTGATTTATAGGGAAAATTCATGCAATCAAAAAAATTATATCATTATTTACACTCATGTTGTTTCAAAAACAGTCTCAGTTGACATTCACTTTAATTGTATGGACTAAAAATGCAATTAAATTAAATGTTGACTGAAGCAGTCATACTGCCAAACATCTTTCCTTTTTTTAATGCTGTTAGGAGAAAATCTTTCCTACATGTTTGGAATATCATGAGTGAGTCAAATAGGACCCTATGATTTACGTGACACACACACAAAAAAAAAGATGAAATTGGCAAATCCAGCATTAAATATACAGTAGTCAACATTTGAAGAGGATCAAAAAAGTTAATCAAAGTTGTCCTACGACAAGAACGGGTACTTCAAAATTCATGAACAACTTTGATGAAAGGTGTTGATCCACTTCAAATGTTGACTACTGTATTTTACTGTGTAATGTCAAGCACGTTGGCAAATTGAAATAATTATCAACTGAATTAATAAAACAAAAGTAGGCCTGTAGAATTGATTAAAAGTCAAACCATGTAGCGACTATGACACTAAGGTCTAACCCCAAACAAACTCATCTTCCTGTAACTATCTAGTAATCCTGAAGGCCTTGATTAGCTGGATGTGCTTAATTAGGGTTAGAGCTAAACTCTGCAGGACAATGACCATCCAGGACAAGAGTAGAAGAGTCCTTGGCTTGAGCCCTAGTGTTTATGATTAAACCACAAAGGGACAGCCGTTTAAATATAAAGTGTGAATGATATGTGCAACTTCATCTACACATACTCAAAATAAATTAGGACAGAATTTGATTTCCATAATTTCCATAAATTTGTATTACATAATGAAAACGCAGAATCCAGAAAAAAAACAACCTAAAATAGAATTTTTGAAAATAAATAAATCCGATTTCATAGGCCCCTATTATTGTTAAAATGTTTAATGAATTATACATTTGTTAAAGTTTTAAATGGAAAACAATTAAACCACAGAATTTTGGACAAAATAAAATGCATTTCAAAGGGCTCTTTGTAAATAATGACTTTTCATGTCAGGGTGAATTGCTCCTTTATTAAACAAATATGATTTAATTTATAAATAGTGTCCATTAAGCATAAAACTCAGGCAAAAACATCTGATTTTTTTTTTATACAAGCAATAATTAAACCAACTTGGTGTTATATAAAATAAAAGTACATGGAGGGGTTTCTATATCCATAATGCCCATTTACCATCCATCATGAATCCGTTAACGTTAGTTGGTCCGAGTTCTAGTTTTTAATCTAATATCAGGTCTAATTTTAAAATATAACACCATTCCACAAAAATAACGCGGTATATCTGTGGGGATCCGACAGCATGAAGGATCAACTGACTGACGAGTTCCAGCAGTTAACGTTAGTTAGATGACAGGCTGCCTCACACAATGGAGCTCTATTGACACACTAAACACTCCTCCAGTACATTAGCTTAACAGCTAGCTACGCAAGCACAATCTCGATAGTGTATTAATCGATCGTTGTAATAGTCCTCTAGTAGTTGTCTAATTTAATTTAGGAGACTAAGATACGCTGAGATATGCAGAATAAAATATATATTTTTGGGAGAGGCAGTAGCATCCCATACCACTGCGAGCTTGTTAGCAATTTGCGGCTAGAAACTGCGGCTAAATCTAGCCAACTGATAAAGCAAAAAATAACGTTAGGAATATACATACTGAATGTTGAGGTCTCCCTATGTGGTGTTGGTGCATGTAATGTTGGCACTCCGTCCACTTTATTTTAGTTTCAGGACGGGCGTGTTCGTCCCCCCTTTTCTAACAATTGTCTTTTCCCCATCCCTCTCTCGACTCACTTCCTGCTTTTGTTGCTAAGGAACAGGAAATGTGCATCAGTGAAAAGAGTCCGTACGTTTTCCTCTCAAAAGCTGTATTCTTTTTACATACGTTTTAAAATATTAAAACGTTACTTATTATATTTTTTATACCCCCTCTGCCATTTCTAAAATTTGTCCAACCATTAATATGAATCTTGTTGGTTCGTTCTTTAATGCTTCCATTAATGTTAATGACAGCTTGCATTATTAAAAATGTCCAATTCGACTGTATTTGCATGGCAACTCTTACAATAAAATTATTGCATATTTTTAAACAAGCATAACCAGTAACACATTATTATAACCACATCATTTTTTTATCCCATTCACGTTTTTGTTATGTAACTTTATGCACAAAACAAATGAGCATCCACATTTAAGTGAGCATGCACATTTTCCCCTCCCACGTTTTTTTCTCTCCACCCCACTCTGTGACACATACCATGCACTGTAGTCAGCAGAAACTCTTCAGCAAGAATACCAAAAGAGCAGAGTGATGAATGCGTTTTAATAAAATAAAAAATAAAAAATAAACAGTTAATGTTGTAGACATTCCCCAGGTGGAGAGTGAGGAAGTCATGAATGCTAACATCTCCGCGTTCACAGGATAATTTCGTCGTGGTCCTAAAGCCGCCGACTTCTTCTGAGATTGAGCGATTTGCAATTCATTGTCAAAAATACAACCGTCTCTCCTGGTAGCACAAAAGGTACGTAACGTAAGCCATCTTTTTTTTCAGAATGCTGATGAGATATAAAAGGGCACGTATTGTTAAAAATGCAGCGATTATGATGAAGTGACAGAAGCATCCGACTTCGAATTGCTTCGCATCTTCAGCGGTCCTAAAGCCAGCCATTTTGTGTTATTGTGCATGCTGAAATAGTTGTTGTATGCGTTAAAGGCATATGGTTATAAGCTCTTTGAATTGCATTTGCATTGCTTTAATTTGGGCATGGTTGTTATGTTTAATTTTGGTTAACATCGAAATGTAATTCAGTTCTGAACATTAACAGCCCAGATGGCAACTTCCTTTGAGAACGAGCGTCTTTCCCATTTGTCCCTGAGGTCCTAATGCCGGCCATTTTGTGCTGCCTTCCCCATCCTTTAAAAAATATTTACCGTGGAAACTAGTTTCTGCCAAAAGGTTACATACTAGTTTTACAATAAATATGTTAACTTGTCATTCGCCACCATTGTCATAAATCATTTAAGACAAATCACAGGGGATATTGTATTTCTAAAACTAATTTAGCAGTATGTGTAGTGACCATGGTATTTGGAAAGAACTGCATTACCATGGTAAAATGATATACCTGCAACTACAAATCACTTTTTTTTCGGTCAATTGTCAAGTTCAATGGTCAAGTTTAAGAGCAAAAAGAGTAGCATATTATTGTTAATTTTAATTCATTTATTTTTGCATATTGTTTGTTAATAGAAGTATTGTTCATTAAAAGAAAATAATAAAAAGATGGGAAAAATGTAACGACAAAGAATATAAGTTACAAAAATAAAATCATCTGTCAAAAGCAAATTTGAACTCTAAACTCTCAATTAAAATATAAATTCAAGGCACTAATTTGTGGATTTTGTTGTTCTCCCCACCATCGTCAGGATGGCTTCACCCCAACCAGGTAGTCCACCAACTGCAGAGCAGTATACACCACCTCCTTCTGAGACAGAGCCCAACAAAGAACAAGACAACATATCAGAACAGCCTACAAGAAAAAGAGGCAAAGGGAGACTGCCAAAAACTCTGCATACTTTTAAATGCTCGACCTGTCAGGAGGTCTTTACCAGTCCCTCAGCTCTACAGAGCCACAAATTGTCAGTACATGGTAAAGACAAACAGCAGCAGTACACCTGTGGTAAGTGCACTAAGACGTTCTCCAGCCGAGCACAGCTTTCCAAGCATCAGCGCTCCCACTCTGTTCAGCGTCCGTTCCAGTGCCCACAGTGCCATAAGGCTTATAAGACTCACTCAGAGTTGCGCAACCACAGCCGTTCACACACAGGGGAGAAACCATTTGTTTGTTTTGACTGTGGCAAGGCATTTATGCAGGCCATTTGCCTGCGTATCCATATGACGCAACACAGTGGCGAGAGGCCCCACTCCTGCCCTAATTGCTCTAAGAGTTATCCCACATTATCGAAACTCAAAGTGCATCAACGATCACACACTGGGGAGAAGCCTTACTTTTGTTCCGAGTGTGGGAAGAGTTTTGCCGACCCTTCAGTGTACCGCAAACATCGGCGTAATCACCAAGGCCACCGGCCATATATTTGCGGCGAGTGTGGTAAATCGTACACCGAGCTGAAGGACTTGAAGAACCATCAGCGCTCGCACACGGGCGAGAAGCCTTACCTGTGCTCTGACTGTGGCAAAGCCTTCTCCCGGTCGTCCTCTTTGGCGTGCCACTTGCGAATTCACTCTAAGAGCAAGCCATACCAGTGTGAGCAGTGCGGCAAAGGTTTTACTCAGTTGTCTTCGTACCAGTCCCACCTTCGTACCCACTCTGGCGAAAAACCCTTCTTGTGTCCACAGTGCGGCAAGATGTTCTCAGATCCCTCTAGTTTCCGCCGACACCAACGGGCGCATCAAGGATTCAAGCCGTACCCTTGTGATAAGTGCACTAAAAAGTTTCGGCAGCCGGCAGACCTTGCAGTGCATCAGCGTGTGCACTCCGGTCAGCGGCCCTACAAATGCCAACGTTGTGATAAAGCTTTCGTCGCTTCTTGGGACCTTCGGCGTCACATGCTAGTGCACTCCGGGCTGCGGCCTTTCTCTTGCACTGAGTGTGGCAAGTCTTTTACAGAGCGCTCCAGTCTGAACAAACACAGAAGGGTGCATTCAGGGGAGCGTCCTTACAAATGCCAGCTGTGCTTCAAGTCATTTGTTGTGTCATCAAGTTTGCGCAAACATGAGAGGACACACTTATCCGAGAGGCCGTTACAGGTCCAGGCCACTCCTGAATCGGCTCAAATGTTTCCCACCACCCTTCCTCAGTTCTCCTGCTCTCACTGTGATATGATATTCGGGACTTGGGAGGAAGTGCAGGCCCATACCAGCCTTCACACTATCTCTCCACCGTCTGATTCTACAGTTTCGGCTTTACCTAACGGCCCTTATGTTTGTGTGACCTGTCAGGCAGAGTTTGCTCAGCTGGCTGATATGCAGGCACACGAGAAACTGCACCCCAAGCCACGTCCCCACGTTTGTGACCAGTGCGGTAAGGGTTTTCTGAACAAAGCCGGGCTTCGCAAACACCAGCGCATCCACTCAACCAGTCGGCCACATTGTTGTGCTGTTTGCGGAAAGGCTTTTCTTTTTGCCGCCTACCTACGCAAACACTTACGTACCCACCGTGACACAGACTCGTCATCTTCCCTGCCTCAGACAGACATAGCGCACAGCCAACCTCTACCATCCCCACCAAGTGCTGCGTCACCGTCAGAATCTGAGCCCACCGCTATTTCCCTGACTGTTCCAGTGACTGTGCCGGTGTCTGCATTTCAGACAATGCCAGACCATGTATATATAGACAAGGAAGAGGGGCTCTAAACTTATTGCTGACTATGTCGGCTGCTTTGAACACCTGAACAATGTTTTGGTACTTCTGTTCTATAATAACACAACAAAGAGAATCTTGCAAAAAGCCTGAACACCAATAAAATTACATTTTTAAAGAGGATTAAATGCATCAGTGCATTATTAGTAAAAAAAAGAATGGCTTTAATTTGCCTTGATATTGTAGGAAAATGTATTTATCTTTAGATTTGTGCCAAGATTGCTGAAAGGATTTTTTTAAGGTATGTCTGAATCAAAGTGTCCAAATTCATGTTGCTCTTCAGTATCATAATCACAGATTTAATCTGATGTCATGTTTTTACACTTGAAATCACTGTAATATTTTAATACTGATTTTAATCACAAGACCGTGATTCTTCCTGGACATGCTATAATGCTCTTATGGTATATAGTAAAACAACAATATCGCCTCTTGTTCTTCTTTATCTGTACCCCCAATGTCCTATAAGCTAAATTATGCTTCGTGGATTTTGGGCAGTTTGGTGTATTTTGATATTTATGATATTTAAAAATGGTTTCATTTACAATACCCAGTCACAAGTTTGGACACACTTGACTAAAGTTTTGATTCTTATTATTTTAAAAATGTTTAATCTAGTTTTGATGACAAATATGCGTGGTACCTTGTGCTTTCTACACAATTTTAATTTTCTAATTTATTTATTGTTATTACTTTTTGTGATTAATTTGTAGGCATGGACAATGAAAGAAAGCAGCCAAAAAGTTCCATAGATTAGATGTCTTTGATTGTACTGTTTATATAAATTGTGGGGGAAAAAGTAATTAAATGAGTATTATAAACAAAATAGTATGCGTGTCAACAAAGTTAACCAGTGGTGAATGCCCTTGTATTCAAAATTTTACATTTAAAGTGTGTTAAAATTATAGTTCTAGACAAATACTTGCATTTCAGATCATATAGGCCCTAACCCTAAGAAACAAGTTAACTGTGGATAAATGTGTGAGAAACAGTTTTTGATGACACATACAGTTTAGAAGGCTATATATTCAGCGAAGCTCTAAATGACAACAACTTCAGCATTGGACAAACTCTACATTTCCTCTAAAAAAAAGGTATGTTTGGTTTATGTTCTTTAAAAAAAATCCACACTGCTGTTTTGAAATCATGTTGATGTTGTATCACACAATGTACCAAATAGATTATTTGCAATATGTAATTGATTGTGCAGATACATTCTTATTTGCATTAAGAAGAATCATCCACCCTAGAGAGCAATGGCAGCGTTAGTTACCGGGCTCATCCCAATCCTCCGCACTGCAGTGGAGTCCACCACCTCCTATAAAGGTCGGACCATGTGGTTCGGCTTGCTCTGCATCCGCCTGGTGACTGTCTTTCTGGCTCAGTTACCATGGAGAAGCCTAAATGATGATTTCGCCTGTAACAGCTCCTTACCGTTCTGCATTAGAGCTTGCTTTAATGCACATTTTGACAGTTCTATAGTGACGGCATGGCATTTCCTCTTCATCCTTCTTGTGCTCTCGGTCCTTCTCATGGAGCTTTTTTCTTCCCATCTTCGATATTCATTTCAGAAGAAGAAAGAGAGAGAAATGGCATCTCAAAGCGAGCAGGGAGGTGTCGGAGGTGATCCCACCATGACTGTTGGTGGTAGGATGGTGATAGACCTCCACAAGAGCAAAAGCAGTGTGATGGTGTACCTGTTGACCGTGATAGTGCGGATTGCAGTGGAGGTTTTCTTCATATATGTGTTACTCTTCTGGGTTCTGCCTAAATTGAACAAGCAGTCATATGTTTGTGATGCAAAAAGTTTTCAGGGATGTTCAGTACAGCAGTGTGTGGTCCGCGGAGCAGCAGAAAAGAAAATGTCTGTTCATGGACTGATGTTTATATCTGTCCTGGTTATTATTACAAGCTGTGTGTTTTGTCTCTACTCAATAGGCCACTATCTCTGTAATGGTTAAAAAAAGGTTCTTGGTGAACACAAGCATATTTAGTAGCATTAATGCAACTGATTATAAATTATGCCCTTCTATTTTTTTCTGAAATGCTTCATTATGGCTTACTGTGCCCGTTACTGTAATTAATATGATTGTATTTTTTTAGTCAGGTGTCTTTAGCTACTATGTACTAACATTTAAATGAATCATTTCATACAATGCACTTATTGTGTACATACATGATTTTACATTGTACATATTTTAAAAATACCTGCATGTAATTACAGCTCTAATTAATTTCTGTAGTTACATCCATAATCGCACTGTTGACACTTCTCTTACCCCTTTAACCACCTAACCTGTCCCTAACCTTACCTGTAAATTGTACTTATTTTTTTATGTAAGTAGATACATTGTAAAGTGATCAGTTGATTTAACTTAAAAAAGTGAGAAAAACCATTGCCTTAAATTATTCATTAATTAAATTATTAATTGTTAAATTATTACATAATACACTTCATGCGTAATCGAAAAAATTAAGTTACGTGAACAACAATTTTAACCGTTTTTTAAGCACATTTTTTTACAATATGTACAACATAAAACAATAATTGAAATAACATTGATGATCGATCAAATAAAAAAAATAATCGCTGCTTGAAAAGGAAATGTTTTGAATGAATTGAAACCTTACTCTAACATGTCTAATGTGAGGTTTCCAGTTCACTTTATTGTCAATTATGACACTTAAATTTTTTTATTTCATCAACCTTTTCAATGTTCACCCCATCCAGCTTAATTTCAATTTGCAAATTATTTCGAACATTACCATACATCATTAATTTTCTTTTCTTTAGATTTAATGATAATTTATTGGCATCAAACTATAATTTAATCTTAATTCCTTATTTGTCTCCTGCACTAACAACTGAAGCTCACTGCCTGAACAAAAAATATTAGTGTCATCAGCAAACAACCGTAATTTCAGTATTTCTGACACTTGATATAACTCATTAATGTAAATAAGAAGCTAAATAAGAAGTTTAAGGCAACTGATCACTTTTTACAGTGTAGTAGTTAGACACCTATAAGTGTGACCATATTTTTATTTAATGTGATTGAATTTGTATTTTGCAATAAATTTGGTATACACTAAAAAAAATTTCTTATTCAGTATTTTTGAGTTGTTTTCCAGTATAGATATCTAAATATTCTTAAATCAAGATTACATTTGGAGAAGCAAAAGTATTGTTTTCTGAAAAAATTATCAAAATTACTTCAAAAAGCACAAATATTTCCCAGTGGGTTCAGAAATTAATCTTGTTTTCCCTTTGAATTCATTTTATTTTTCTGACCCCATTGACAGATAATTGTTCTTGTTTTAAGCAGTAAGTAAAAAACAACAACAACAAAAACAGGACTTTATAGTAATTTTGCTTAAGTAAAGGCATCTTGATTTAAGAATGTTTAGATATTTTACTGAAAAACAGTAAGGAAAAAAAACTGAGTAAGACATTTTTTTGCAGTGCTAGGACAAAAAAATGTGTTAAGAAATAGCTTTTTGGCTTTGCATGGTGTTTCTGTATCTGCAGTTTTGTGTTTGGGCTGGGTGAGAAGTCATTTTTGTGTGTCCATATCATTTTGTGTGAATGCTGAATGAGCTGTTCTGTTCAACTTCTTCTTTTCAAATCTCTTGACAATAAACAACAAGATTAAATGTTTCATAAAACACAGAGTCATCTTTTTTTTCGCTGGTCAGAATTTATTTCTTTATAATATATCTAATGACATATACTATATATTAAATGAAAGACTATTAATAGCTGTATGTTTTGAGCATTTTAAGTAGCATAAGATAATCATAGACCAAATTGTAAAATATATATGATGGAGCAGATCAGTTGCAGAGGTCTGTTGTGCAGCAGCTTCTCTCCACCTGAGGAGGCACATTTTCAACACACTCCTTAGCTTTGGCACATCTGCGCACCTCACCGTCTACAAAAAGAAATACACACAATAGCTTTCACAAAAGGCTTGGGTTGAAAAGTAATACTCTGGTTGAAAATAATACTGTCATTAGACTTCATCAGTTTATCATTAAGAGCCCCCTGTATCTCAGGTTTAAACATGAACTGTAATCTGCAGGACTTATGGCACTATCTTATGTTTTAGCAGCTGAGGAAATGAATTTTGTCAACTCACAGGCTGGAGCATGCATTTTGATCTTAATGCAGGAATCGAGACCACTGCTGCATTCTCTCTCCTCTATCTTATCACAGTCGGGATTTATTCTGTCGATCTTGTTGCAGTAGTTGCACTTCAGTGCCTGTGCAACTATAAGATCACAATTTTGGAATGTATCTTTGTTATCATTGTGATGGGAAAATGTTGAAGAAAAGCTTCTGTTGTGTGCTGAATTCATTATAGCAATCGTCTGGCAAAAAAACGAAACAAAAACCGGCTAAGCCAAAAATAGCAAAATATTTAGTAGCCTTTTAATGGTCTTAACCATTTTAATCACAAATCACTGGTCAGGAAATGAGCAAGAATTGTACTAATAGATAAAGTAACTTAGAATAGCCTTATCTAACTTGCAGACAGCTTTTTACTGGAAGACGAGTCAGTGTTGTTCCACTCTCTGTTGATGGCTTAACAGTTCAGTTCAGTACAGTTCATGTCTCCCAGTTCCAAATCTGGACTCTGAACAGGACAAAAAATGAGCCTGAAGGACTTGTTCTAAAGTTCCCAGTTGTCTTAGCAGTGTGGGCAGGAGCTTTGTCTTAAAATAACATCTGATCCTCATTCCTCCTTATAAAACAACTTTTTTATGCAATATTTTCCTGAACTCCAAAGCATTAAATGCCTTTTCACAGTGAAGTAGCTCACCAATACCAGCAGCTTAAAAGGCTCCCCACACAATAACACCTCTCCCTCCACGCTTCACTTGGGTAGAGATGCATTTATTATTATATTTCTCACCAGATTTTCGAAGACACCGTTCTGGAGCATCCTATATGATATCACCATGCAACTCGTGGTTCATTGTATTTTATCACTCCACACTAAATTCCCATATTCTGCTAAAAACTTAATTCTGTCGTTGATGTTTTGAGACCGCAATGGCTTTTTAAGTAATGCATTTGCTTAAATTTAGCTTATTTCCTGACCAATAATTTTTGATTAAGACGATTAAGAGCTTAGTGTATGGCCACTTTATGGAAATATTGATATATATATATATATATATATATATATATATATATATATATACACACGTGTGTGTGTGTGAATGTAAATATGTAAATTATGTTCTATCTAAATTACATACATTTAAAATATAATACGTACATGTATATTAACATATATATTTTAAAATCCCTATTAAAACACAACCAGAAATTGAGAAACCCGGAAAACAGTCAAAATTCACTCACCACAGAGGGCACCCAAAATCAAGATCAGAACCAATGTATGGGATCCCATCTTTCTTTCTTTCTTTATTAAACTGACATAAATTAATGATAATGAGTTATCAAATATGAAAACATAAATAAATGTAAAATCAATATATTTATTTATGCAATAAGACTAAAATTACTGTAATATCTGATAAAATATCTTTCTTACCTTCTTAGTCTGTAGTGTTGCCCAAGAATTAATCAAGGAGATGAATATGTGTTTATATATATATGTGACACCTGATAACAAGTGTACTCCTCCCTGCCCTAACAATAATATGGGGTATAACATGTCCTAGGTACCATTTAGATCCTCAATAAAAAAAAAACAAAAACAAAAAAACACATAAATGTAGACGTTATGACAATAAATGAAAATCAACTTTATAATATAATTGAATATTTTATTTATTTTAGCAACAGCAGTTTTATTACAATTAATACAATTATGATGTGTATTAAATTTAAATATAGGCTATTTTAAAGATTTTTTTTAATTTGCTTATATGTAATACTGGTTGTCATCTTACATAAAAACAGCATATAATTAAGGACGATTTGAGTTTTAATATTTTAGATATGAAAGACATGATTATGAGAACAGTATCTCACGCATTGCCACAGTATTGAGGTCATTTGCTTTGTGCACAACAATAGTGAAATATAACACTGTCACACACCCTAATGTTCCCAGTCCTTTCTTACCCAATGGCTAAACTGAACAAATGAGGAAATTCATAGTCACATTCACAAATTCTGAGAATCAAATGATATTTTATATAATTAAAAAATTATAAGAACAGGTTCAAATTAATTTGACTTTTCATAAACAATTACTAAAAAAAAGAAAAGAAAGTATAACACACTGAATAACAAGGAAAATCAACAATTGACTGTCTTACAGGATCAAAAAAATATCTGTTAAAAACAATCAAATAACGTACAGAAAAATAAAAATCTCATTTAAAAGGACATCAACAAAACATAAAATATATGAATGAGAGAAAATGAATACTTGACGTTTTCCCCTTCACTGATCCTGGTCATCTTAGTTGATAACTATGTTGTAATTCACAGAACCCTGTTTATACAGACACATCGAAAGGATCATACCACATATCTGCAAAAAAAGAAAGAAAGATATTTTTCATAAATGAACCATCCATGGTTCAACCATTCAGTTAACCATTAATCATTTAGGCCTAATATCTAATATGGCAATGCGCTCAATTAACGATTTCGGTCAAACATTGCAGATTCAAATGCTGGGAGTCTGGGATCAAGGACGGATGAATCTTCAAACCACATACTAGGCTACTATTATAACAACACAAACAACATATACCTTGCCAGTATTCCACAGTGAAATCTCTGTGAGGGAAGATACAATTAAAAGTAACCACTGAGTCCTTTTAAAATCATATTCTGTTACTCTGAGCTCACAAAACAGTCACACAAGAAAAATTTACAGAAATGTAATACAGCTAAAAGTAAGACCACTGTGTATCTAATCTGAGAAACAATCCTGTTAATTAGTTACTATGTAATTTCCACACCAAGTAGTATCATGCATTAACTACAAAACGTATTACACAGCACTCTAGAATGCTCGATTCTGATCAATCGCAGCATTCAGTGGCATGACATTTCTTAATATACACCATCGTCCTAGCAACTCAGTCCACTCATCTGGGTAACTCATATGAAGGTGCGATCACAGTCATGTCAAAAGGAATCCATGTTCATGCAGCTCAAAAGTTTTCCTGTGAATTTCTGTTGTTCATATGAATCCGCCGCATTGAATGCAATTCGGTGTGAGCTGTACTTCATACATTGAGAATACACAATGGATCTTTTTTACCCATGAAATTTGACTAATTTGACCACTCTCTCTGTTTATTTCAAACAAATGCAACTAACGCAATCTTGAGACTTAACAGTTAGGAACTTAATTTCAAAATAACTGTATAATTCATTGCAGTGTTCGTCTTACTGCTAGGCCAACTGAGTTCCCCGTTGTAGTGTACTTTTTTCCCCCTTAATGAAAGATTTAAGATAATATACAGGTATAAAATTATTTTTAATCAATATTTCATGTCCATGCATTTTATATTTGCGAGGAGCTGTGTAATAAGTGTTATAATGTTGACTCAGTATTTCGTTATTGCAAAATAAACCCATTAAGGCTGGAATGCACTGTTGAATTCAGAACGACTTGAAAGTTTGGTAGTGTCTGGTAATCTGGCTTTGTATGACGCTCAGTCGTTTAGTGTATGAAGTCCAGTTTTTCTCTGTAACCATTTACAAAGTTGGCACATGTATGATGCCTATTGTTTTAAAATTGGTGTAGTGTATTCCAGCCTTTATGGGTGATACAAGTGCTGACTGTACATTATTCCTCCATGCAAAAATGAAGCACTCAACCACACCACACTAGTCACAAACAGAGACCTGGACAGCTGAACATGGCTGCCATGTGACTTTCTAGGGCAGCAACGGTGTGTGCGATTAAGACAAAAGTAAGATACGAGGCAAATCCACTGTAGACACTATGAGACAAATGGCCAGCGGTGATAATTAAAACATTCAGCAACACCATCAATTCTGATGGTGAAAGTTTGGGCACCAAGTTTGGACAGTGAAAGTTTGTACTTATTTGCATTATCTGAATTGGGTTTAATGTGTTTGGTGACAGCTTGCTTACCTCCACCAGAAAAATGGCCAAAATAACCACCAAAATTAAGAGGAAATTTTCTTTCAGCCATTTTTGAATATGGCCACTGCAACCCTTTGAGAGAAAGAAAAGAGGTACAACTCAATTCATTTTGTTGGAACACAATTTACAAAATGATTACAGGGCAGAACTGAAACTGTACCTGCTTATAAATACGGCATGATATGTGATTTGAATTGGCTGGGAAACATAATGTGGGACATAACGGAGCTTGGGTTTCATTCGTCACATTGACAGTGGCATTGCTTGTGTAGAAGCAGGAACAAGGTATACTATCCCCCCAGTCTTTTTCCCCATTCCAACCACAGCATTCCATCTGCAAAGATAATAATGGAGGTGATATTGTGTTTCAAACTTCCCAATGTAATTGTCAAAGTTTGCTTTCAAGTTCTACTGATATCATGGCAAACCAGGAATGTAGTATGCATTATGCATTATGTACACTGGCATGTATTATGATAATTTTATCTAGAGCTTTACTTTAAGTATTGCATCTTCATGAAAGCTACTTTTGTAGTCAAACACCTTATCTTAAAATGTTTTAAGCTGAATGGGATGTCCTATTATCCAAAACTGGGCTGAAACTGTCCTGATCCCTGCATATACACTGGGGAAAAATATTTTTGCTGCTCGTTCAATTAATTAAAATGAGCTAAAGCAATACAATTGCTTGATTTCATTCTGTTGATCCCACGTACACATGTACAATCAATTTGTGTTGGGAATAAATGGGTAATATTTGTGGTATTAAGGGGTTAGTTAGTTCAACCCCAAATGAAAATGTTGTCATTAATCACTCACCCTCATGTCGTTTAAAACCCGTAAGACATTCGTTCATCTTCGGAAGACAAATGAAGATCTCTTTAATGAAAAAGCCACATAAATGTAAAGTAATTCATGATTCCAGTCGTTTAACCTTAATTTTATGCAGCGACGCGAGTGCTTTATTTGCGCAAAAAAACACAATTTGATACTTAATTTACAAAATATTAATCTCAAACGCGCGTTCAGGCAACGCGCATGCTCTCGCGTCAGATTCATGCGTCAACACAACACGCATGTGCGCGTTCACAAAAGCACCACGACGCATGCGTATCGTGTTGACGCGTTAGGTTTTTTGCGCAAACAAAGCATTGGCATGGCTTCATAAAATTGAGGTTAAACCATAGACTGTAAAAAATAGGGTTCAACCACTGGAGTCCCATGTATTACTTGAATGATGTCTTTACTACGTTTATGAGGCTTAAAAGTGGTAGTGTACTTTGATAATACTTTACTACATTTCTTGGCCTTGAAAGAGGTAGTTGCGTTTGCTGTCAATGGAGGGGGAGGGGGAGGGGGTGGGGGTGGGGGGGGATCTAATCTCTTCGATTTCATTAAAAATATCTTTATTTGTGTTCCGAAGTTGAACGAAAGTCTTACGAGTTTGGAACGAAACGAGGATGAGTAATTAATGACAGAATTAAAATGTTTGGTTGAACTAACCCTTTAACTGAAACTGCATGGGAGGATATTTAGTTCCCAAAACTTCCCACCATGCATAGGACTGGATTGGGAAAGTGTTGAAATTAAGTGTTTTTTTTTTACGCGGTTTTGAGTAAAGGCAAAGACTTGTTCCTGTGTAATGTTCCTGTTGTGTTGGACATTTAAAAGAGTTTCTGAAGTTGGAAGGTACCATTGCGCTCAAGAGTTAAGCTTGTGAATAGGCCTAAATGATGTCTGGTGTTTGTTACGACATTTAGTGCACATAACTGTGATAATGTCAGTAAAGTGACAAATAAATGCCCAAAATTAAGAAAAAAAACTGATCAGTTTGTTACTTTTACTGAGCCTAAGTGTATTTGACTTAATTCCATGTGTGAAATGTACTTGAATAATCTGATTCCAAAAAACAAATTGGGTCAATTTTACATATTGTTTTCTCATATAGGCCTATAGTTTTCTTTGTTGTGTACAGTCTTGTTTCTCTCACCTCCTTCTGAATGTACTCTATAGTCGGTTTAAAACACTGGAGACTGGAGGAGTCATTCCTTCCAAATGACTCTATTAGTTTAGAGTCCTTTAGTGAACCGAACTGATTAAGAATGAGGGGGAAAAAACAAGTTATAGATGTTCATGATTTTATCTTAAGTATTAGCCTCAGACATATAACATTTCAAAAATAGAAATCAATCAAACTGATTAAAAACTTGACACCAAAGAGGATTAATTATAAGTAATGTGCTAGATGTATAAAAAGCCCAATGCCAAACTGGGTGGGACTGCAGATCATGCTTGAGTTACCTCAGTCTTCTGGGTGTAGAAAAGAACCCCACCCACTATCTGAGCCACAAGAAGAACTGTGAGCAGGATGAAATACTGTAGATAAATGAAGGTTATTTTAATACTGTTACAGCTCAGTGGAGCATATCAACTTACTGCTGCATTACAAACACCAGTATCAGGAACATGCACAATTCTCAAGAGGTTGGTGACTAGTAGACTCTTAACATTTTAGGAGTTGTCCTAACAAGGCTACTTGTTCAATGGCGCAAATCTCAAATCAGTCACGTCAATGACATTTGAATCCCATCAAGTTTTGTTTTTCTGAAAACTCACAATTGCCAGCAGGCATTTGACAGTCTTCAGAGAACCCAGACATCCTAGGAAGCCTAATGTCATGGTCACAGAGCCACTGATGATCAGCAAGTAGGAGAAGAGAGAGATGGAAATGTAGGGAGTAGAGGACACTGTAGAAAAACATGGAACAGATGCTTTAATAGTTTGCAATAGACAAAGAATACAAATAGCAATGTCTGTGATTTCCACACACATATAAATATAAAACTTACTGAAAATGTTGTTCTCTGAAAATTGTACCCATAGTCCCAAAGATAAGAGGAGGGATCCTAAGAGCTAAATGAGAAAACCACAGTCCAACAGCAATCTGACATGCACATTGTATATAATATAAAAGATTTGCCTTGTTAAGTCCAAAAAGGTAACATACAGTCGTGCTCAGAATTAATGGTACCCCTGGTAAATATGATAAAAAATGGCTGGAAAAAATAAATCTGCATCATTTATCCTTTTGATCTTTCATTCAAAATATTGGCAAAAATCTAAACTTTCATTGAAGTAAAAGAATAGAAAGTGGGGGGGAAATCACATTATGAAATAAATGTTTATCTCCAAAACACGTTGGCCACAATTATTGGTACCCTTTTATTAAATACTTTTTGCAATCTCCTTTTGCCAAGATAACAGCTCTGAGTTTTATCCTATAATGCCTGATGAGTTTGGAGAACACAGACAAGAGATCAGAGACCATTCCGTCTTACAGAATCTCTCCAGATCCTTCAGATTCCCAGATCCATGTTGGTGCTTCTTCTCTTCAGTTCACACTCATCAGGTCTGGGACGATCATGGCAGAAGCTTCATTTTGTGCTACTTAACACATTTTTGTGTTGATTTTGATGTTTGTTTTGGATCGTTGTCCTGATGGAAGATCCAACCACGGCCCATTATACGATTTCTAGCAGAGGCTGTCAGGTTTAGATTTTTTATCTGTTGGTATTTGATAGAATCCACGATGCCATGCATGTATCTGAACAAGAAGTCCAGGACCTCCAGCAGAAAAATATGACCACAACATTAAAGATGGTATATTAAATTGTACACATGGGGTACTTTTTATCCTTGTGTGCACCAAACCCATCTTGCATGTTTGCTGCCAAAAAGCTATTTTTTAGTTTCATCTGACCACAGAACCCTGTGCTGTTTGAAGGTCCAGTCATGTCTGACAACTGAATTTGCTGGGGTTTGTTTTTGGATGAGCAAGGAGGATTTTTCTTGAAAACCTCCCAAACAACATGTGGTGATGTAGGGGTTGTTCAATTTTTTTTTAATAGGCTTTCTGAACCCAAGACTCAACTAACCTCTGTAATTCTCCATCTGTGATCTTTGGAGAGTCTTTGGCCACTCAAACTTTCATCCTCACCATGCATTAAGACAATATAGACACACGTCCACTTCCTGGCAGATTTGTAACATCTTTAGTTGATTGGAAGTGCTTAATTATTGCCCTGATGGTCAAAATGGGGATTTTCAATGCTTTAGCTATTTTCTTACAGCCACTTTCTATTTTGTGATGCTCAACAATCTTTTGATGCACATCAGAACTATATTCTTTGGTTTTACTCATTGTAATGGATGATTAAGGGAATTTGGCCTTTGTGTTTCCCCATATTTAAACTCTTGTAAAACAAGAAGTCATGGCTGGACAATTTCATGTTCCTAGTCACCCTGGTGTGCAAAAAAAAGGTAAATATGAAAGGGAATATACTTAAGAGATATTTTACTCGTAAACAATTCTAGGGGTACCAATAATTGTGGCCAACTTGTTTTGGAGAAAAACATTTATTTCATAATGTGATTTCCCCTCCACTGTCAATTATTTTACTTCAATGAAAGGTTCGATTTTTGCCAATTTTTTGAATGAAATATCAAAAGGATAAACGATGCAGAATTATTTTTTACAGCCATTTTTCATCATATTTACCAGGGGTACCATTAATTCTGAGCACGACTGTATATTATACAGTAGGCTATGACTGCAAGGAAATCGATGTTATATTTTTATATTCTTGGTATGAATATTATATTATATACTTTATTTCATTTCATTTTGGGTCTTAGGACTAATATGCAACTTACAAAGAATATCAAGTTGAAGAGAAAGAGGAAGTATTTGGTGAGACTGAGACAGCACTCAGATGCCATATCTGTAAGCACACCCACACACAAAAAAAGAAAATTGCAATCATCTACTGAGAACCATTGAAAACAATAGAGGCAGGATGAGATGCAGAACATAATGCACTATGTTCCACTTTTATTGTTCACAGAACTAAGAATCAAGTTGGTTTCACACAGTTCTGTACTTTTTTTCTTTAAGAACATGTGTGTTAAATTTGTTTTCGTATTTGTTAATATGGATTTGCTGCAACAAAAAAAAAGGCACAAAAACAGAACAGGGTACAGGAAGTGCCTTGTACTCTCATATTTCCTTGCCTTTGGTAACGAAACCAAAGATATCGTTTTACAGAGGAATGCATTAACTATTCAAGCACTAGCTAGAAGGACAAAAGTGCTTTGTTTGCTGTTATGAACAATTGAGAATATATCCTTCGGGAATCGGGGGTTAGGTAAATTCTGTTTTGGGTAAATTCTGGGACTACGTCAGGTTAGACGGTTCAAACAGCCAGTGATATATTTGTATTTATAATGTTTAAACAACAGAAACAATTTCTGTTAACATTTATGCAATAAAATCTCAATTGAAAAAATTGAAAATAATATCTCAGATAAACAACGTTTTCTTAATCACCATCTAATTGGAATTTATCAAAACATTTTAATGATTTGACTGATGCCTTATAATGCTTTCTAGAATAAATGGTTTCACCAAAGAGATAAAGATGTAAAACTTACCTTAAACAAACTGGGCAAAGTCAGTAAGATTACACGGTGGGTAAATAAAACGTGGCAGCCTCACATGAGATCATGTGAAAAATAAATTTTGCATAAGTAAAAGGATTAAGTCTGATTCGCTGTATTGCTTGAGAGTTCATGCCAGTGAGCAAAACATGACTGACTACTTCAGTAGAAAGCAGGTGTATAGAGAACACCCACCATAAATAAAATATCAGCTCTAGTCACAGACTCTTTTACATCCACATATCCCCACTTCTCTGAATTAGCAGCATTTAATTTAAAATATTCAAATTATTTGTCATGCTATGACATTTTGTGATGTTTTCATGTTTTACGCAGTCTGCAATATTTAGAAAATATAATTGAGTTGACGTTTAGAAAAAGGCAACACTAAAAAAAGTTTCATTTGTTTTCATCTAACTATTCCCATATGCATTGTGATTTCAGTTGCTGCCTAAGATTTCCAGATATCGATTTCTGAGAGGGGACGAAAGAAATGACCTCAGATATAAGAGCATACCTGCTCTCTTAACAGCAGATGAGTGCATGAAAATAAAACACAGGGGCAGAGATCGAGGTTAATTCATCTGAGGTCACTATAATGCCTCCCACAGGAGACTGAAATTTCAGCTTTCTGCATTCCCTGTTTCAACAAGCTTCCTCAGCGGCCTGTTCCCCCTCCCAAATACAGCTTTAGCACAATTAGTGGTAGATAATTCGGCGGAATGTTTTAGGACATCCCTGTTAATGGATAGAACGGGGCAGAAGGTGCTGTAATTATATCTAGGGCAAAGTGCTGTTATTAAATGGAGGAAAGCATCATGGATTGAAATGGATTTCAATATTACCTCATTTGATCAGAGACACAAGTCTCCCATCTCTGTAAACAGCACCAATTATGAGAAATGAACAAATGAACATCGTACTAATAGAGTTTCATTATGTTAATATGCTGTATGCTGCAGGGTGTATAAAAGACAGACTGTCCCTCCTTCAGAAACACACCTACAGCAACCCTGTTATTTGAAGGTTACAGGCTGTTTTTTTATTATTAATATTATACAGCAACTGTTCTCTTAGAAGGTAAGGATTATTTGTGTTGTGTGTGTTTGTGCTTTACCCACCGTGCTGCTTTCAGGACTGTGTCTTAAATGTTCCTCATAGAATAAGGTAAAGTAAAATGTTGTAAAGAAAATCTTAATTTTTATTTAAACATTTATAAAACATCACCTAGGTAAAACGTATCCTCAGTCAACATTACACATTGGTAAACAACTAACACTACATGTATGCATACAACAGCAATAATTTAAAATATTTTTTCCCCTAATTTTTTCCAAATAACATGTTTTTGTTTTACAATGCTTGGATGTACATGTTACATGTACTGTTTTTTATACAGATGCAGACGAATTGTGCTCTACTCTGTATCTCACTCTGTGTATTTACTGCACATCTCTCAAGGATCCATGGCATGACCCTCACGGTATACCATCTTCTACCTCTTCTCTAGCTCAACTAGATGATTGTTTTTTCACCGTCTCTTTTATGGGTCTCTGTTAATCCCATAGAATCCAGAGAAAAAAGGCTGGACTCTACACAGTGCTGGGTACCTACTAGGACCTTGTAAGTGCATTGCATTCAAACAATTGGACAGAATTTTGTTCAAATGTGTATTTTAACTACATTTAATATTGTTTTTTTTTGCTATAATTTTGTGGTTCTCCTCTTGCAGATGCTCACAGAAGTCTTAATGTAAGACAAAGAGCTATGGGCAAAAAAGACATGTGGAACGAGAGTTCAAGCGTGCCAACATCTTCATACAGTCAGTCCTTAAAGCATTTATTACTATTTTTATTGTTAATAGACAACCCTAAAGCGACTTTAGTGATATTAAGGAATAATCTGAAATATTATTACATTCCTATTTATTTTCCATCCTGTCCCATTCTTAAATGTTCTTCTTCTTTTTAAAATAATAATTTTTCTAAAGTAGTTCATTTTTCCCCCGTTCCATAGATGATTCCTATCTTCACTCACTGCTGGGTCATCTTGCATATCTGCGATTAAAAGGTGAATTACATCATAGTTTAATTGATTTGTTTCCTTTTAGTAGTAACAGAAAGATATCTGATTCTAGGCAAGTAAAAGTACTGATTTTCTCTTTCAGAAATGGGAATGACTGAAGATTTTAGTGGCTCTTTAATTAATGGCCATATGAAGCCATAAGTTTTATGAAGCCATATATCTGTTTAACTGTTTTTCAACAGTTGCCCTCTAATAATGGTTTGCGTTTCATCCTTTTTATTATTATTTATTATGTATTAACAACTAGTTAAAATTGGTTAAATGCATATGATTAATACTATCCAATGAATCTGATTTGGCTCATCTCACCACTTTTTAACAGAACCATTGTTGGTGCATAATTATCTGCTTCAGAGTTCAAATAAAGCAATTCATGAGAAAGATCTTTATGTTTATTTCATATAAAAAGTAAATTGAGGTAGCTAATCTGGGAGCAGCAACTCACTGTAAAAAAAGAAAAAGAAAAAAAAGCTGCTGCCTTAAAATTTTAAGTACAATCAACTTGGATGTTTAAGTCATTTTAACTTAAATGACATTAAACTGACTCAAAATGAGTTAAATGACTTAAAAAAGTAGAAAATTGGTTAACCTATTTTGATGAGTTAAGCAATGAGCAATGTAATAGGCTAACATATGATGTCATAACTTATTGATCATGTAATTTTTACAGTGTTGTGTTGGTGAATAAGAGGTGAAAACGAATGAAACCTGTTGATTTCATCATTGCCATTTACAAGTACACATTTTTAAACAAATAGCAAACTATAGCTCGCTGATTCCAATAAGCTTTTTATGACTTAACACAGATAAAAAAAAAAAAAGAAACGTCCAAAGGCTAGTGGGATTGTATATATTTATATTAAGTGTAATAAAGTGACATTGGGTCAAAATTCATTTAAGACAAGATTTATAGGATACTAATGCGTCCAATGTGTTTCGGATGTCGTTTTCTTCAGTCGAAATTTAGCAAATGTAAGGTAGAATCAATGATACTTGGTGCCATCTTGTGGCAGAAAAAAGAAATTAAATGGTGTAGAAACGATTTTCACTCAGCAATTGCTGGTAAATTTCACTGCAAGTAACCCATTGAATTAAACGTGAAATTTTGAAGTGCATTTTGGAAATGACATTTTGACAAATTATTTTGAAGTAATTGCCTAATTTTTTTTTAAATCAAGATACATTTTAGGTTAAAATCTTTATGAATTTAACTAGTACACAATAGTGGTGTGGTGTAAATTACTTTTTCAAATGTAAACTTTAATATAATATGAGGTCATACACCTCATGCTTAATACTAAATAAAAAATAAATGCTAAAAATAGTTGTAGATGGATATAGCATGTCACACTGTGTGATATGCTAAAGTGAAAAACAACACCTAAAATGTTTCACAGATTGCAATGTTTATTATTAAGATTAAATCTATAAGCCATCTCTGAAGTTGTTGTAACAGAGGGACATCAGAAGAAAGCTGGAGGCTGAATGAGGCAGATGGGAAGGGGCGATTTAGGAAGGATGGCTGCCTACTTCCACATGGTGATTATAACAACATCTGAGCTCTTCCAGGAACTATTTTAAACATTATGCCTCTGCTAAATATGCTCTATCCCATCAATCCAATGCTAATAAGGCTATTAACACTCATCATAAATGGAGTTTTCTAAAATAGCATCCTGTATAGAGCAACTCCATATTTTTGTGGTCAAAGAAATAATTGATTTGGTGATTGAGACAACAGGAATTCACAAGATAATGAGATTTCAATCAGTTGTCTTTCTTGAAGATGAGCTGACATTTTTCATTTTTATGGTAGAAAGGCCAACCAACTGAATGTACGTGTAATGTTTCTGTAGTGGAAAAGGTTGACTGACAATCACTGTGTTTACAGAAATTCTTGCACTCAGCTCACTCATAGCTCCAATATGAGCTCAATAATGCTCAATAAATGTCGCTTGGATTTGCAAAGGCTATATTAGACTTATGAAATACCATGGTGTTTGCATTAAGCTGCAATGGTTTTGTTAATTTTTCGACAACTGCAAAGTTATAAAATTAGCAGACCACTTGTCATAAATGCCACAAATGGCACCCCCCCCCCCCCCCCATCACAATAATCCATTAACCAGAGGGTCACGGTAATGCCATGATATAAAAGCACAGGTAATAATTAGGCCGTGATTATGACGGACAGCCTGTCATCTGCAGCGCTGAGCCAGAGTACTGATAAGAAGGTCTAGCGTAAATGAAAATGTTTAACTGCTCAGCAGGACTAGGGTCATTTTAATGCCACTGCTACCAAGCATATGAAATAGTCTGCAGCTGTGAAAAAAAAATCAGACGGCCTTTCTTTGACGTGTCCCATTATGCTGTGAAAGGTCCAGAGAGCCGTGTGACTCAAATAGGAACGTCACTAAGCGACTATAGGCACAAACTGAAATAAGTAGCTTACCACTAGAAATAAAAAAAGTCGATGACTGTGACACACACACACACACACACACACACACACACACACACACACACACACACACACACACACACACACACACACACACACACACACACACACACACACACACACACACACAGACACACCCACACACACACACACACACACACACACACACACACACACACACACACACACACACACACACACACACACACACACACACACACACACACACACACACACAATCTATCCTCAAAGAGAAGGATCCATCCTCAAAGCTTCCTGCCACTGGAACCAACTCAAGTTAATTAAATTTGCTCAAGATCAATTGACCCTTCATTACGGTATAATAGCAATTAGGATAAACACTTGAACACCTTTATTTCCCATCATGCCTATGGTTCTGTGAAATGTAAATCCGATTTTGCATGTTGATCGATCCTCATAAGATGCATGCATTGCTTACACATGCAAGGGCACGTGGTAGTGTGTTGTTTCTAAATGTCTGAACAAATGTCTCAGTTTCTTTGCATTTCCTATTTGCTTAATTATTTCTCCTTGGAAAGCTGCACAGGTAATCATGCTGTTTAATCTCGTAGCGGATGAATCACTCCTGGTATTTTTTCCTCTCGTCAGTTTGAGGCAGGAGACATTTCAGACATTATCTGTGGAAGAAGATCATGAAATAATCTCGTATGTCAAAATATTTTGCTAATCAAAATTATGCTGCGAATTTTAAAAATTGATCTTTTGCTCAACTTTAGGCTACTTTTTTTTAAGGAAAACTTTGCATTAAGAATAATCATCAGTGCTGAATTTTGCCTCACGTCAATAGCTTCACTTCCAGTAATGTATTTAGTTTAATTGTGCACTTTTTCCATTCATAGGCATTTATCTTTTTTTTTTTTTTTTAGTTCCCAGTGTTTTTTTTTTATTTGCCAGTGGGTTTGGACTCTATACTGCCACCTATTTGTTATGGATAGAGCAGGACATTCCCATCAGACAGATATATTTTGTCTTGCACCCTTATGAAGTGCATAATTGCATCATGCATACCCCATTCTCGCACCTTTTTAATGAGACAGCTGGTCATGTGATATTACTATCGCGGTGCCCATGAGGGGGCAACCGCTCCATGTAGAACAAAAATTGCATTTTCCTCTAGCTTTTTAGCTTTTTCTAAAATACCGATATGTCTGGAGACCTCCGTGTGAATTTTTATCATTTAAGTGATAGTTAACTGCAAGTAGAAAACTTTTTTATTGGGTGAAAAACCCCGACTGCGTTCAGCTTTAAGAGAGTAGGCTATAAGCGCGTGACGCCCCTCTGAAATGTCTCAGTAAACTTGGAAAAGGGCTTTTCTCATTTCCTCGAGGGATTGAGATGGCCATGCCATGGACTGTTTATATAAAGGAGAACAGCGCGAACATGTCTACTCAGCCGTGGACGGAAAGCGAGCGGACCTGTGACGTTTCAGAGCAACCTTTAGGCAAAGGCGCTCTTCTTTTAAAGGACTGCTGTCTCCTCAAGTGGATTGCTATACTAGAAAATATTGTTGTGTTTTCGAAATTAAAGCATTAAGAAACCGTATACCATACATTTTGCAACTATACAGGTGTGTTTATGCACATTCTGTGTCGGTTAGTATATAAAACACCTGTCTTGGACTTTCAAGAAGCTCCCAAGTGATGATTTTATGAACTTTTCTTGATCGTTTCCCCCCTCAATGTCAACCCTAAACGCTGTCATGGAATCGTTTGTGTCTTCAGTCACCGAGTCCACCGAGATCACCCCACCGGAGGATCCGTTCACGGGTCCCATCAAGTCTATTGCGCCCTGGAATTACACTTTCCTCGCCTGTCTGATGTTCATAGTGACTTCACTGTCTATAACAGAGAACTTCGCCGTTATGTTCGTGACGTTTAGATACAAACAGTTAAGGAAACCGTTGAATTACATCATTGTTAATTTATCTGTAGCCGATTTTCTAGTTTCACTGACAGGAGGCACTATAAGTTTTTTAACTAACGCGCGAGGCTACTTCTTCCTGGGTGTCTGGGCGTGTGTGCTGGAGGGATTCGCAGTCACTTTTTTCGGTAAGTTATTATAACTATACCAAAGACGTGTAACATTTATTCCTTTAGTTTTTACGAAATAGTAATTATTTTGTAATAGTAAATTATAGTCAATAGTAAATTATTTTTTGGTCATTTAAATATGTTTACTTAGCCCATTTGTAGCCTTATTCCTTTGCTAGCCACTCCCAGTGAAAAAATAAATAAATAATTTCATTGTTATTAGTAATTAAATTGCATTTTTTTTGCAATTGAATTCTGTTGTAGTAGGCTATGTATTCCACTTGTTGCAAGTGCATATTCGAGTTTTATTCATTAAATATTCGTATTATTTCTTATTCACCGCTTACCAGAAACTCTCCCAATAGATTTATTAGTAACCAGTAGTCTACTTGTCACTGTTGAGCTAGCAAAGGAAAAGTTAGTAGGATATGTAAAGAATAATTAATAGTTACTTATTGAATACATACCAGTCAATATTTAATTTTTTGCCATATTGTTTATCATTTCTATTACTATGGCTTAAAATATCATTGTTAAAATATGGTTACTGTAGTAAAACAATGGTAAATTTGTGGTTACAGTGGTTTTACCACAAATAATTGTAGTAAAACCATGGATTTATTTAATAATTATGACACACTAAGTACAATTTTGTCATAATTATGACTTTTATCTCATAATTTCGACTTGTGCAATAATTACTTTTTATCTCATAATTTAGACTTTTTGTCATAATTTAGACTTTTAATGTAAAACTTTTCCCTTTTGTGACGGAAATGGGCTTCCCTAGTTACCTGCAATCAGGCAACTCTCATTTGAGCTTGAAGGATTGCGCCCTCCTTACAGTAAACTTCCATCATAGTTGTCTTGTCTCCCATGATACTCATTGTTTGTGTGTGAAGTAATTGCTTTTCTGAAGAGAAAATAGTAAGTGGGTGTACCTTCTTGCTTTCTAGGGATTGTGGCTTTGTGGTCTTTAGCAATCTTGGCATTCGAGCGTTTTTTTGTGATCTGTCGTCCTCTGAAAAATGTCCGTCTGGGAGGCAAGCATGCAGCTATGGGTCTTATTTTTGTTTGGACCTTCTCTTTCATCTGGACAATCCCACCAGTTCTGGGTTGGAGCAGTTATACAGTCAGCAAAATTGGCACTACCTGTGAACCCAACTGGTGAGCAAAAAAATTCACTGAGTGTCCCTTCCTTCATTCACTCTAATTATTCAGTATTTGTTCTTCTAAGACTCACACTCACAGTCTTGTGACACAACTCTGTCTGTGTTTCACTGTCATGGACATGTATTAACAGAACAACATCCACAGTGATACAATATGGCATTATTGATGAATACCAATATGCACATACCTTACGAAAATCAACCATGGTTTTATTATCGTAAAAGTGTAGTAACCACAGTTTTACAACAAATACCATGGTTAAACAATGGTTAGTGTAGCAAAACCATGGTTAATTACCATGCGGTTCAACTATAATAACCATGTTTTTTTGGTTTTATTTGTTGTAAAACCATGGTTAATTTTCGTAAGGGATGTTCCTGAAAGTAGCATAATTTGAAATCAAACAAGAAGCTGGAGTCAAGGCCTCTTACTGTGTATTATATTATGACCAAAAAAAAAAAAGAAACCACTTATAACCCCAAGGCTCATGCCATGCAGCCATCAGTTGAAAAATTGCTTTTAAGAGACTGGTACAAAACATTTGTGTCTGTGGCTTGGCCTTGGCCTTGGAACACAAACAGTGCAAAAACATTTGAATAGGGAATATGCACTGACACACAGAAGACAAGGATGGAGGAATATTTTTTACCATTGTCGGGCATAGTTGCATCCACATTGATGCTCAACATTAGAGTAGTGTAGTTTCTGCAGTTGAGATCTCTGACAGCAAAGCAGTAAATGTAACGTTTTAAATTATGTGTTCTATTTATGAACAAGTGATCCAAATTTTGGCACTGCCTTGAGCTTGCAGTGGGAGCTTAGTACTCAATTGTTCTGTTGCAATGTTTTTTTGGACAAACAAAGCACTTAACAAAACATATTATGCAAGTGTAACATACGCATGTGCTCTTATTGTTAAAGATTTGTGCCCTACTGATTACCTAAGCATTCTTATCCACACAAATTTTTTGTGCTCAAAGTACCTGCTAGATGTCATGTGCTACCGTAAGATTGAGGAGGTCTAAAGTCTCTGTTTTCCTCCTTTAAGGTACTCAACTGATTACTATGACCACACCTACATCATCACCTTTTTCACTACATGTTTTATCCTTCCTCTTGCCGTGATCATTTTCTCCTATGGTAAACTTATGCAGAAGCTCAGAAAGGTTGGTCAAATACTCATATCTTAATTTTCATTACGTGCTTCATAGCAAATCTTTAGATGTAAATGAATAAAGAGCAAAATAAAACTAGCAAAAAACTAAAAGCCTTTTGAGATTCTGTTTGGTTGTGTATTGTAATTAATATTTGATTTGAACTTACTCTTGGACTGTAATTAACCTTAGAACTTTATTATGTCTAATAGGTATCGAACACTCATGGAAGGCTGGGTAATGCGCGTAAGCCTGACCGAGAGGTGGCGAGGATGGTCATTGTAATGATAGTTGCGTTCATGGTTGGATGGACGCCTTATGCAGCATTTTCAATTATTGTCACAGCCTGTCCCACAATTTATATTGATCCTCGCCTGGGATCAATACCGGCCTTCTTCTCAAAGACTGCAGCTGTATACAATCCCATCATCTATGTCTTCATGAATAAGCAGGTATATCTTTGCCATTTGTCATTCTTATCTGGCACTTTCAGATCACCTACACATCTTATACAAATAATCCTTCTGAGTTTAGGGTGTCGTGCTGAGAAAAACAAAGAGGATTTTATATTTTAGATATTAAAAATTGATTTCTGGTGTTTTGTGCCATCGATCAATAAAAGAAGAAAAGCAAGGAAGAGCAAAGGCAATGAATCTTATAATAGCACTATGGGAATGTTGTGGTTTGTTTCTTATAGCTATCCTGTCGGAAATTCAGTATTCTTTTCAATAAAAGTCATAGGATGAGCATGAGGTCTGAACTGCTAAACTTTCCCCCCTCCATTATATGTCAGGGACAAATGACAGACATCTGATGCTCTTTACTCTTGACAGTTTTGGTTGAGGAGATTAAGTTTTTCTTACTTAAAAAAAATATTAAATTTTCAAAAGTTCAAAACCACAGAGGTAGAGTGGTCCATGTATACCTAATGAAAAATGTATCATATCTCTAATGTTGTTTTAAACCTCTGATCATTTCCAATTGAATGATATTCTGCATTCTCAGTGGAGTCATGCGTAATTAGTGATACAGTCTGCACTTTTGCTTCATGATATCCCATTATTTTTTGAACATGGTTGTAAAGGGAAATTTCTCCTCAGTATCCCTGTAGTGTGTAGTGTAAAGAATGAAGCAATGATCTTTTTGCAGTCATGTGACTCTGATGACCACCCCTAGGATGTGGGTCCCAGGTGGTTTGGAGCAGAGGCTGCTGGACCCCTTGAGCTGTGCACATCTTCCAGAACTAACCCAGTTCCTTCCCAGCTGTTTCCAGAATAAATTCAGTGCAATGGTCACAGCCAGGGTCGCAAATTTCTCTGATTTGTGAGAAAGAGACAGACTACATTATAGAGAGATGAGAACAAACACTTAAGATTAAGAATAGTGACGGTTTCTTTACCCATATAGCATTGGTAATGCTGCATTGTATCACAAGAGCCCTTGTGAAAGTTTGCTGTTATTTGGCGTATTAAATGAGGATGCAAAGTTTTCTGTCAGTCTGTCTTTTCTGAAATGGATCATATATTTGAGAGACCTGAACTAGAACATTTGCTGCTAGATTTAATTGTCTTTTTTAAATTGTTCTGGTTGTAAACGGTTGTATACGGCTACATTTTATACAATTTATGTTAGTTAATGGATTAGGCACCTTGAACTAACAATGAACAACACTTTTTCAGAATTGATACATTTTTTAATGTTAATTTATGAATATACTGCTGTTTTTATTTGTTCATAAAACACTGTTAATTTATGTTTAAAAAAAGTTAATCTTAAAAGAGCTATATACAGAATTCAGAAGCCCTTTTTATTAAAAAACGAAATTTTATTATTAAAGCGAAACTGCTCGCTCTTGCTCGCACACATAACATACAAGAGACTGGATACGATTCAAGGCCCAGATATACTCACGTCACAGCATAGTTCTTTTTTGTTCTTTGCTTAGGAGTAAAATGAAGTTGGAAATACCGTTTCCGCGGTATACTGTTAGTGAACATACCATGCTGTCCACGCTACCAAAAGCGACATCTAGATGAATATGTACACTGTAAAAAAAGTTGCTACCTTAAATTTTTAAGTACATTCAACTTGGATGTTTAAACTCAAAATGGCATTAAACTGACTTAAAAAAATTGTTTAATCCTTGCATAACTTTTCTTAACTTAACTAACATTATCTTGAACATATAAGCATTCGCTTAATGTGTCTGAGAATGGAAGAGAGGCTCTCGGCAACACACGTAAACGTCACATCCTTTTGATTTTTCTCTGGAAATGTCCCTAGTCCTTTGCATTAAAATCAGTCTAGAGGCTTTCAACCTAGTAAGTCAGAGAAGGTATCATTTTTTTTAAGTTTTGATATAAGCTGTTCAAACATTAACAATAAAAAAGCTAATAATACACGAAAATGATTACAAGTCTATAGCCCCTTTAATTGAAATTTAAAAAAAATATTATTACTAAATGAACATTATTTTAGACTAATAAACACTGTAAAAGTATTGTTATAAGTAGGTAAAGCTTTCTATGATTTTCCATTTGAGATGCAGTTTGTCTTAGTATGTTCTGTTTGTATTGTTCTGTAAATGTATCCCCACTGTAGTGTGTCTCTGCATTACAAATTTGTCAGAGAGAGGCAGTAGCTGGTATTATAATTGGTATTATTAGGGTACCTCATTTTCATCCAGTCCAACCAAAACCTTGAGGAAATGAATATATTTACTTCCCATGACCTTATCTGCTTTAATTAAGGCCACAATGTCTTTGTTTTACATAGAATACATCTTGCTTAATGACCTTTTCCTTGTTTCAATGCAGAGGTTGTGCAAAGGGCTAACTGCTGAAAACAAATCTCTACATGGTGTCACAGAGACAGAAAACACTAATCAAAGCTTTTCTTTTGTGTCTTGAGTTCATAACAAGCATAATTAATAGCAAAATTAAAGTCATGATCCTTATAAACATTCAATCTAATGCTTTTTCTCTCAGTTCAGGAAGTGTCTGATCCAGATGTTTAGAGGAAATGTCACCAATCTGGATTCCACCAATCTGAACCAGACATCAGACAAAGGGGCCATCACTGCCACAGGAGACAGTCACCCTGGAGAGATGTCCACCATCGCGGTTCGTGTTCCCATGCGCAACATGGAGAAGTGTAAGGAGGAGGAGAAGGAAGAGGAAGAGCCGGAGCAGAGTGGGAATGGAGGTCCAAACCAGCTCCCTTTATCGGATTCTCAAGTATGTCCTTTGTAGAGAAGGACTAGTCTGACGTATAGATATATATATTTAAATGTATACCTTTATAGTCTCCATCCAGTAGTCTAAACTGTTGTCTAACTAAAGCATAAATCCTGCAGTCATTACCTCTATTGGAATGCATATGTTAGAATGTATGGTTTGTGTTTCCATATGTTCTTTGTTGTTGTTCGTATTTTTTTATGTTGTGGCGATTTGCAGTCCTGGCATATCTGTTCTTGTCGGTATCGCATTATTCCCTAACATGAAGGAGGCAGGCAATACATTTCTGTAAAGTCCCCTAAACAAAAATGTGTTTTTCAGATCTGTGCATACTCTCCTCTCACTAGTGTTTTTTTTAAATGGCAATTGTAATGGAAGACAATAATATTGCAATAACTTTCAGTTTCAGAGTGGCTAATGTAGATTTTATATTAAAATTCAGACTATAATGAGATCAAAACACAGACTCGACGTAAAAAAAATTGGTTAAAAAATCAGAAGATAAAGTGATCGGTTTGAACAATACAAGCTGAAGACAAATGCAAGACATGGCACTGGAACTAGTAATATTAAAAAAAAGCACCGCGCAGAACGCAGGGGTCTCAGTGCTTTTATGAGACGAGCTCAGGCAAAAAACTGGAATTAACAGAAATAGCCGAACAGCAGAATTAAAATCTGTTTTTGAAAGTCTAAATAAAAAAATATTTTTTAATTAAATAAATAAAAAATTGCCCTGGCTATAGATAATCGTCCTTGACATTCTGCCGATACAAAGGTTGCTGCTCTCCCTGGCATTGGGGTGTCCAATCCTGCTCCGGGAAGGACACTGTCCTGCAAAATTAAGCTCCAACCCCAATTAAACACATCTGAACCAGCTAATCAGGGTATTACTAGGCATACTAGAAACTTCCAAGCAGTTGTTTTGAGGCAAGTTGGAGCTAAACTCTGCAGGAACGTGGCCCTCCAGGAGCAGGTTTGGACACCCCTGGTCTAATGTATGTTTACATAGAAAAACTATTTAAAAATGAGTGTACACGACTCAGAATATAACATACTGCTGTAATTGATATCATAATTAATTTAGTGAACTAACAGGTCAGACATGACTGGTTTGGCAGCATATCTGCTTTGCAATACAGTAATAAACCATGCAATTAATTAATGTCCTCATCTGAAATGAGATCCTTGTCTGTTGTTGCATTTTGCAGTCTTGTTTTGAGAGGTTTAATGAAGCAAAAATGTTTATTATAATCTGTATTTATTTAGTAGCCTATATATGAGTGCTTGTGAGTTTGAGTGAACATCTGAATGTCTTATTATATTATATAATGTCTATAATGTTTGGTGTTTCCTCACAGTTTCTGTCCAAAATGAATATTGATATTGATGTTTGTCTGTGGCATGCCAATGGATGTTTTACTTATGTATTTATTTGTCAATGTCTTGACAATTACTAAAGCCTTAAGATTAAAGTAGATGGGTTTAAAGGATGACTTTTTTCCAGCTCTTTTAAGTCTCTCTATGTGTACCAGTTATGTAGCCATTAAAATAGCTCATGAATGCATCATGGCCTATAGTATACATTTTTATAAATGACATATACATCCAGGACATGCATGTCAGTATCAGACAAGACAAGGAAGGGTCACAAAGTGCTGCACAGTAATACAAATTAACAGTAAAATAACAACTGTACAAACCTACACTCTTAAAAATAAAGGTTCCAAAATAGGGGTCATAGAAGAACCATTTTGGTTCCCAAAAAAACTTTTAGTGAATCGTTCTAAAAAGAACCATTTTTTGAACATAATAATCTAAAGAACCTTTTTCCACTATAATTAAACTTTTGTGGAACAAAATGGTTCTTTATGGAGTCAATGATGCAGATAAAGAACTCATAGTTCCCTATCGGTCAGTCACTACGACGTAGGTCATGACTGACCAATAGGAATCTCGCCAGAGAGGCCAATCTACTTCGAGTGAAACTAAAACAGGCCAATGCACATTGGCGTGCAATCATTTGCATCAGCTGCGCGACCTCGTTAGCGCGGGTATTTAACAAGCAGCTGAGCGATTGCACAGTTAGCTTTTTGCTTCGGAGCCAAACACTTCGATGCCTCTACTGCAGTGGAAAACTTCTACAGGCTTTTCTTTTTTGAACTTCTCTCTTTTTTTTTCTGGTGCTGGGCGCGACAGCACGGCAGCGTGAGCAGCCTCCTCTTTAAAGAGCAAACAAAAAAGCTGTTTTAACGGCTGGTAAGATCTCCCAGCGCACAGTCGGGTGCACATTCCCCTGTGATCGCTGAGGCTGCTCCCTGCGTGCTTCAGCACCAGTGAGAGTAGTCCCTAAAAGAGCAAACACAGATAGTTCGCGTCTTTTTCAAGATGACGTTCTATCTGTGTGTTTCTGGATGCGGTCGTTACCTGGGATCGCGGGATGGTCACGATCGCTGCCTTGTGTGTCTGGGCCTCGAACACGCACAGGCAGCGTTCGTGGATGAGTCATGTACCCATTGTGGGAAGATGACCATCTTAGAGCTGAGGTCGAGACTCTCGTTCCTGCAAAGGGGCGGAGTCCCCGTGCCTGCACCTCGGTCCAACCCCCCTTCGCGGGTTGCTTCCGGCAGTGACATGGGTGACTTGAGGATTACAGTGAGCGCGCTTCCTTCGGGGAACCAACCCCCTAGGAACCCCCACTCCTCTCATGCTCTGCAACCAGTTCAGCTGCCAACGGAATGCGCCGGACCATCCTCGAGATGCGTACCGGTCGTTTCGTTCGGCGCTCCCCACGACGACCAGATGTCGATCGCTGCATCGGAGGGTGGGTCAGACCGCTCCGCGGACGACGGCTCGGAGCCGCTGCCTCCTTCGGGTGTGCCAGCGGTGCCCGAGTCGGACCCGGAGATGATGGCCATGCTTTCCTGGGCCGCCAACAGGATCGGGCTCGTGTGGAACCCTCCACCGTGTCCCGAGCCCTCGAGGCTGGATGATTGGTATCTCGGGGTGGCGCGCGCTGGTTCTCAGCAACCCACTCCAGTGCCTTTCTTCCCGGAGGTGCATGAGGAGCTCACGGGGACGTGGACGGCACCTTTCACTGCCAGAAACCGTCCCGGTGGCTCCTCCTCCCTCACCACCCTTGATGGCGGGGCAGCTAAGGGATACACGCGTGTCCCGCCAGTGGAACGGGCCGTTGCTATGCAACTGTGCCCTAACTCCACTTGGCGTGGGGAACCGTGTCTTCCTTCACGCGCCTGTAGGTACTTGTCGGACTTAACCGACGAGGCTTACAAGGCCTGCGGGGAAGCTGCCTCTGCCATACACGCTATGGCGTTGTTGCAGGTTCATCAGGCTAAGGCACTGAAGGACCTGCACGAGGGTGGTCACGACCCACAAGTTCTCCAAGAACTTCGTACCGCGACGGACCTCGCGCTTCGTGCGACGAAGGTTACCGCGCGGTCTGTGGGTCGTGCGATGTCCACTTTGGTGGTCCAGGAACGCCATCTCTGGCTGTGTCTGGCCGACATGAGGGAAACCGACAAGCTCAGGTTTCTTAACTCCCCCGTGTCCCAGACCGGCCTCTTCGGCGACGCGGTCGAGAACTTTGCCCAGCAGTTCTCGGCTGTACAGAAGCAGACTGAGGCGATCAGTCACATCCTGCCGCGGCGGTCAGCTGCTGCCTCCACTCCACCGCCTGCGGCTCCTCAGTCTGCTCGTCGCCGAGGGCGTCCTCCTGCGTCTGCCCCTGCTCCCGCGCCGCAGCAGCAGCCTCCACCTAAGCGGCGCCGTGGAGCCAGTCGCAGGCAGGGCGCCCTGCCCGTCCAGGCCCCCTCCAAGAAGGGCGGCAAAGCCAAGAGTAAGCGGCCCTAGGACGGGCGACCCGGAGATGGAGGGAACTGCTCTTCAGGAGACGATGACGCATCGCTCCTTCCCCCGGAGGAGGGCTGGGTGGAAAATCGTTTTGTTCCGCCGCTGGCCTTAAAACCAGCGGTACCCACATTTTTAATAAAAGAGCAGTTTCTACCATCTCTGGGTCCGAAGGGGACCCGGAGAGCAGTGGGGGGACAGAATCCTCACCACTCTCATCCGCCTCCTCTATCGCCAGTGAGCAGCAGTGTGCAGTTCGAGAACGCCACCGAGCCGCCTCCTGCACCTCCTGCCCTGTGGAACCAGGTAAGTGCTGCACAGCGCACACAGACCCCGCTACGGGCCGCCTCCCAGAGAGAGCCCCCCGAGCCGCGTCCCTGTGTTCCACCTCGCTGCCCCACTCCGGGTACGCCTGCGGTCCCTTTGGTCATTCGGACCATCAGGCTCGGCTATGCGATTCAGTTCGCCCGGCGTCCCCCCAAGTTTCGGGCCATCCACTCCACTACAGTGAGAGCAGCCGATGCCCATGTCTTGCGTGCGGAGGTCGCAGTCCTACTGGCGAAGGACGCGATAGAGCCGGTCCCTCCAGCCGATATGAGGTCAGGGCACTACGGTCCCTACTTCATTGTACCCAAGAAAGGTGGTGGGTTACGACCGATCTTGGATCTGCGAGTTTTGAATCGGAGCCTCCACAAGCTACCGTTCAAAATGCTCACGCAGAAACGCATTTTCGAATGCATCCGTCCCCAAGATTGGTTTGCAGCGATCGACCTGAAAGACGCGTACTTTCATGTCTCGATTCTTCCTCGACACAGGCCGTTCCTGCGCTTTGCGTTCGAGGGTCGAGCATATCAGTACAAAGTCCTACCCTTCGGGCTGTCCCTGTCCCCCCGTGTCTTCACGAAAGTCACGGAGGGGGCCCTTGTTCCCATGAGAGAACAGGGCGTTCGCATCCTCAACTATCTCGACGACTGGCTCATACTAGCACACTCTCGAGATCAGCTATGCGAACACAGGGACCTCGTGCTCAGGCACCTCAGCCAGTTGGGTCTTCAGGTCAACTGGGAAAAGAGCAAACTCTCCCTGTGCAGAGGATCTCTTTTCTCGGTATGGAGTTGGATTCGGTCGCTCAGACAGCGCGCCTCACAGAGCAGCGTGCTCAGTCGGTGCTGAACTGCTTGAACACGTTCAAAGGCAGGACGGCGGTCCCACTGAAATTTTTTCAGAGGCTCCTGGGGCATATGGCAGCGGCAGCAGCGGTAACCCCGCTCGGCCTGCTTCATATAAGACCGCTTCAGCACTGGCTTCACGGCCGAGTCCCGAGATGGGCGTGGCATCACGGCACTCACCGGGTGGCAATCACACCGGCCTGCCGTCAGACCTTCAGCCCGTGGTCAGACCTTTCGTTCCTTTGGGCAGGAGTCCCCTTGGAACAGGTCTCCAGGCATGCTGTGGTATTCACAGATGCCTCTGCCACCGGCTGGGGTGCCACGTACAACGGGCATGCAGTGTCAGGGGTGTGGACGGCTCCCCAACTGCATTGGCACATCAATTGCCTCGAGTTGCTAGCAGTACATCTCGCTCTGAGCCGCTTGAAAAGGCCGCTACGGGGCAGGGACGTACTGGTCCGCACGGACAACACTGCGACCGTTGCGTACATCAACCGACAAGGTGGTCTACGCTCCCGTCGCATGTCGCAACTCGCCCGCCATCTCCTCCTCTGGAGTCAGAAGCATCTGAGGTCGCTTCGAGCCATGTATGTCCCCGGCGTGCTCAACCGTGTGGCCGACGAGCTATCACGAGCTGTGCTTCCGGGAGAGTGGCGACTCCACCCCCAGGTGGTTCAGCTGATCTGGAGAGAGTTCGGAGAGGCTCAGGTAGACCTGTTTGCCTCCTCGGAGACCTCCCACTGCCAGCTGTTTTACTCCCTGACTGAGGGAACACTCGGCACGGACGCACTGGCACACAGCTGGCCCCGGGGCCTCCGCAAATATGCGTTTCCCCCAGTGAGCCTACTTGCACAGACACTGTGCAAAGTCAGGGAGGACGAGGAGCAGGTCCTTCTGGTGGCTCCCTATTGGCCCACCCGGACTTGGTTCCCGGAACTCATGCTCCTCGCGACAGTCCCTCCCTGGCCCATTCCTCTGAGGAAGGACCTCCTGACTCAGAGACGGGGCACCCTATGGCACCCGCGCCCAGACCTCTGGAAACTCCATGTCTGGTCCCTCGGGACGCGGAGGTTCTAGGTGACTTACCCCCAGAGGTACTTAACACCATCACTTCAGCACGGGCGCCGTCCACGAGACTTGTTTACGCCCTGAAGTGGAACCTGTTCGTCGAGTGGTGTTCTTCTCGCCGAGAAGACCCCCGAAGATGTTCGATAGGGTCTGTGCTTTCCTTCTTGCAGCAAGGGTTGGAGCGTAGACTGTCCCCTTCCACCCTCAAAGTACATGCTGCCGCTATTTCTGCTTATAATGACCACATAGATGGCAAAACAGTTGGAAAGCACGACCTGGTCGTCAGGTTTCTTAGGGGGGCGAGACGATTAAATCCTCCTCGACCCCCCTCCATACCCTCTTGGGATCTTTCCCTGGTGCTTCGAGCACTTCAGGATGTTCCCTTTGAGCCTCTGCAATCAGTAGACTTAAAGCTTCTTTCCATGAAGACTTTGCTGCTGGTTGCATTGGCCTCTGTCAAGAGGGTAGGAGACCTGCATGCATTTTCGGTCGACGAATCGTGCCTAGAGTTCGGGCCGGGTGACGGCCACGTGGTACTAAGACCCCGGCCTGGCTATGTGCCCAAGGTTCCTACCACTCCCTTCAAAGACCAGGTAGTGAACCTGCAAGCGCTGCCCTTGGAGGAGGCAGACCCAGCCCTGGCTTTGCTCTGTCCCGTTCGCGCTCTGCGTATGTACGTGGACAGAACTCAAAGCATCAGGACCTCAGATCAGCTCTTTGTCTGTTACGGAGGCCAGCAGAAGGGAAAGGCTGTCTCCAAGCAGAGGTTGGCCCACTGGATAGTGGATGCCATCGCCTTGGCGTATCAAGCACAGGGCGTGCCCTGCCCGCTTAGGTTGTATGCACACTCTACGAGAGGCGTTGCGTCCTCCTGGGCGCTGGCACGTGGCTCCTCGCTAACAGATATCTGTAGAGCTGCGGGCTGGGCGACACCTAACACGTTCGCTAGATACTATAGCCTACGTGTAGAGCCGGTCTCCTCCCGTGTTCTCACCCTAAACGGGTAGAAGCACTGAGAGGTCCGGCTCTGTCGGCTTGCTGCACCCTACTGTGCACCCCTATTGCTCCAGAGTGAAAAACCTGTCGAGTCCTCCAAAACCCCTCGGCCCGGACTTGGCGGAGCGTCCGGCGCCAGGCCCTTATCCGTTGAATCCTTGAGAACCGGATCTGGGCTGGGTTCCATATGTGTGACCCCACGGGGATCCCATATGTGTATATATTCCACGGATGCTCCTATCGGAAGCCCGTGTCTTTCCCTTGGGCTAAGTCACCCATTATTTCATATGCAGTACAGCCTTCGGGTTAGTCCATATGTATTTCCACGTAACTCTTTGAAGAAGTGGCTTCCGCAGCGTTCCTTCCTAAACAGGAAAGGCACGCTTTCCCAGTGTTATCCAATATGTCACTGTGTGGGTTATCACGGAACAACAGTGTCAAACTCTCTGTGTAGGCCTCCTCCTATCGTCCTTCCAGGCAAGAAGGTGTAGAGGCTTGCACGGGGGCGCTGGATGGGGTGCAGCAGCTGTGGCGCTTTGGTAGGGATTCCTATTGGTCAGTCATGACCTACGTCGTAGTGACTGACCGATAGGGAACGTCTCGGTTACATATGGTAACCCTCGTTCCCTGAGGGAGGGAACGGAGACGTAGGTCCCGTCGCCACATCTGCTGCCGCCCGCCGGGGCGGCCAGCTTCTCAGGCTTGGCTCCTCAGCAAAAAACTAACTGTGCAATCGCTCAGCTGCTTGTTAAATACCCGCGCTAACGAGGTCGCGCAGCTGATGCAAATGATTGCACGCCAATGTGCATTGGCCTGTTTTAGTTTCACTCGAAGTAGATTGGCCTCTCTGGCGAGATTCCTATTGGTCAGTCGTGACCTACGTCTCCGTTCCCTCCCTCAGGGAACGAGGGTTACCATATGTAACCGAGACGTTCTCAGAGCTAAAGGGAGCGAGTTCCAGAGCTTTGGAGCCACAACACAAAAAGCACAGTCACCCCTTGTCTTAAAGCGTGTTCTGGGAACAGTTCAAAGATCTTGGCCTGGAGACCTCAGAGACCGACATGGAGTATGCATATGTAATAGATCCTGGACGTAAGAGGGTGCTTGACCATGCAAGGGTCTGAAAGTAATAACCAAAATTTTAAAATGTACTCTAAAACCAACAGGAATCCAATAAAGGGCCTTCAGCACAGGAGTAATGTGTGACCTCCTGCTGGTTCTAGTCAAAAGCCTAGCAGCTGCCTTTTGTACTACTTGCAGTCGACCTATTAAGATTTATTCAAACAAGTGTACAGCACATTGCAATAGTCCAATCGTGAAGAAATAAAAGCATGAACAAGCATCTCCATCTCTTTTTTTTTTTGAGGGAAGAGTGATGACCCTGTGATGCTGTTCTCTTTGTCACAACATCATGAAAATCACATAAATGTGAACGTTGGAAACTGTGCATATATGATTTGATATGCATTACTCTTGAAAAAATATCTTTGTTCGCCTTTTTGTCAGTTTTGGTTTATCATAATTTCTTGCTCCGAATGTCGAATTTTATCGGTCTTTGTCTTATTTATATGTAAATTCTCAGAGCCTGTATTTTTCTATAAAGGCCTTAGATTAGTGAATTTCAGGATTGCTTGCTGTAGAAACCTGCGCTGCCTGAGCTATTCTGCGGTTAGAATTCATCAGGCATGCTGAACTTTTTGGTGGAGCGCTACTAATAGGAAATCTCCAAAGCAATGTGATAAGAACAGGCTTAGCTTGGTCATGAGGCCAACATGTTGTTTACACAAACAGCAATGAGGTGACCAGCTTACTTGAAATTAATTACTTTCTGCAGTTTTTTCTATCATTAGATGCAAGTGGAATGTCATAAATGTGTATTTTTCCATGCTATGTTTCTTTTATCACTATTTACACAGAATGCACATTGGTTAAATTCTTAATAATTGTTTTTAGCATTTTCAAGACTTTTAGTCATTCTGGAATTGATTTTGAGACTTGCAAAATTCTAAATGTTTGTTTAAAGTATACACTATATCTTAGAAGTGAATTTTCTATATAGAACATTTAAAGGTTCTGTCCCCTTTTAGGGGTTCCCATTATGAGATTGTTTTATGATTTTATATATGTATTTTAATTTTGATGTAATTTTATAACTTAAACAGCTTGCAAACATTTTATCACTACAACAATTTAAATAACCCATTAAACACAAAAGTATTATGCATTCATTAGACATTCTCCTTTTATAAAAACCTTTTGGCAAAAACAAATTGGGTCTTAAGTAGCATTCAGCTCTTAAAGCAGAACAAATCGATTTTTAAAAATAAACTGTGGCTTATTTTCCTCTTTATAGTAGTCCAAGAACTTTGAGTATGCACAGAAACAACCCTTGGGTTCCCCATCCGAGAAAAAGCACATTGGTCTTATATAAACACACTTTTAAATATGTGGAGTAAGATATGAGGTAAAATCAAACTACAAATATGCACGGCCATATATACATGGCAATTCCAATCCACAAAAAAGAAGCCAGCAGCAACGTAATCCAAATATATATATATATATATATATATATATATATATATATATATATATATATATATATATATATAGCTGAATGTGCACCTAAATTAGTTTTCAATTTAAATTGATTTATAAACAAAATGGGATCTTTAAACAAAAATTTCAATAAATAAAAAATTCCAGTCCAATGTGCATATTAATGAACAATATAACAGTATATTAAAGTTATCTCTGAGGTAATTTTCACTACAATCAAAATGTATGGTGTGATGCGAGAGATTTAAAAGAAGCACCGGTTTCAGTGACACAGATGAGTGGACTGATGTACAGCATTGCTATAGAATGACCAGTCAAAGCGTGTAGGTTACGTATGTAACCCCAGTTACCTGAGAAGGGGAACGAGACGCTGCGTTGTCAGTCGACGCTATGGAAATGCTCAGCGTGAACCGGTGTCTTAAGCATGTGTGAATATATGACAGTCTCGATTGGCTATGGCAGTCAGGTGACTCATATGCGTCGTCTGACTATAAAAGGGCACCAAGAGAAGACGTCATCAGCTTCAAAAGTCTGAAGGAAGAAGTGCAGACATGTCTGAAGTATGGCAACACGACACTTCGTCTCGTTCCATCTATCAGGGAACCGGGGTTACATACGTAACCTAGACATTTCCTTTTGAAGTGGAACTCTACATTGCTTCATCAGTTGATGCTATGGGAACGACAATACCCACTGCACCAAACTGAACAAATGCCTGCCCACTGTGCTGTGAAATCCCCAGTGAACTGTAGGTCTGAGCAAATATGGGGAGAACTCTTTACTGCCCTAGTACTTCAAAAAGCCTTTTAAAGGTATACATGGGAATTAAACGTGGCACAATCCTTCATTATCACAGTATGCTAATGCCTATCTAGTGCAAGGGATTTCATCAATATGCTGATTGAGAACTGTTGGGACACTCCAGGCACAGAATGGTTCTGTCGGGAGAGACAGAGTCATTTGCACCTCAATGACACGTCTGTACCATTTGCTTCACAGGACATATGCTTTCAACAACATACTGTTTATTTACTAGAGTGTTCTAATATGTAACTATGCCATGTTTGGTCTCACCTGGCAGCTAATAAACTTATACAATTTTAAAATTATAAATTTTAAAATTATTAAATTTTATAAAGCTTATAAAATTAATGGTGGTGAACTTAATAGAGATATTAAAGTATCCTAATGTACAATCTAGGTGCTATTGGTTAAACATGCATTGAGGAGAATATGTTAATGTTCTTCTCACCCTCTTGATCACTACCCATTTGCCTCATCTTTTGGTTTCCCGTCAGTCGGTTTCTGTGTTGGTATTCCACTCATGTTTAACAATGCTTTGCCCAGGGTATAAGAAGGAAAGGTAACTGTTGATCTGGGTGAAAGGCTTTAACCCCGCCACTCCCGCTTAACCTCATACTACAAGAAAGGCTTTTACGGCCTCTTCTGCACAACAGTGCATTATTTGTTACAACTATGTTTTCTATACAGTAGTTTGTTCAATTCTACTGTCTTTATATTTAAACATGTAACTTAATAAATAACTTTGCCTGTTTTAAAGGCTTTGAGAATCTTTCCTTTTACCACTGATTATGTTGAAAGCTAAAGTGATTATAAATTTCGTTATCTAAATGTTTAGGTTAAATTCTACGTTTTCCCAGTTCTAAGAAAGACCTTTACCTTTAAAGAATAAGAGATTAAAGAATAACAACAACTTTAATGTAGTCAGATTAATTATATTGGAGTCAGATAAATATTTGTATTGTACACATCATCCTTCAACTGCCTTTTGTTCCGATTATTGGTTCAAAATAGCAGCGTAAGCTTCCAGCTTTACAGAACTAAACCGTAGCCAGAAAATTGCCAGATAATGCACCTAGTGACCAAGAGCTTTAGTGCCTGTGGTCCGAGGTCCACAGCTCAATACCCTTAATACTTAAAGGAACACTCCACTGTTTTTTCATATTGAACTATGTTATTCCCTTAAAGCTGCAGTCCGTAGCTTTTCCTCTTAGTCGCCATCTCTGTTCGAAATCTACAATTGCAGTTATTCGTGGAATTATCAACTTTACGTGGGTTGTGCCTCGGCACAGCGCGGATAAATCCAATGTTTTGAGGCGAATGTGCTGTCAGTCACCGCGCTGGTGTGGATACTGTCATTCAGAATCACAGATTCTACTTTTTGAAAGCATGACCAACATACGACAATTTCACTGGAAAATGTCTTCTGAACAAGTAAGTAACATCCACTTTTGTTCTGACCAACTAAGGGGAAAAAAGCATTGCAGTAAATCGCGCTGATTAAATCTAACCATCGCTTATCATATCACGTCAAACCGTGCAAATTATACTTTGACTCAAATTGTTCATGTTAACAACATCAGCATTGCGTGACTACATTTAATGTGTATGAGGGCTACCTGTAGTTCACTACTCCGTAACTGTATGGATTAAGCGAACAAGTGCGCTGCTGTTACATAATTGAACCATTGAAATGTCTAACCTGTCCAGCAGAAAAAAAAATAGCCGTGCGGAAATCCACCAGTACCACTGGAATTAAAAACATTATTACAAGTTTACCGTTTTGAATCAAGCTACGGCAAGCAGATAGTTTTGAACACTTGCTCAAACGTGCACAGCTATGCACTTGCTCAAAAAATCATCAAGTGCATATAGGTCTCTATATTTTTTACCCCAAAAAAGTTACGGACTGCAGCTTTAACTAAGACGAGTTGATACATACCTCTCTCGTCTCAGTGCATGTACTCAATCGCTCGAGAGAGGTATGTATCAACTCATCTTAGTTAAGGGAATAATATAGTTTAATATGAAAAAACGGTGGAGTGTTCCTTTAACTGTATAACTGTCCCAGGGCAGAGCAAGTTAGGGAGGCCGCAGCGAATCCTTGGCCTTGCTCTAAGGGGCAACCTCACCAAAGGGAGCCAAAATGTTAGCATCCCATCCAAAGCACTGGGGAAAGGCCTCAGTTGAGAGACCTATATGCTCCCTCAACTGCGGTTTATCTAAGGAAAACATCCTCTAAACTGAATTTACTTTCGCAAAGTCTGGTGAGAGAGTACTGAGAATGGAGTGCCTAAAGCAGCTTCCGCACCTTCTACTCTCTATCGCAGACCATCAGAAAATGGGGTGTTGACCCTACTGACAGCCAACCTCCACCATTCAGCGGGAGTGTAGAGAAGTTCAGTGTGATTGAAGGAAGAAGAAGACGAGGTCGGCGAAATTGGGACTCGCACTTTATTTATCGTACTGACAAAACAACAATTAGAGAGCGCTCATGCGCGGCCGCCGTGTCACTTGACACGGCAAAAAACAAAAGAACAAATAGACACTAAACAGACAATCTCAGTCACAGCTTCCGTGTAGCTTCACAGGTTGGTGCGAGTCCCAGGTCTCTCTCACTTCTCTCTCTCAACCGGCAGCTTTTATGCAGTCTCCACGCCAATTACTGCAATCAGACACAGGTGTTCGTCATCTGCACTTGACCCACTTACTCACCGCGCGACTCGCTGATTCCTCTCCCGCTACAGACTTCGCGAAACCACGCCCCCCTCGCCACATACCCCCACCGCCCGTCTCAGGCCGGGGGGCCGTCCGGCCTGCAGCCTCCCCCCCCCCCTCCTGGAGAGGAAGTCAGCCATAACCATCTGTGCACCCTGCCTGTGGATCACCTGGAACTTAAAAGGCTGTAAAGCTAGATACCAACGGGTGATCCGCGCGTTGGTATCCTTCATGCGGTGGAGCCACTGCAGGGGAGCGTGGTCCGAACAGAGGGTGAACTCCCGCCCCAGGAGGTAGTAGCGGAGGGTGAGAACAGCCCACCTGATGGCCAAACACTCTTTCTCAATGGTGCTGTACATCGTCTCTCTCTTAGAGAGCTTGCGACTGATGTACAGCACCGGCCGCTCTACACCCTCCACCTCCTGGGACAGGACGGCGCCCAGCCCCCTGTCCGATGCGTCCGTCTGTAGGATAAAGGGGAGAGAGAAATCAGGAGCATGCAAAAGCGGCCCGCCACATAGAGCAGCCTTTATCTGGGTAAAGGCCCGCTGACACTGCTCCGTCCACTGAACCGTATCTGGCGCGTCCTTTTTAGTTAGATCGGTCAGCGGGCTAGCGAGGTCCGAATAATTAGGCACAAACCTTCTATAATATCCCGCTAGCCCCAGGAACTGTCTAACCTCCTTTTTGGTCTTGGGTCTCGGACAGGTCGCAACTGCTGCCGTCTTATCAATTTGGGGACGCACCTGTCCGTGACCCAAGTGGAAACCCAGATACCTTACCTCCACACGCCCAATTGCACATTTCTTCGGGTTGGCCGTGAGCCCCGCCCTTCTCAGCGTCCTCAGGACAGCCCGCAAATGCTGCATATGACGCTGCCAATCGGTACTATAGATGATAATATCATCCAAGTAGGCAGCGGCATATGCAGCATGCGGCCGGAGAATCTTGTCCATCAGACGCTGAAAGGTCGCTGGAGCCCCGAACAACCCGAAAGGAAGGGTGACAAATTGGTGTAATCCAAACGGCGTTGTGAAAGCTGTCTTTTCTTTGGACATTGGAGACAAGGGGATCTGCCAATAACCCTTCGTTAAGTCCAATGTCGAATAAAAACGAGCAGTACCCAGCCGATCAAGCAATTCGTCAACCCTCGGCATTGGATAAGCATCAAACTTAGACACCGCGTTCACCTTCCTATAGTCTACACAGAAGCGAACCGAGCCGTCAGTTTTGGGAACTAAAACTATCGGGCTCGCCCAGTCACTGCTTGACTCTTCTATTACCCCCATATCCAGCATAGCCTCTAATTCACTCTGAACCACCTTTTTCTTATGTTCAGGCAAACGATACGGGCGGCAGCGTACCACCACCCCAGGTTCGGTCTCAACGTGGTGCTGAATGAGGTTTGTCCGGCCAGGCAGGGGAGAAAACACATCCGCAAACTCAGCTTGTATATTTTTAACGTCAGTGAGCTGGGAGGGCGAGAGGTGGTCTCCACCAAGAGCCAGCGCGAGAGATTGTGATTTTGAACTCGCCTCAGGCCCGAGATCCTCCTCTCCGCTCACCACCGTCGCCAACATCACTGACTCTGCCTCAACCCACTTTTTGAGGAGGTTGAGGTGATAAATTTGATGTGCTCCACCCCTGTCTGTACGGGCTACCTCATAGTTGAGATCATTAACTCGCCGTGTGACCTCAAAGGGCCCTTGCCACTTTGCGAGTAATTTCGAGCTGGTAGTAGGGAGTAATACAAGTACCTTATCTCCCGGTGCAAATTGACGGAGTCTAGCCCCCCTGTTGTATAGCTGACTCTGTCTGCCCTGGGCCTGTAACAAATTCTCCATTGATAGCCGCCCCAAAGTGTGGAGCTTTGTTCTCAGGTCCAGGACATACTGAATTTCGTTCTTAGCAGCGGACGGTCCATCCTCCCAAGTCTCTCTAAGAACGTCAAGCACCCCGCGGGGCTGACGTCCATAGAGAAGCTCGAAGGGGGAAAACCCCGTGGAGGCTTGGGGGACCTCGCGTACAGCAAACAAGAGGGGTTCTAGCCATTTATCCCAATTTTTGGCGTCTTCGTGAACGAACTTACGAATCATGGATTTCAAAGTGCGATTAAATCGTTCCACTAAACCGTCTGTCTGTGGGTGGTAGACGCTAGTGCGAATCGATTTAATGCCCAACAATTCGTAGAGTTCGCGAATCGTTCGTGACATAAACGCCGTGCCCTGATCAGTGAGAATCTCTTTGGGGATTCCCACTCGGGAGATTAAAGAGAAGAGAGCGCTCGCAACACTTTTAGCCGAAATGTTACGAAGCGGGACTGCTTCCGGGTATCGCGTTGCGTAGTCCACCAGAACCAACGCAAAGCGATGCCCTCGTGCTGACCGCTCTAATGGCCCGATGAGGTCCATACCAATTCGCTCGAAGGGGACCTGCATTAACGGGAGGGGGCACAATGGTGCTTTTGGATTGGCCGGTGGATTCACCAACTGACATTCACGACAAGACGCGCACCACCTGCGCACGTTCTCGTGAATGCCCGGCCAGAAGAACCGGGCCATGAGACGGTTTAGTGTTGCCGCCTGACCTAAATGCCCGGCCATTGGGTTACAGTGAGCCGCCTGAAAAGCATTTTCCGGCGGCTTTTAGGAACCAACAACTGTGTTGTATCTTCCTTTGTCTGGGTGTCTTGGGTCACCCGATACAACCTATCTTTTAATACAGTAAAATAGGGATAAGAGAGCGGTTGGTCTGGGTGAAGCAGCTGGCCGTCGATGGAGCGGACCTGATTAAAGGCGTTTTTTAGAGACTCGTCCTGGGACTGCTCCAGGGGAAAGTCATCGCGCTCTGAGAGAACCGTTCTCGCCAGAGCCCTCTGTTCCCCTGCAGCAGGACCCAGTGGTCCCGGCTCAGCATCCCCCAGCTGAACGACCGCTGTCTTTCCCTTGTTTTTTCTACCCCAAGAGGCACCCGCTGATAACGACCCCAACAATTCATTAAAGGCAGGCCAATTCGTCCCCAAAATGAGCGGATGCCGGAGGTGCGGGTTAACGGCCACCTCCACACTATGCTTTTGCCCCCTAAATTGAATTACGACCGGCATTATCGGATACCTCACCACCACCCCGTGCACACACCGCACCTTAACCATGCGGCTGTTATCCAATGCCCCCGGTTGTATCAGACTTTGATGTATAGAGGTTTGGTTACAACCTGAATCCACCAAAGCCTGATAAGTACCCCCCTTTATACTCACTGGTATCTGGTAGAGGCCAGTTTGATCGGGGGCAGCCTGCGGCGCGTCGGGAACCCGGATCAGGGTCCCCACCTCCATCGCCGGACACCGATCTATAAAATGTCCCGGGTCCCCGCAGCGCCAACAGGCCGGCCCAGGCCTCCCCGCCGCTCCGGTGGCAGGAAGCGGGTCAAGGAAATGGCGTGGAGAGTGCAGGGCTGCCGGACTCGGGACGGGGTGGTCGGACGTGGCGGGCCCCCTAGGTGGGGCCCGGGTCACAGGAACGGGCTCCGCCGGAGTCGCTGTCCTCCACCTTGGCGCCGGCCGGGGCACCAGCCCCCCGCGAGACCTGGGAAGGGGCACAGGTTTGGGGAGAGAAGGGGTAGAGAGAGAGAGAGAAGGAGAGAGAGAAGCTGATGGAAGGGGTTCGCCGACCCCTGAGCACGCCACCATGTGATCTTCCGCCAGGTGGATGGCCTGGTCCAGCGACGTCGGGTGGTGGCACTGGACCCACTGCGCAGTTTTCTTTGGCAGCTTCGTGATGAACTGCTTCAGTACCACCTTGCTGATGACATCCTCGACGTCGCCTCCGTCGGCCATCAGCCATCTGCGGCAGGAGTCCCGGAGCTGTTGCGCCAGCACGAAGGGTCGGCCAGACTCCTCCAGGCTCAGGGACCGGAACCGCTGACGATGTTGTTCGGGGGTCCGGCCGACCCGCTGCAAAATGGCGCGCCTCAGGTCTTCGTAGACCAGGAGGTTCTGGACTGGCAGTTGGTTGGCGGCTATCTGCGACTCACCCGATAGCAACGGGATGAGCCGCATGGGCCAGTCCGATTGGGGCCATCCCCGGGCCTCGGCGGACCTCTCAAATAGGTCCAGGAACGCCTCCGGATCGTCCTGGGGACCCATTTTATTGAGAGGCAGGGGCGGGGCCGAGGCCGTAGCTGGAACAGGGACAGCCCGAACCTCCCGGTCGAGCCAGCTCCGGAACAGCTCGCGGTCTTCTTGCTGGCCTTGGAGCAGCATCTGGAACCGTTGATCCTGCTCCTCTTTCACGGCCAGCAGGGCGTGATGTTGCTCCCGGTGAAGACCCGCGAGCGTCTGTATAAGCTCCGCAAACGGCGTTCCCGGCGGGGTCTGCATGGCGGCGGCAGTCTTCTTCTTCCCGGGTTTCGGCACCAGTGTAGAGAAGTTCAGTGTGATTGAAGGAAGAAGAAGACGAGGTCGGCGAAATTGGGACTCGCACTTTATTTATCGTACTGACAAAACAACAATTAGAGAGCGTTCGTGCGCGGCCGCCGTGTCACTTGACACGGCAAAAAACAAAAGAACAAATAGACACTAAACAGACAATCTCAGTCACAGCTTCCGTGTAGCTTCACAGGTTGGTGCGAGTCCCAGGTCTCTCTCACTTCTCTCTCTCAACCGGCAGCTTTTATGCAGTCTCCACGCCAATTACTGCAATCAGACACAGGTGTTCGTCATCTGCACTTGACCCACTTACTCACCGCGCGACTCGCTGATTCCTCTCCCGCTACAGACTTCGCGAAACCACGCCCCCCTCGCCACAGGGAGCAACAGAGAAAGAGGGACACCCATGGCGAAGAGCGAAGACCCATTACTTTCTTCAATTGCTCCATGGGATGCCAGTAGCAGTATTGCCCAATCTCCTCTTGTGTACTGCCCAGTCACATGTAAATGCATGGGTGCCAGATAGGAAACTGGGATGCTGTTAGCAGTGATGCCCATCGATCCTAATCTGTAAATTGCCCCTTCCCTCCCAAGGGAAGTAGCCTAATGATTCCATACTACTAGTACCCACACATACATATGAATGTGATTCCATGGAAAGTGTATCTTCTTAGGACTCTAAACCAGAGAAGGCAATAGATGAAGAAGTGGGATGCAAGTGGTGGTATTGCCATCCAATCATCTTATGCGAATACAGAAAGTGCAAATTGCTACTACCTCGTACTCTCTGTACAGGAGACGGTGACTAATGAGGAAGTTTGACGCGTACAGCTTTCTCCTCTTCAGTATCAGCCTACCAGCGAGGGAGCACACAGCTGCCACCTCTGATCTGTCACTACTGCATCATAAGCAAATACAGAAGGAGCATAATGCTATTACCTCTATACTCTCAGTACTAGAGCGGGCACCAGTACTGGAAACTGTTGGACACAAGCGGCGGTATTGCCCATCTGCTTCATCTATACCAGCCTAATATTTATGATTAAAGAAGGAGAATATCGCTACTATATCCAGCACTAATGCACACCCCCACTCCCCCAAGGGCCCGGCTACAGGATCAGAAGAGGGAGCTGAAGGACGTTTGCCGTCTCAACGGTGGACGGCACCACCTGCCTGGCCCATCATCACCTGGCCTAAGAGCATCAGAGCTGGTGAGCGAGGCTTGAGAAAGGGATAAACCCATCTCAAAATCCTCAGCCAACTCCAACAGCAAACTCCACAATCTCTGCAACATCGGGACCTGAGCAGCGGGATGTAGACGCCTGGCACCCATCCCCCTAAAGAGAGCCAGGTGGGAGTGAAGCTTCCTCACTGTGAAGCGATCAAAGAGAGGACAGCCCCTCGAGGGCTGACTGAGCGTGCTCCGATCCTACACAAATCATGTGTGTCATTTGGTGTAATAAATCTCACACATGGTGCAACACATCCCCTAAATTGTCATTGTTTCATTATTTTCTAATTCCTGACACAGAGATATATTCACACACACACAAACAAACGGCTTCTTGAAAATAAAGAAGCTGACGACTTCTTCTCTAGGCACCCTTTTATAGTCAGCCGGCACGGTTTTGACGTCACCTGACTGCAGTAGCCAATCAAGATTGGCATGTATTCACACTTGCTTCAGACTCCAGTTCACGCTAAGCATTCCCATAGCATGGACTGACGACGAAGTGTAGTTTGCTATTGCTGTGATGTCATGTGAGTGACAGGTTGTCCCACCCTCACACCAATAAACCCAATCAGAGAAAAGAAGATATGTTGCTGCAGGAGGGAGAGGAAGTTATTATTTTTTAAAGATTATGAGGGCACATGAATTTAAAAAAAGAATGTGCACGGATATATAATTTATAACAAATACTGCAATATCCCATAAAATAAAAGAATGGTCCATTTTGATTTTGTGGTGACTAATGGAAAGCTCTGTTATATAATTGATGATCCATTTATATTTGCAATAATATTTTGAGCTGCATCCTCTGCTCCACAGGCGTGACTATTAGTGTGCAAGGCCCTTTAAGTGTTCAGTCTATAGGCATGCATACTTTTTATTTACAATGTGACCTTGCCAATTATAACAGCTGGCCTGGCATGCATAATACAGTAATCATTTTTGCAAATCCGTGCAATAAGGATCATTTTGACACTCGTTGTCGTGTAAACGTAGCCTGAGAATCAGATACAAATAATAAATGAGAAGCAGCCTAGGCCTGGCTCATGCAAATTTCCCTTTTTAACTTGTCATTGAACTTTTCTGAGGAAGTCACAGAGGACATTGTTAGTGCTGTCAATTCAATTACCCCCTCATCATAACTTAAAAAAAGAGACACATGGTGAGAATAGGCTAATTAGTCCAATAATGACAGTACGTGTTGAAATGTGACCTGAATGAATGATGTGATATGATGATGATGTGATAAGAAATTAATGCATCCTGACACAAGCAGTGTGACTGTTTTTTTTGTTTGTTTTTTTACATTATTTAGTTTACTTGTTAATTAATCCATTCTCTGCTTCACAAGGAATTATAATTTACATAGCTGGTGTTTTTTTATTTTCTCTATGCAATCCTCTGTTGGCTTTTTCTACACAGGACTTAAAAATCTTCTCCTCCTACAATCTGGCCATTCCACTGTGGGATAATTAGCTCCAAATTGTGGACTTTAAAAATGTAGAAATAAATGGGATGAGAATCCTGTGGAGAAACAAGCAGGCATTGTAATGAGGTTAGCTGGGACGTGAATCAGCATCGGCATGCAGAGATCTGTGAATGAATGTCGACGTGAGCCTGTGGTGGGGGTGATGGTGCATATATCAACACCATCATCATTGAAGATGATGTCTTGGCTTCAAAAACAGTTCATAAGTAAATAAGCATTTAAAAATAGACGTAAAGCGCCTACATCTAAAGGCAAGGATGACATTTCAGTATGTCTCCTGACCTGGCATCGGTGATTTAGCCATTTGTTAGTATCTGAAAGTCAGTACAAATGGCAGACCAAAGGGTGAGAGAACAACAAACACCAGTGGGATCAAAGCTAATCCATCAAAGTGTGTTGGTCAAGTAAATTAGTCTGGGACGGAAAGATAACTTCATATGTCTGTTCATTACTGCCTGCTCAGTCCTTACAATGCAAATTCATTCAGTTTTGATTTAAATTGATGCATGTCTCTTCTAATATAGACGTTGTTGTGGAAAGTCTGTGGTTCATTTCTAATGTTTTATTTGATTTATTACATGTTTTTGCAGTAATTCTGGTTGAGATCTGATTGGATTTCCTGAGACCAAAGAGGTTATGATTTTTTTTCATTACTGTATGAACAACACTCACTCAAAGATTGAAAACATTTGATCAAATTCAGAAATGCTCTAAATAGCATACATGACACCTAAAGCTAGAGGATCTATAGCAGCATTAAGTCTGTGTAAATCAGTTTCGGATGTCCTGAGCAACAGATGTATACATTTTCATATAAACTATAAATAAATGAAGGGACAGGTCAGAGTTTCACAGTTTCATTAGAATTGTTTTTTGTCTTCATTTAATTCTATTCTTGCTTTTATGTCATAATTTTTAAGGCAACATTAACTATTATTGCTTAGTTTTGGTTACTTATAATTGTCATTTAATGTTTGCTTAAAAAATGTGCTTTATGGTACTAAAAAAAATTGAATCAAATAAGTGCTTTATATTTACAATTACAATATTTTTTTTATGATGATGATTATTTTGATATTTTTATTAAGTCTACTAATAATGATAGTGGCTTTTTTTAAACTAAGGCTGTGAGTAGATAAAGCATGTTGAGGTTTTCCTAGTTCTTGTGTCATCTCAACAACACCCAGGTAAATCATTCCTTTTTATTCACTAACAGTAATTTTGATTATTATCATTATTTTCAATATTATTTTTAATAGTAACGTTATTATTAACGTTAATAATGGCTAGGCAATTGTGTTAGATTAATTTAATGAAAGGTTGTGTGAATGCAGCCTTTTTTGTTTTATGAATCCATTTCAGTCCACTAGAGTGCACTGTTACATCACACACAATGCATTAGTTTCAGCTTTATTCTGCAGCACGTCATAGTTATACCGTCCGGCCATCGCTCTGTTCTCACGAATTTTAATAAAGATAACAAGTCAGACATTTATTATGCCACAATATGCCATTACACGTTTACACACAAAGCATAACATTTTCAATTTCAATAACTGCAGCCACACACTGTATAATGATGAATGCATCATGAGTGAATCATGAAATCAAAGCATTTACTCACTTGCTCAGTAACTCACCATGCCCATAGTGAGATTCAGTTGCAGTTACTAATTTTATTTATTTCTTTATTTTGGCTGAGAATATAAAGAGAAAATCCAACAGCATTTTACAACAATCTCACAGTACTGTGATAAATAATCCACTGATTAGAATCAAAGACAAACTTAGGTGCCCTAAATTAACATGCATAGATGGTGGCATTTATAATAGGGGGAAGAGATGTTTTGCTCTGTGGGATAGTGTGTCTGTTTCAGCTGTTTTGAAAATTGGGCCTACCTGCTCAAGACACCAGTATAGGCCTAGACTTTAACGTCCGCATGAAACTAAAGTTGTGATAGACTTTTCGCCCCAATTGTGACGTTTAGGCTGTTCGAGTGAAACAGCTTTTAGAACAAGAACAAATGTAGGATGTGACTTGATTTTTTCCAGTCTGGAATAAATTTGATCGTTGGATTGTTGTGGTTTGCTATTGCTGCGATCTCATGAAACTGACAGCTAGGTGGCGCTGTCACAAAAAAACAGGGTCCTAGAAACGCAGTCTTGAAACTGCAACCTATTGCATGAATCGGTGTCCTCTTCAGTATTAATAGAATGAGATGGTCTAGGACAGGGGTGTCCAAACTCAGTTTGTCCTGCAGAGTTTACAAACACACCTGCCTGGAGGCTGCTAGAATGCCTAGTAATACCTTGATTAGCTGAGCTGAACTCTGCTGGACAGTGGCCCTCCAGGAGCAGGATTGGACACCCCAGGTCTTGTAAGTGTGCGTGGCTACGTCATAAATGTTCCCGCACCCCATGGTCAAGGTATGAAAATAGTACTAAAACTTAATTTAGGAAGATAAGCTATTTTGTATTAAAAATCTTTATATCAACTGGCTTTCTGTTAATACAATACAGTGTGACATCCATCTGTCGCCTCCCAGTGGCTTACATTATTGGCAGTTTAGTGTTAAGTGATTAATTTACACCGAAACAAAAGATAACATGTTATGCCTTCATTTTTGTCTTACATTTCCATTAGTTCTTTTCTGTGTGTACAAAGGATTGTGGGTTATTTAAGGATGCGAAGGATACGCTTGGACTGGCCAAAATCGATATTGAGACAGACAGGTTTTTACACTCTCGTGCCAGTCAACACGTAATCAGAGAAGAGAAGAAGTGTCAAGTTATTTTGTTTATGGCACATCTTGCATCTTGTCATGCAGGAAATACACATCAAGATGTGCTCACCCAATCTGTACCCCTAAATAAATGAGCCGATATAGTGTGGGTAGCCTATACTCAGATTTTTAGTATGCCCTGTCTGTGTATTTTGTGTGTTTGTGTGAAAGTGAAAATGGAGAACAGGAGTGGGAGGTGGAGGCGACAGAGAGAGATTCATGGCTCCAAGTCAAAACGCTGAGCCCTCAGGGAAGGAACGGCCTCTCACGCCTCTTTGCTGCTGCTTTATATACGCTCAACTCGTTCATAAGCCAACGTGCTGCAGGGTCTCATGGTGCAAATGACCCAGCCTGTCCCACATGTTTCACATTAACTTCAGAACTAATAAGCGGATGTCTTTTTTGATAGTGTGATAGAGTGTGTATTTAATGTGAAACACAGCCGCCCCACATCTGCAGAATTGTTATACACTAATTGAACATTTTCATGCAAGTTGAGAAAAACACATTTTCATGACACATTTTTAAAGCTTTTGGAAAAATTACAATACAGATTGATTCAGATTACAGCATGTCATCAACACAGTTTTTCAGCCCACAGACTTGCCTTGAGGCATAGGCCTAATGTTTTTTTCTACCTGCAAAATACGTAGCTTAATTTAATATGAAACTATGGGATTATTTATAATAACATTATACCAAAACTGATTCAAACAAACACTGATGAAGTGGCTGACAGGAATAATTCTAACCTGGTTGGATTTATATTTAAAAGTAATTTGTACAGCAGTAAAGTGCTGCAAGTTGTTCATGTTCATTAAGAACAACAAGACAGATACACATAACCTGCCATTTAAGGTCAATTACATGCTCAGTTGTGCAGAATGAACACATTGGAATCAAATTGTGTGCTTTATTCCGTCGTATCACATCACTTTTATTTAGTGGGCTTATAAAAAGTTTAATTAGAAAATAATCTTTTTTAACTTCAACACAAATATAATTTACTTCATAAATATTCAAGATCTTGACAAAAAATCGATTGAACCTCTTGATGGGAATAAATGTTGTAATATTATTTCCATCAAGAGGTGCATCAGTCATTGGTCAAGATCTTGTACTGACAATGCAAGAGTCAATCACTCTGTAAAGTCTACTCAAGCATTTTAAGGTCTGGACCAAATCATATGTGAAAATGATTCTTCATGCTCCCTCCAAACCAATCTTTCACAATTTGAGCCCGATGTATCTTGGCCTTGTCATCCTGGAATATGGCCATGATGTGTCTTCCTACATGGTTGTTTAAGAAATGAAAAGCTACACACTCCATCAATTAGGGCTAAAAGAACTGGTCCCAAACATATAACATGCTAGAAACTTAATGATTACATCAATAATTAAGTATTTGCCTATTTAAATCCAAACAGCAATTTTTTGTTGTTGTTTTTTTTGGCCGGGGCAGTGTGTGTATATAAATATTCAGCTATACAAAAGCAGACAAATGGATTTTAGGTCTGGTGTTGAAGAAGCCCTACGGACAGAGCTGTATAGGGTGCAAATGCAAAAAATAGCTCGGGAAACACTGTTTTTTTTTTTAACATAGTCCTGTCTGCTGTAATGAGATCTGCCTGTGTTTGTGTGCACACCTGGTTTCAGCATCTACAATGACTCTTCGCCAGGGGACATTTTCATTTGTAGTAAATAAAGCTACTTCAACCCAGATAGGAGTGATGTGACTGGTATAGCACTGCTGGCTTCTTGAGTGGATCATAGTCCTGTTTTCTGGACTGGCACTTAGACAGACCCAGCCAGTCATATACAGTGTGTGGATTATCCAAACTAATGAGACATCCTCTTCACTGCAATGTGGCCCATAGTTTAAGATGAAAACCCTTAGATGGTAGGAACAGACAGTATGAGGAATCAGCTTATGAGGTGGGAGTAGAAGCCTATCATCGACCCTGTCTAAACCCATTAGTCTTTATCAGGGGAAAAGGTCTGAAGTTCTCCACTGAGATTGTAAGAGAAAAAAAATAGCCTGAGGATTTAATGAAAATGACGAGAACCAACAGAAAATGTTCTACCACAGAAAGCAAACTACAGGAAGCATATACAAATAACACATAATTGGGAACAGGTTGAGATTATTAGTCATTACTCCAAATCTCAATAGTTCAGTGATTATGACCTCTGGTGTTGAGACAGTAATATTACATCTATGACATTTCACTAATGCTTAGATCTGTAGCACTTTTTGAGTGTGGTGTGGTTCATGTTTATGCACCTTTTTAATACATTAAAAAATATGGTCAACAGTAAAGTTTTAGTTTTACTAGAGATGTGTCCGAGGGAAACATGGTTTAAGGTCTGGAATAAGAATGAAGTGGAGCTCTATTGAACACTATACTGTTCTTCTGCATTTCCACAGACAATCTTGAACAGTGTAACTGCGCAAGGCTTAATGCATATAATTCATTGTGAGTATGTGAGCCATAAAACCAGAACAAACCTCCTGCTCATTCATTATATTATGTGTCCATAAACTGACTCTACAAACAATTCAAAGTGTCTGTTTTTCTAAACGATTACCAACTAATCTAATTACACTAACTCACTCATATAAATACTGCTAAAAGCATTAGTGAATGCCTGAATTTATGATTTGCCAAGCTGGTATAACAGAGATGTTATACCCGTTCAGTGAGAGTGTGAGACTCCCACCCTATAAAAATGCTGTACATATGCATAAATCTGTTTGAAATTAAATCAAGAGGCTTGGATGGATGCCATTGCATGCTATTGCACTGATGGTCTTATTAGACATGTAATTGTTGAGAAGACTATTTTCTTAAAGGCTGGTTCACAATGCCCCTACAAACACCAACAGGGTTAACAAGATGGAAAAAATGAGATGTATAACCAGACACCAGCTTCTGGCAGCCTTTCTGAGGAATCTTAGCCCATTCCTCATGAGCGATGACCTCTAGTTCAGTAATATTCAAATCACCAAAGATTTTAAACATTTCCTGTTGGAAGGTCCAATGACAACCATGCTTCAGCTTCCTCACTGACGGAATGATGTTTTCTCATTCCTGATACTTCAATGAATCCATCTTGCCTTCCACACGTTGCAGGTTTCCAGTGCCAGAGGGTGCAAAGCAGCCCTAGAGCATCACCGAGCCACCACCATGCTTAGCTGTAGGCAGTGTTATTTTCATCTTTTCAGCAAATGCTTGATTCTTCTTCCTCCAGACATACCTCTGATCCATAGGGCCATTTTTTTTTTAGCGCTCCACAGAATAGAATCCCTATTCTAGAACATTTATATCCTTTTGAGCAAATTGGAGCAGACTTTTCTTGCTTTTGGGTCAGTAGTCTATTTTTTTGTATCCTGTTCCTTGTTTGGGAAGGGTGATGATATCCTCTCTTAACCTTTTGGACCATTCTTTTGACTTAGCCATATTTCTAACATGTAGTCAAACATGTCACTCAACAAACCTGGGGTGCGTTTTCCGTACAACGACGAAACTCGCTGCTTCACTACCATAGTAGCCTACGATGCATCGTTGAAGAAATCAACAGTCAAAACTGTTTCCCGAAACCATTTGATGCAAAGTGGTCGTTCAACCACGTTGGTTTATGACATCATGTACCTGTTGGAGTTAACTACTTTTAATGAAACCGTTTGAGATCGAATTAACGCTAGATATTTTTATATAAATTACAGACATGGCATCTGAGGACTATTTCTCATTTTTCTCAGTTATTTTGCTTTATTTCCAGATTCAATCATAGGCTCGTTCTTACATAGTTCGCACAAGTGTACTCTTCAAAAACTGTGCTTTAAATCTCTCGACAAACTAAACAACGTAAATGACATTTGTATGTATTCTAAATAAAAGACACAGGTTGAACTGAATGTCAGCTTGCTTATTTTGCTTAGGATAAGAATTTATTAAGTCCACATGTCATGCAAACTAGAAACTATTCTTCTAACCACAGGTCGAGAGCTGTCGTTCCAAACACACAACTTTGCGATGCTGTTTGCGAATGTTTGTTGGAATATGGTTTCAGGAAACACTGACTCGTTGAACTATGCTGAACAACGACGGAACTTGCGAACTTGGCTAATGATGCTTTTGGGAAACGCACCCCAGGACAGTTCAGATATTGCATGTGTTCTAGTTCAAGCGCAACTAGTGAAGCCCTTGATTAGTTACATCAGGTCAGCTTGAGACAACACCTGTTTTGGAGATTTGTGCTGTTGTGAGGGATTCTATTCAGGGGGTTTAATAATTTTGAGACTGCAGATGGATTAAAACTTGGATTTGCAGTTGAATTTGGGGAAACCACTTGAATTTGTTGTGTTGAGCTATTTCAATTACTTTTGTTTGATTTGTTCATTTCAAACAGCTGAAAGTTTGTAAATTTTGCCAATAAACCTGATTTGCAATGGGGGTTGAATAATTTTGATTACAACTGTATATAGTTCATTGGTGTTCATAAATGAGGAGGCAAAGTATTTATTTATTTTTATTTTTATAAATCAAATGAAAATTCATCTCCCAGTTACACTTAATGTTGTCCTGGTTAAATAACAATGTACTTTACATAAACAAAAACAAGAAAAACATTTAGATTTTTACAGTAACAATATAATTAATGTTCTATTTATTAAAACCAATTATAATCTGATGGTCAGCTGTTTCTTTTTAATAAAGAATTAATTACAAAAATGACATGACAAAATGCATCTTGTAAGTGTATGCAGAGTTGGCAAATGAAAGAGCTAAAACACGATCACCTGCAGAGTATGTTTAATGTGTTTTAACCAGTGTTTTGGGAAGTTACTTTTTAAAAGTAATACATAACAATATTGTGTTACTCCTTAAAATATAACTAATTGTATAACTTAGTTACTTTTTATGGAAAGTAATGTGTTACGTTACTTTTGCGTTACTTTTTCTCTTCTGGACTGGACTTGCTTGTTTGTTTTTTAATAACAGATAAAAGTTATATTTTTGGCAAATGTAAAGGCCATTTTATACCTAAAGTGAAATGAATACACCTCAGGCCATTCAAGTGCAGGTTGGTTGGCAGGGTGAAAAAAGATGTTTCACAAACACTTGTGATGTTGTGATAAAGCCAGAGACACAGTATTTACACAGACTTTTCGGACAAAACAATCTACAAATGGCTTACTTATAGCTGTCTCTGCCTATTAAGCCGAGATAGGAGAAAATATTTTAACATCAAAACAAATACACACTTCAGCTCTTACAAACCTCTGCTCTTGGGTCCATCGGGATGTCTGCAGCAATAAGAAGTGTGAAAAATGATAATACAGATTTGAGACTGGATAAAAACTTCATCTCTCAGAAGAAAATGCACTGTGCTGTGAAATCATCATCAAAAAACGCACCACTACACCATAATAGGTTGTGAAAGCAATCATTACCCTTTAGCATTAAACTCAGGTTATCACAGAGGAAGTGTAAGGGAGAGAATGGTGACTGGACAGCTAAGAATGAATTAGGGCCTGATAGCTCTGTGGAAACCACTGAACTGAATGTGATAACTTTTCCTTAGCTAATTTAAAGGCTTGGAACTGGCCAAACTCAACCCAGGGCTTAAAAAGTTAATGGGCCAAGCTAAAGGTAAATCTGCCGATGAGAAATCGGGGCTGAAAGTGTTCATTCTCTTAAGATATGAGATATATCAGCAAACCCTATAGGGGACAAGTTTTGGCTGGTTAGTAAAGGCCAGTTAGCCCATGCATACTGCATACTTTACAGTCTTCTCTATTGACAGTTATTCAAAAATAGCCATGACTTCTAATAAACTACATTTCAATCAAAATATGACTCAAAAATATTTCATTAAATTTTATAGAACTTGCTTTACCAGTGACATTTTTTTAAACGTGAAATTAAATTATGTTTTTCCCAGTCTTCAGCATTTGACATCACAGCTCAGGATGTTTCTTAAACCCAATCAAAAATCTTGACAGACAGAGAGTTACCTTAAAAAGTGAAGACAAATCCCCTGATTTTTTTGTTTGCTCTTTACAGAGACTATAGGGCCAGTGACTTTTCTTTTGTTTTTAACATTGCTATTGTGTTGCAATTTTTATTGACCTTATTTGATCATTCTAAAGCCATGTTGTTATAAGTGGTAGTAGGAGGACAGCCCCGTTATCTGCTTTTTAGTTAGTAATTGATGTCACACATAATCAAGCTTTCGTGTCTGTTTCAGTGGGCTGGTTTTATGCTGAGCTATACACATCCTCCTCCCCTCCTGCTTTTTGAGACATTGTTCTTCCCATTTTAATGACAGAATGAGGTGAAACATTTCTAAGCATCGATCCTGACAACATATCACATCAACTTCCCTTTTGCAGTGAGTATGATGTTGTGAAGTATTTGTGGAACCAGTGTAGCGTTGTATATAAATCACTTCATAAGCTCATCCCCCCCAGGGAACTGGCCAGAGAATGAAGCAGGGCTCGAGCATATTGCATGCTGTCATCGGACGCTGTGGCAGCAGTGGGCACGGCTGCCAGTCGACAGTCAGCATGCTGGCACCAGAATCTCCTGAAACCTCATGCCCTCTCCTGATTCATATTACTCAAAGGCCCAACTGAGAGCACTCGCTTTGTCACATCCTTATATAAGTCCAGGGTGTTTTTGCCCTATACATGTCAGAACTGGGCTTGAGGCTTTACCATATGGTTCTCTCGCTCTCCGTATAGAGTCTATCCGCTCAGCCACGGGCTTCAGGCTCTAAAACTTCAACATACGCAAGAACTCCTGTCCCCCACAATGAAGGGAACTGCCCTGTGTGGTTCGAGCAGACAGACAGCAACAGAGATGCCACAGACATTTTGTCAAGAGAATGGCACGGCATCTAGTGCATCGTTCCATGAAGCTGCCAGGACAGGAGTGGGTGGTACTAGATGTTAAGTGCCTGACAGATTACTTTTAAGCTTCCTATGAGCTTACAATGTTAGAGACCGGTCTTGCCATGTCATGATGGCAATAGAGTGTTATATGCAGGGCCGGCCCTGGTCAATTTTCTGCCCTAGGCAAGATTTTACCTGGTGCCCCATGCATCACAGCCCATTTCAACCTGTCATTGTGTTCATGATTATTTATCCTATATATATATATATATATATATATATATATATATATATATATATATACACACACATTACAGCCTAAACACAAATAGCAAGAGTATTACATCTAGCATTCAAGACAAGTCCCATTTATTTTTATAGCGCTTATTACAATATTGTCACAGAACGCTTGATGACGCCTCCTCCTGGTTTCACTAGATCCCTCTCTCCTGCATACTAGGACTTAATTTCCCTAATCACCTCATCATGCTTTCATCAGTCTCACCTGTGCACTCTCAGCTACCCTTTATCTGGACTGCTCTGTTCATTGTTACTTTGTGAAGTCTTGTTTTACCAACACTCTGTCTCTAGCTTGTTTTTCGGATTGCTCAGTTGTTTTGACTTGGACTCTGAACTAGTTTTTGAACCTTTGCTGCCTGCCCCTGACCTTTGCCTGTTTGATATACGTTTATGGATTTGCCCTTTCCTGTGTACTGAGTTTGTGTTTGCTACCACCCTCGCCACGGGCTTTCGAGTTTTATGACTGCTCTTCTTTGTTGGCTTACCTGTATCAATAAATTACTGCGAATGGATCCGACGGGGAAATGTATATCAAAGCCTCTTCGTCACAGAAGACTTCACCACAACAGGATCCAGAAGATTTCCTTCGATTGGCTTCAGAGGTATCCACTCAAGCGAGCGTGCTGGCCGCTCATCAGTAACAGTTATTTAAATTGAAAAATCTCACCGAGGAGCTCGTGAGATCAGTCCGAGCGCTATCCCCGCCGAGCGCGGCTTATAATCAAGCTCCGAGTCCAACTGCACCTGCACACGCTCCACCTGCCGTGAGTTACAATTCTAACCAACCTAAGTTATCCATGCCTGAGAAATTTGATGGCTCACCCTCTACCTGTAAGGGATTTTTGTTGCAGTGCAGCTTGTATTTCAATCAACAGACTCTGTCCTTCTCCACTGATGAGAGCCGCGTTTCCTTCATGTGTTCTTTACTCACCGGCCGGGCTTTGGAGTGGGCTACTGCACTCTGGTACGGAAATCAGCTCTCTTTCCCCTCTTATAATGAGTTTCTAACCCAATTTAGAGAGGTGTTTGAACATACTGCGGGAGGAAAGGATCCGGGAGAATTGCTGCTCACTTTACGCCAGGAGAATTCCACCGCAGCTGACTACACACTCTCGTTTCGGACCCTTGCAGCCCAAGGGAGTGGATTTTCAGGAAATCCCCTCCGAATACCATGATTTGGCCTTGGCCTTCAGCGAAACTGAAGCTTCTCACCTTCCCGCTCACCGTGATGGTGACTGTGCTATTGAGCTTTTGCCTGGGGCCGTACCTCCACGCGGAAGAGTTTACCCGCTGTCACAACTTGAAACTGAGACCATGAAAGCGTACATTGACGAACAGCTGGCTAAAGGTTTTATTACCACCTCTACGTCTCCAGCTTCCGCCGGATTCTTCTTCGTTAAGAAAAAGGATGGGGGTCTTCGGCCGTGTATCGACTATCGTGGTCTAAATGAGGTAACAGTCAAATATCGTTATCCTCTTCCGTTAGTCCCAGCAGCCCTGGAGATGCTCCGCACTGCCCGCTACTTTACAAAGTTGGACTTAAGGAACGCCTACAACTTGATTCGCATACGGAGTGGTGATGAGTGGAAGACGGCGTTTTCTACAACATCCGGGCACTACGAATATCGGGTAATGCCGTTCGGCCTTTCTAACAGTCCTTCCGTTTTTCAAGCTTTTGTAAATGATATTTTCCGGGACATGTTACAACAGAAAGTCATTGTCTACATTGATGACATTTTGATTTATTCTGACTCCCTTGAGGAACATGTTCAGGATGTTCGCGCTGTCCTCAAGTGCCTGATCGACAACCAGCTATATGCCAAACTTTCCAAGTGCGAGTTTCACCAGACACGAATCTCCTTTCTGGGCTATATCATCAGTGCGGACGGAGTTCTTATGGATGACAGCAAGGTCAGTGCCGTGGTGAATTGGCCGCAACCTTCCTCCGTTAAGGAGCTGCAGCGCTTTTTGGGCTTTGCAAACTTTTACCGCAGATTCATCCGCGATTTTAGTATAATTGTAGCCCCTCTCACATCTCTGCTTCGAGGAAAGGGAAAATATTTTAAGTGGACTGCGGATTGTACTGCGGCCTTTGCTCAGCTCAAGGAGAGATTCACTTCTGCTCCCATCCTTCGTCACCCGGACCCTGAGAGGGAGTTCATCAATGAGGTAGATGCATCAAACACAGGTGTGGGGGCGGTCCTGTCCCAGCGGGACGGGAGTCCAGCGAAAATGTTCCCATGCGCCTTCTACTCTCGCAAGTTTAACTCCGCAGAGCTCAACTACGACGTGGGGGGTCGCGAACTCTTGGCCATGAAGGCCGCCTTGGAGGAGTGGAGGCACTGGCTTGAGGGAGCTCGTCACCCCTTCACAGTACTCACTGATCACAGGAATCTCGAGTACATCAGGTCAGCTAAACGTCTGAATCCTCGCCAAGCTCGCTGGTCTCTGTTCTTCTCAAGATTCGATTTTAAGATCACCTACAGGCCGGGCTCCCAGAACGGCAAAGCTGACGCCCTGTCTCGCCAGTTTGACGGCCCTTGTGAGGAATCTAAACCTGAGCCCATTATTCCCACTACTCTAATTGTGGCGCCTGTTCAATGGGATATCATCTCTGAGATCACCCCCTCACCTCTTAGTCATCCCGCTCCACCTGAATGTCCCGCCGGCCGTCTCTTCGTTCCTCCCGGGCTCCCCCATCGTGTGCTTCAGTGGGTTCACTGCACCACTGCACCCCCAGCGCGGGTCATCCAGGCATCGCGGCTACCATACAGTTAGTTACCAATCGCTTTTGGTGGGTTTCACTCCAGTCTGATGTCATAAAATTTGTTCGGAAATGCACTGTCTGTAACACGGTTAAATCCTCCCATCTCAAGCCAGCTGGACTGTTACAACCTCTGCCAGTACCACAGCGTCCCTGGTCGCACATCGCTGTGGATTTTGTTACGGATCTTCCTCCATCACAGGGATTTACCACTATCCTCTCCGTGGTGGATCGTTTCTCTAAATCCTGCCGTTTCATACCCCTGGTCGGCCTGCCCACAGCCTTACAGACCGCGGAGGCTCTTCTCAATCAGGTGTTCCGTCTCTTTGGTTTGCCCGAGGACATTGTCACTGACCGCGGTCCCCAGTTTACCTCCCGTGTTTGGAGAGAGTTGTGTGCCAAACTCAATATCAATGTCAGTCTAACGTCTGGTTACCATCCTCAGGCCAACGGGCAGGTTGAACGTCTAAACCAAGATTTGATTCGATTTCTGAGAATGTACTGCCACCAGAATCAGCAGGACTGGAGTCGCTTCCTGGCCTGGGCGGAGTATGCCCAGAATTCCCTGTTAAAACCTGCCACTGGTCTAACGCCTTTTAAATGTGTTCTAGGTTTCCAGCCTCCCCTCTTCCCGTGGGCCGGGGAACCATCCGACCTACCAGCAGTAGATACATGGCTCCGGCGCAGCGAGGCCACCTGGGATGCTGCTCACGTTCAATTGCAGCGCGCCGTCCACCGTTATCAGCATCAGGCGGATCGGAGGAGGCGTGGGGGTCCCAGGTATCGACCCGGTCAGTGGGTGTGGCTCTCTGCGCGAGATCTCCGTCACAAGCTCCCGAGCAGGAAACTGTCTCCTCGTTTTGTCGGGCCATTCAAGATCCTTCGTCAGATAACTCCAGTTTCTTTTCGTTTGGCTCTCCCTGCTCATTACAAGATCTCACCCACATTTCATGTGTCCCTTTTCAGACCCGCTGTCGCCCCCAGGAGAGAGGAGAGCCGGGAGGAGGCCACTCTTGTGCAGACTCCCCCCATTGAGGTGGACGGGGCGGAGGCTTTCCGGGTGCGAGAGGTCCTGGACTCCAGACGTCACGGCGGGGTGTTACAATACCTTATCGACTGGGAAGGGTACGGTCCCGAGGAGCGCTCCTGGGTCAGGTCTCAAGATATCCTGGACCCCACATTAACTGCTGCTTTTCACCGGGACCACCCTGATCGCCCTGCTCCAAGACCCCGTGGTAGACCCCGTCGTCGACCAGGTCCTCGCTTCCGGAGCCGCTCGCAGGGGGGGGGGGGGCTCTGTCACAGAACGCTTGATGACGCCTCCTCCTGGTTTCACTAGATCCCTCTCTCCTGCATACTAGGACTTAATTTCCCTAATCACCTCATCATGCTTTCATCAGTCTCACCTGTGCACTCTCAGCTACCCTTTATCTGGACTGCTCTGTTCATTGTTACTTTGTGAAGTCTTGTTTTACCAACACTCTGTCTCTAGCTCGTTTTTCGGATTGCTCAGTTGTTTTGACTTGGACTCTGAACTAGTTTTTTAACCTTTGCTGCCTGCCCCTGACCTTTGCCTGTTTGATATACATTTCTGGATTTGCCCTTTCCTGTGTACTGAGTTTGTGTTTGCTACCACCCTCGCCACGGGCTTTTGAGTTTTAGGACTGCTCTTCTTTGTTGGCTTACCTGTATCAATAAATTACTGCGAATGGATCCGACCGCCTCAGCCTCTTCGTCACAAATATAGATTATTTCAAGGCTTTTTTTTACAGCTTTACAGTTTTGTTGCGTTTATAATTTTGTTCAGTATATGGATAAAACAGTGATGTCATCGTCCAAATGTCATTGATGCACAAACTATTTACTGAGCGCTAGCAAAAGTGTTTGTTTTGCAGTTGATGGCAGCAATGTTCCACTAAACTATGGCACATTTCATGTTTTCACCATGAATGAAACTGAAATGTCTTCTTTAATGTTAATTTTACATAAAACGTTGTTACTTTTAATAAACCTGTAGCCTATATAAATATCATTAATCATTTTGGTAAATAAAAAAAAAAAAAGAAGCCATATATCCCCCTCAAAACTGCACAACTGTAGAGTAAAACATTAATTAATAAAAGTGATAGTGAATGCGTCTAAAAAAACTGATTATGATTGTTACAAATCACACTGTCTGGGGCCTCTGGAGAACTCAGAACAACTGTTAGCATAAAGTTTAAGGTAAAAATAACTGCCATTAAATTATATATCTTACTACTATGCAATTAGATAAACTGTTCATTCATTACATTACCTCTGTCTTTATCCCGTGTTATCCTCTTCTCTTCCGTTTGGCACTGTATCTATTGCAGGCTATAATGCTAATTTCTAAAATATGTCATGTAAATTTGGCCATCCGTCACAATCAGGTAACTTTCACCATGCCTAGACCTGGCGCGAGCTGCCAGGACCGTTTCTACGGGGTGCTTGAGTGTGTTAAGTGCCCTCAAACGAAAGCAATGCTGTCTACATTGGATGCAGCGAGGGGCGAGGCTACACGCGCTCTGTTTCTGACGCACTTCAAGCACTCGCTGGGCGGTGGAAGATTGATGCGCCGGACTGGAGTCGGGGGACTTAGTTAAGTTTGTGTCTCATGTGTCTTCACATGACACAAGCTCTTGCACAAGGCAAACAATCTGTATATTTCTGGCAATTTAAAATGGGTACCTCATGCCCCTTAACTTTTTATTCAGCTGAATTATTTAAAAAAGTGTCCAATTCAAGTGAAATGACTGAAACAACAGTAAAACAGTACTTGTGTAATTATGTTTTATATAATTGTATAAAATGTAAGATCAAGTATTCATGCTTACTATAATTAGTTATAATTGGGCCCAGGTTCAACTTACAATTAAAGATTTATCAAACAAAATGAGGAACTGTCCCAGTGGACTACTTGCAGCCAATTTAAACTTAAAAAAGCAGTGTGTAGCCTGACATCAGGCAGCAATGCAAGAGGCATTTGAATAAAACACTAAATGTGCATGTCTTTTTAGTCACATTTATAAGTTTGAATTTGGCAGTAAGCATCCACTAGACAGCTTGCTTCTCCACGGAAAGTGCTTTATGAAAGATATTTTTATTTAGCTTTTTCACTGTTTTCAAGTTGAACAAATTTGCTTGTAAACAGCATGTCATCCACTATGCACTTATACACAGTAAAAAGTGATGATACAATTTTTAATAAATTGCAACCAAGAAATAAATTGTGGTAATGTTGTAAAAATGTTCGTAGGCAGTGTCCTACAAATCTTAGTTGCCTCTGTTGTACTTGAAGAACGAGTTGGTTGCAGCCGACTCTTTCATAAATCTCTTTATTGCTTTTCTTGTCCAGAAGCTTTATACCAAGCATGATTCTGTAGCAGTTGGTGGCAAAACTGTTGAGTTGGTCTCTGAGTTTGCTGCTAAGGATCCAGCTCTTGCAACCATAGAGCAGGATTGAGACACACGCAGCTTTGAATACGTTGATCTTGATTGTATGTTTGGCCTTTTCGTATTTTGACGTTGAATTCGCTAGAGGCGATGTGGGAGCATATTCTTGGTTACTCAATGCTTCTGTTTTACCTATGTTGACTTCAAGGCCTACTCTCCTAGCCCACTTTGCTGTTGTTTTGAGTTGTTCCTGTGCTCTGTCCAGGGTGTTTTCAAATAGGTCAATGTGGTTGGCGAAATTCAGGTCAAATAATGATACTTCTGGATTTCTGCTGGATTCTTTTAAAATGTGTTACAATTCCGTGCGATAATGTGTTTTTTGCATGCTCTTCTTCGGCTCGAGTTAATACATAGTCTATGATGATTATGAATAGGAAGGGAGCTAGGGTATTGCCTTGTAGGAAGCCTGTTGTGATTTCGAAGTGGTCTGACAGCTTCCCTTCTACTAGTACGTGACTTGTTGTAAATTGTGCGGATCACTCTTACTGTCTGGGATCCCATAATGTCTTAGTATGTTGAACATGGTTGATCTCTTGATGGAATTGAATGCCTTCTTGAAATCTACTAAGTGTCACGGTGGGTAGTGAAAAATGGAAAAGAGGACTCAAGTGCGGAGTGAAATTAAGAGGTTTAATAAAGATAAAACATAAAATAAACAGACCAACAAAAGAAATCCAAATTCTAAGAACTTAATCCAACACAGACAGGGCAGGGCAGGGCAGGGCAGGGCAGGGCAGGGCAGGGCAGGGCAGGGCAGGGCAGGGCAGGGCAGGGCAGGGCAGGGCAGAACGCGACTAACACACGTAACAATAACAATGAACGAGCACAGGACAGCAAACACAGGTAGACTAAATAGGGAGGCAAACAAAGGAGGGTAACGAGGAGGACAGGTGAGACAAATAAACCAATAATCAGATAACAAAGGGGAGGGACCAGACAATGACAAGAGCACATGGCCCAAAATAACAAAACACCCATGTGCATCACAAAATAGGACAGACATGTGACACTAAGATGATGTAATAAACGAGTTTCTTGTCTTGCAAGCCTTCAATTATTCTATGCAGGATGTGAACTTGTTCTGTACATCCTCTCCCTCTTCTAAAGCCAGCTTGATTGGTGCGTAGAATCGTGTCGATTGGATTTATTATTCGGTAAAGAAGGACCTTGTTGTATACCTTGGCAGTGACCGACATCAAGCTGATCCCTCTGTAGTTGTTCATTAGGGTAAGGTCTCCGCTCTTGGGTAGTGTTGCTATCAGATTCGTGGTAATTCGATGCTGTTTGCGAATATTCACTCGAACTATATTTTTGGGAAACACAGATTTGTTGAACTATGCTGATAACGACAGATCCTGCAACCGCTTATGATGCTTTTGGTAAACGTACCCTCGAACAGGGAAAACAGAACCAAACCACAATGAAACTAAACAAAAACAGAACATAGGCCTACATGTTACACATGAAGCACCCTTTTAGGTTTTCATTTACGATTTATGTGTTCTTGCACATTCAACACCCAACTATGACCAGATTTGAATTCTTTGTTATAGAAAAGATTGAAATTTCTCTCCTGTATGAGAATGTGTCAAAGCAATTAGCTTTGTTTATTTTGCCACTGAGAAAATTTACATGATTAATGTCCTGTCTATTTTAATGTATTATACATTTTGTCTCAAGTCACGCTTTATTTTGAATAATGAATTAAATCCTTCATGGGTTCACAATTCTCTGCTATACTAAAGGACATATTTAAATGTCTTGAGTTGGAGTGTTGCGGGAAGCCTTCAATGCTTGTAGTTGCATGAGCGAGCAGAGACATTTTTTGGAGAGGAGCAGCGTTTGGCATGCAACCCTGAAACAATTTTTATTCTGCAGCAATGTGGGAGGATCCTATTTGAATGTATCTTGTGTAATGTTTGATCTGACGGGCAACATGCTGATGCGCATGCAGTCAATTAGCTTTAGCACCAACTGACTTGCAGGTGCTTGATGAAGATATATCAGTTAACACTGTTTTCAACAAATACGTTCTGAGATTTTATTTTTAGATAGTTAACTAACTTCCTTTAAACTTCAACAGCCTACAGCCAAAAGTACAATGATCTGCACACATTTTCAACTCTGAAATATGCCGTGAAGACATCCATCCAAAGGAAATGTCTTGCAATCAGATCTGTGCCAGTTGGCAGTTAAATTTTGGAGAACAGCAGTAAGCGGGTTTATTATGAAGACCTGCCAGCTCCGTGGGTACTGGAACTGGAGCTTAACCCGCAGAAATTGCAGAATCCAGTCTCTAACAACCCGTTAGAAGAAGCGAATGCATTTCTGCACTTGATTCTGCATTATTCCCTGCAGTGCTACGGCATAATGTATGTATGATGCAATGTCAAACATTTCTTACTTGCCAGAAGTGGGCATGTGAAAATAGAATTTCATGCCATGAAAGAAATAACCTCATGGTCAAAGTGACATAGCATAAAGAAAGTGATGCCAGACAGGGTTTGTCTGCATGCACATGTGGCGTAGGCTAAAATAGCCTATAGAGATTAGCTATATGATGTGATTGTGCCTATAATTGCGTGCCATTGTGATTCAATGTATATTTACAAACATGAGAGAAGTAATTTTCCAAGCCTGTTCCCTCCAATCACCACTGAATCGTCAGTCTATCACTGATAGGCTCTTCTCCTATGAGCACACAGCGCAGAATGTGTCTAGGATGCAACCAGTAGTTTAGACTGACTGCTGTGAAGTAGTTGCGCATCACTGACGGATTCCAGCTCCTTGGAAACCTCTTAAAGTCACGTCTTTCTTTTCACAGAACTTAATGGCTCGGAGTTACAACCGATACAACAGATGAGTGATTCGATATTATAAGCGTTTGGGAAATGCAAACGATTGCCCGGCTTTAAATGTAAGTACGCAGTGAGTCATGTGTTATGTGATATGTAGGCTACGTTTATGAATTTGAATGAAATATTTTGATAACATACAAAGTCGGGACTGTATGATGGATTTATTATTGGCTATAGTTTACTCTTTGAAAAAAAAAAAAAAACCCCGAAAAGTCGCAATCACGTTTGTTGTTTAAATCACTTGCTTGTTGATTAATTAATGTGAGATTAAAAGACTGTAAACAGTTTTAAACCCGCTTTTCTATATAATAGAGGACAATTTGTGTTACTGTAAAATATAAAATGCGATTTATAATTAATGTAAATTGTGAATAGTTCCACATGTCGAATGTGCATATTGTGTTTGTATTTATAACGACTTCCCACTGTGACAAATCGTCAAATTTAACCCTTTTAGTCTTGAAAAAAGTTTTCGGAACACAAAAATATGACCACGATTTATTTCTACTCTAAATGCAGGCACAAATGGTAATAAATAAAAATCAGTTTATGTTAGCCTAATGTTTGTGTGATAAGGTTATCAGATTCTAACTAACATCGGACACACGTTTTAAATAGGCCTATAGGCTACGTTTTTATAAAAAAAAATAGCCTTGGCTACTATTTCAGTCTTTCTCAAATTGATATGTTTAATTCAATGCATTTTTTTTGTAGGCCTAATTGTGAAATGTACTATAGTACATTTATAGTTTGTTCCGAGTTAACAAATAAAGAGTATAATCATTACAATTTATTGGTAAAAAAAAAAAAGTTCAATGTCAGTGCATGTAAACCGTTTTGAATGCAAAATAACTTTTGACAGGGATGGTCTGAAGATAATCTAACTCAGTTTTGATGAAGATTGCGTGAAATGAAGATTGAAGTGAAATCAGATCTATCTCTTGTCTTTTGGTTGCATTTAGACCTACTGTTCAATACAATGAATATTAAAGTAAAATATCATCATGATTCATAATTTATTAAATATGTCAAAATTTTCAGCCCTGTTTTATAGGCCACCTTGCTTAATTTCCTTAGTTTATTGTATTTTAGTAAAAATCATGTGATATGGCACTCTTAGCATCGACTTAGCATCAAAGTGTTGTACGTTGGGACGGATCATTGCATATCGGGTTAAAAATGGCATAGAGTTAAAGGGTTAGTTCACCCAAAAAGGAAAATTCTGTCATTAATTATTCACCCTCATGTCCTTCCAAACCCATATGTCATTCATTGATCTTCGGAAAACAGATGAAGATCTTTTGAATTAAATCTGAGAACTTTTTGTCCCTCCATTGACATCCTATTCGCAACTACCAATTTCAAGGCCCAGAAAGGTAGTAAAGACATCATTAAAATAATCCATGTGACGTCAGTTGTTTAACCTCAATTTTATGAAGCGACGCAAGTACTTTGTTTGTACAAAAAACAACAACATAATTTACCACTTTATTTCCTAAATATTAATATCTAACTCACATTCACAACAACACCATGATGCAACAGTGTTGTATTGATGCAAGAGGCTTTGTTGTGTAAACGTACGTCGGAGCTTAATATTATGTAAATAAAATGGTAATTTATGGGGTTTTTTTTGCACAAACAAAATTGAGGTTAAACCACTGGAGTCAACTGGATAACTTTTTTGTGTTACCACCCTTTAAATGAAGTTAAGGCCCTTGAATTGAGATTATTCTGACGTCCTCAAGTGACATTATGGCTTATTGGTGTCTGTTGCCATACATTACTATAGACTGTGGCCTGAAAAACTATGAGAAACCGTGCAGATTTCTATCTTGTGATTAGCATGGCTTAAGGCTAAGCTCTCCATTGGTTTTCAAATCAGCATTTCTTATGTGCTCTGTTAGCTGGTAAATTATCAGTTGTGTTAAAAGCGGTTTATCTTGGGTGCCATGAGATGCCCAGATAATCTCTATCAAAGGCAGGACGATCACATTTACCCTGTGCACAAACTCTGTCTTCCACATTCATATTTTATTATTTACAATATTCTAAGAGGAAAGATGAGATGTTTTCCCTGCTACATCATGCACACAAATGAACAGCAAAAAATAAATATGGCTTTTTAGTAAATTATAAGGCCATGAGAGGCTTTAAAAAATAAAATGCTTCACGTAATGCTCCTGTTTTGCTTTCATAATTAATTCGGAAGGTTCTCGTGGAGATATTTTTCAGTTTATCAAAGAACAGTAATTGGACCCTGCCGTTGCAAGAGACAGAACTCAGTCATTGACTGACCTAGATTCTCACCGAGATATCTGGTGTTTGAAGTCAATATAGCAAGAAGGTGTGCAATAAAGAAAAATAGCTGAGGCTCTTTGCTTTTTAAATGGATGTACCTTAGCAATATCAGACAGCCGTTAAGTCTTTTAACTATGCCAGCGTTTAAGGGTTTGGGATCAGTATGATTATTTTTTTTTTTAAATGATACTTTTATTCAGCAAGGACACATTCAATTGATCAAAAATGACAGAAAATACTTTTTTTTAATGTTATAAAAGATTTTTATTTCAAATAAATGCTTTTCTTTTGAACTTTCTATTCATCACAGTTTCCATAAAATTATTAAGCAGCACAACCATTTTCAACATGGCTAATATTAGGAAATGTTTCTTGAGCACCAAATCAGCATATTATAATGATTTCTAAAGGATCAGATGACACTGAAGTCTGGGGTAATGATGCTGAAAATTTAGCTTTACCATCACAGGAATTTTTTTTTATCAAATAAATGCAGCCTTGGTGAGCATAAGAAACAACAAGAGCAAAAAAATGATAGTGTATACTACATGAGAAAGTCAAGAGGACTGAGCAGTATATCTGTAGCACTGGAGATCCAATACCTATAACCACCAAAGCATTCCCAGCTTCAGGCTTTTTGGGTGTCCTGGTAAGATTGTTAAACAAGTCCAGTGTAACCTTCCCATGGGGTCTTCCCTATAAGGTCCAGACCTCATTGAAGATGTCATCTGTCACTCTAAATGAGTGACATCACCAGGATCCTTCAAGCAGCCACTGAGTCACAAACCACGAGGGTTTAGGAATTAGAACAGCTTTTGCAATGGGGAGCTGAGGGAATGCTACTGGAAGATGTATATGTGTGTGTGGGAAGACTGCATGTTTCATGTATGCGGGTACATAAACCTGGAGACATCAACATTATCTCCTTGTAAGGATGTGTCAACTTCTGATGACTTACAAAAATTAAAGGGCTAGTTCACATAAAAAGTGTCATTATTTATTCACCCTCATTATGTTCCAACCCTGTATGCTTTTCTTTCTTCTGTGCATAAAAGAAGATATTTTAAGTGTGTTTCAGATGTGTGGAATCCAGTTTTTTGTTTAACCTTTCAAAATTTGTTACTGAAAACCTATTTTGTACAGTGGTACTTATTCTGCTACCCACCTCCATCACAAACCATCATGAAGAGCTGATGAATGGAAAAGAGACAGGAGCGTTAAAATAATAAATAATGAAATTAAATGTTCTGATCTTAGAGATGAGTTGCAGTATGTGGGGCACTGACAGGCGGAATAGAAGAGTATTACATCTCAGTGTTTGTGTTTTTTTTTTTGCTTGTGTTGGTCTGTGTGGAAAAAAAAGAATGTATCAATCTAGGTCAAGAACAGATTTTCCTTATCATATTAACAATATGACAGTTTTGTGTTTGTTTGGCCATGTCAACATGACATTATGCCTCTTTAAGTACTCCTGCAATTCAAATTGAAGCATTTTTACATCTTCCTACACATTGTATGTGTATGAACACATGCTGCAGGGCAGACGTCTGTTGTCTCAAACTCATCGTCGCAGCTGCACACAGATTGCAATGTTGCTGGAAGACTGAGCAAAGAATCACAGACTATTTACCATCAAGGCTCAAAATAGACATTGAAAAGATAAAAAGGATCTATGAAATAGATTGCCAGATAAAATCTATTGTATTTACAATTAAGGCAGAAAGGCTCAACTGGAGAGTATTCAAGAATGAGGGAAATGAGAATCATTTTAAAACCTAAATACAACTTATAATGTTGTATCTTGCCGTCTTTGCGTAGTTGGTGGTCACATAGCTTAAGTGGTTTTACATAATTTCCTGGAAATATGCTCCGTATCTATCGAGTTTTATGTCACCATCAGTAAATCCGTCTCAGAGACATATTTGAGGGATTATTTCACTATGTGTTCTGGGATTATATGCATCAGAATGTATCTTTTTAATTTACACAGACGGTTAAGGATTTCACGGGACAAACTTCTATGAAAGTTTCACAAATCATTCATAAGTATTTGAAATTATTTAAATGGCTATTTTTCCATATACAGTATATCTCAATTGGTTAGCAGGTCATTTTTTTTTTCTCAAAGTATGCTGTGATGGTAAATTATTGATAGCAGTTTGAACCTTTTTTAATGGTATTGACTTGAAAACTTGAAACATCAAAACATCAAAACTTGAGCAAGGGGCATATTATGTCATGTAACAGTTTAAACACACTTAAGGAGGATTGAGAAAACCTGTCCTAATTTTGCCTGGCCCATCAAGCTAAAAATGTTGAGTGCTTATGCTAAATGCAAAATTTGTCAGTAGTGCTTAATCTCTATGTACAAATCTGTTGAATCTCTACATAATCTCTCCATTCTTTATCTCTCATTTCTCAGTCGGACGCGTAACGCTGCAAGCAGCCATGCATTTGTGTAGCTTTATGGGCTCTTTGCTCCTCCTCCTTTTCATCAGCAGGTAAGAAACTCCTGGTGGCTTATTTCAAACTCACTTTTGCTATTCCTACACTCATTATTGTGATGTGGCAAGCTGAATATCACTGCGGTGTACAGTGTTTATTGCGTTTGTGTTGTTCCCCCTTCATTTATTTGTTTCTCAAAAACTAGAGACTAGGATGTGCATTAACTTCAGTAGTAACTTTGTAAAGTTGATAAACATTGCATTTCTCGACGCTCCCAGGAAAGCCGAGGCGGAAAACCCATTTTTGTCAACAAGTTCTCACTGGTGATAAGCTTTCACAGTGACATCCTTGCCGAAATGACAAGCTGGTATAATTTAGGTTTTACTTTTTTGGCAGCAAATAAAAGACTATATGCCTTAAGTATCCATTCACACCAGATTATGTGGGCTCGGTGAAAGGTGTAGCTAAAGGGAGGATGGAATTATAGATAATCCATGTAGACTTTTGGGTGAGACTGAATGAGACCGTCGGAGTCAATGTACGGGTTTCAGATGGAAATACCAGCCCTCATATCGTGTCTCCTCTCTGTTTTGCCTGTTTGAGCTTATCTTTCCATGCAGCAGTACAGTAGCTGCAATGCTAACACGATTACTGGTGACAGTGTAGAAACAAGACATTGATTTACTGGAACTGCCGTCGCTCAGCCATGTTCAATGAAAGTTCTGGCAGATTCCATTTAGTGAGATATGCATCTCATAATCGATGCTGGTATTCTGGCATAACCTTTGAAATTTGATGGGAAGATGTATAGGACCTTGCTGGTCAGGACGACTCTGCAAAAGATCAAAGGGGGATGTTGAGGAAGCGTGCCAACATCAATTTACCTCACCATCTGCTTTTACCCACCCCCTTCCTGTCCTCCTTTCCTCTCCAATCTCCAGTCTCTCTTCCTGGCAAGATGGGAGAATTTAGTGGGTGTACATATAGTTTGGCCTGGAATTCAGCTTCTATCACATAACAGACTAAACCACAACAACAAGAGCAATACCTCCTCTTTGGGTTCTTAGTGCTTAGTACATGAAGATAAGGATGCTCTATTGAAGGCTTAGTCTCGCAAATGGCCTTGTGACGTTTTTGTTTGTTGAAATCTAATACTGCTGGTCTAAATGAGGTCTATTCAGAACCAATAGAGTTTAAAGGGGGTCATGTCATAAATATGTTCCTTGATCTTTTGAGATAAAAGAGCTTGAGGTACTGTCAAATCATACTGTAACTTTCAGAACTCAACGTTCTCTACTTCTGCAACATGGAATAAATGCATGAACATTGACCTCCATGGTTACATGTCGATAAAACCTATTTGGTGATTAGAAATTTGGCCAGTTTATATCATGCAAAGAACTAACAGGTGTCACAACCCTGTGTTGATGATCAATTTCGAACACAATGATGAAGAGAGAATTTAGTCTTTTAATAAATCCAAAGGTATATCCAAACTGAGAGAGCGATACAAAAGTCCAAACTAACAGAACCGTGACAACAGGCTTATCGGTTAGCTAGTGAGAGATTTTTTATTTGATTCAATTCAATTTGATATGCAATCTATTATTGAAAAGATATTATGGATAATTTTGAATCAAGAATAGCATGTTTTTTAATCTCATTTGTTGTGCATAAAGTGCATAAAATAATTCTAAATTGCATTTTCTATTTACAAAAATAATTAAATTGTTTCACATACAATATAAATGGTCAACCAAATTCAATCAATATGTTTCTCTCTTTCTTTCTTGAACACCCATGTGTATTTTGGAAATAAACCCATAAAATGCAATTGCCACTGCAAATTTGTAAATGACTATGAAAAACGTCCTCGGGTTACGTATGTAACCCTTGTTCCCTGAGAAGGGAACGAGAACTGCGTCGAATGACACTTTGGGGAACGCCCCTCAGCGTAGCGCCTCTGAAGTATGAATGAAACTAAGCCGATCTCCGATTGGTACAACGTAATGACGTAATGTGTGACGACACACAGGCGGAACTATAAAGGGACGCCGGCACACACAACATGTCAGCTTCCTGTGATGAAGCAAGCGCTCCCAGGCAGGGAAGGCGTGGCCAAGGGACGCAGTTCTCGTTCCCTTCTCAGGGAACAAGGGTTACATACGTAACCCGAGGACGTTCCCTTTCGAGGGAACTCGAACTGCGTCGAATGACACTTTGGGGAACAAATGCCCACTACGCCACAACGAGCCCTGCCTGCCCTAGTGTGAAACTGCTCGCAGGCACACTTAGGAAGAAAGCGCAAGAGCGCCGGGTGTTGACGGAATATCCAGACTATAAAACCTAATAAAGGTATGAGGGGTAGCCCATCCTGCTGCATCGCAGACCTCCTGGATGGGGGCCCCCGCGAGAAGGGCTCTAGAGGACGCCATGCCTCTAGTAGAATGAGCCCTCACGGCCAAAGGTGAAGGCATACCGCGCACCTGGTAGGCCGTGGAAATCGCCTGGACAATCCAGTTGCTGATGGTCTGCTTGGAAGCGGGAAGCCCCTTCCTGGGCGACCCGAAACAGACCAGCAACTGGTCCGACTTCCGCCATGAAGAGGACCTCTGAATGTAAATATTCAGTGCTCTGACAGGGCAGAGCACATGAAGTCTCTCTTCATCCGTCGTCACGTGAGGTGGAGGATGAAAAGCCTGCAGAACCGTAGGCCGTGCCGCACTGGACGGCACCTTAGGCAGATAGCCGGGCCTAGGGTGAAGGATGGCCTTAATGTTGCCTGGAGCAAACTCCAGGCACTCGTTAGATATGGAGAGCGCCTGGAGATCTCCTACCCTCCTCAGAGAAGTAATGGCCAACAGAAAAGCGACCTTCAGCGACAGGTTCTTGGCCTCAGCCGACTCTAGCGGTTCGAAGGGGGCCTCAGCCAGACCTTCAAGAACCACCGCCAGGTCCCAAGTGGGAACCCTGGTACGAGCCGCAGGTCTCATCCTCCAGGCCCCACGGAGGAAACGTACGACTAGCTGGTGCCTCCCCAGAGGCCCATCACTCAAAGGAGCGTGGAAAGCCGCAATGGCAGCCACGTACACCTTAAGTGTGGACGGGGTAAGACCAGTGGAGAAGCGATCCTGGAGGAACTCCAGCACTGAAGCCACTGGGCAGTTAACTGGGTCCACCTCACGCTCTCTACACCAAAGGGTGAAGACATTCCACTTCAAGCCGTACAACTTCCTCGTGGAGGGAGCTCTAGAGCTGAGTATGGTTTCCACTACTCCAGCTGATAGGCCGGCCTCTAGGTACTGTGCCCCCTCAGGGGCCAGACCCACAGTTTCCACAACTCGGGTCGAGGGTGAAAAACTGAGCCCCCTGCCTGTGTCAGCAGGTCCCTCCTGATGGGAATCTCCCATGGAGGGCCGTTCAGGAGCAAAATTATGTCGGAGAACCATACTCGGGCCGGCCACAACGGGGCTACCAGCAGTAGACTGATCCCGTCTCGACGGACCCTCTCTAGAACTCCCGGGAGCAGAGCGATCGGGGGAAAAGCGTACAGACGTAGCCTCGGCCACGTCTGCACCATGGCATCCAACCCCAGCGGGGCTGGATGAGTGAGGGAAAACCACAGAGGACAGTGGGTCGTCTCTCGAGACGCGAACAGGTCCACTTCCACGGGGCCGAACCTCTGAGATATTGACTCCACCACCTCGGGGTGGAGTCTCCATTCCCCGGGCCTCAGCCCCTGTCTCGACAGGATGTCTGCTCCCTGATTTTGACTCCCCGGGATGTATGTCGCTTTCAGAGACGACAATTTCCCCTGGGACCACAGGAGGATCTGACGCGCCAGTCGGCATAGAGGGCGAGATCTCAGACCCCCCTGATGGTTTATATAGGCCACTACCGACATACTGTCTGACCTCACAAGGACATGATAGTCCTTGAGGTCCGGCAGGAAACTCCTCAGAGCTCGGAACACCGCCAACATCTCCAGGCAGTTTATGTGCCAGGAGGAATGATGGTCCTGCCATAGGCCTGTCATAAAGCGGCCGTCCATGACCGCGCCCCAGCCCGTGAGGGAGGCGTCTGTCGAAACGGTTTTCCGGCGACATGACGCTCCCAGCACAGGGCCTTGGGAGAGAAACCAAGCTTTCTTCCACATAGATAGGGAACGAAGGCACCTGCGCGTAACCCTGATCATGCAGAACGGGTTTCCCCTCGGGGAAAACCCCTTGGTTCTCAACCACCACTGAAGGGCTCTCATGTGCAGCAGGCCGAGTGGAATAACACTGGACGCTGCTGCCATGAGCCCTAACACTCTCTGGAAGTGTTTCACAGTGATGGCCTGGCCTAGCCGTATCCCGGACACTGTGGTCAGGATGGACTCGATCCGCGCGGGAGACAATTGTGCCCGCATCGTGACCGAGTCCCACACAACTCCCAGGAACGTGGTTCTCTGGACTGGTGTCAACACGCTCTTTTTCGTGTTGAGTCTCAACCCCAGGCTCTGGATGTGGGCGAGGACGACATCTCGATGCCGAATCGCCAGCTCCCGCGACTGTGCTAAAATCAGCCAGTCGTCGATATAATTGAGCACCCTGATGCCCTGAAGCCTCAGAGGTGCCAGAGCTGCATCCATACATTTGGTAAATGTGCGAGGGGAGAGAGCTAGGCCGAACGGAAGAACCCGATATTGGTACGCTTCGCCCCCGAAAGCGAACCTCAGAAACTTCCTGTGAGATGGAAGGATGGATATATGGAAGTATGCGTCCTTCAGATCTATCGTGACAAACCAATCCTCGGATTGAATTTGACTCACGATAATGGGAATAGTGAGCATCTTGAACCTGAATCTCCTCAGAGAGCGGTTCAGGTGCCTGAGATCTATTATTGGACGTAACCCCCCATCCTTCTTGGGAACTATGAAGTAGCGGCTGTAAAACCCGGACTCCCTGTCCGGAGGAGGAATACGCTCTATAGCCTCCTTTACCAGCAGGGAGTTTACTTCCTGTTCCAATACCCGACCCTGCACTGGGTCGACTACAGTCCAGACCACCCCGTTGAATTTGGGTGGGTGGAAACTGAACTGCAGCCTGTAACCATATTGAATGGTGCGCAGGGCCCAGGGAGAAATATTCGACAGATTTTTCCGTGCATCGAAATACCTCACCAGAGGAACCAGGCTCTCGAGTCTGGCTTCGGGTATTAATCGGGATTCGTTCTCGGCACCCTGAAGCGGATCCCCGGCAGGGCTGAACCGAAAATGATTCTCGATGGGCGGACGCGAATGCTGCCTGGCCGCAAGCCTGTGGGGCGGACAGTGCAACCTGCGTTCGCTGGAAACCGATGTAACCCGAAACGTGTTTAACGGCGGGAGAGCAACATCGATTTCCTGCGGGCTCCGTGAAGGAAACGACCTCGGTCGTTCCACCACGGGTGGGGCCGCCCGCAGAGATCCTAAATGGCTAGGATCTCTTTGACAAAGCCTTCTTAGCCTGCAGGACGGCCCTCAGGTCGCCCTGCTTCTGTTGAGGCTTCGCCTGAGAGCGCCGTCTCTAGACGAAACGCTCTCCTTTTGGGCCTGTCTAAAGGCGGAGGAGCTGGCGGACGCAACCCCCCATTCTTCTTGGGAACTAAGAAGTAGCGGCTGTAAAACCCGGACTCCCTGTCCGGAGGAAGAATACGATCTATAGCCTCCTTAGCCAGCAGGGAGTTTACTTCCTGTTCCAACACCCGACCCTGCACTGGGTCGGCTACAGTTCAGACCACCCCGTGAATTCGGGTGGACGGAAACTGAACTGCAGCCTGTAACCATTTTGAATGGTGCGCAGGGCCCAAGGAAAAATATTCGACAGATTTTTCCATACATCGAAATACTTCACCAAGGGAACCAGGCTCTCGAGCCTGGCTTCGGGTATTAATCGGGATTCGTTCTCGGCCACCTGAAGCGGATCCCCGGCAGGGCTGAACCGAAAATGATTCTCGATGGGCGGACGCGAATGCTGCCTGGCCGCAAGCCTGTGGGGCGGACAGTGCAACCTGCGTTCGCTGGAAACCGATATGTCCCGAAGCGTGATTAACGGCGGGAGAGCAATATCGATTTCCTGCTACATGGTTTGGTGGGCAGCACCGGGGCTTTCAGGGATGATACTGATTCGGGGGATAAATAACTAGCCAGTGGCTGTTCCACCCGTGGCATCATCCCATAACCGTTTTCCCTTGCCCCCAGGATATTACTATAAATAAGTACTGGGGGGGGGTTGGACACAAGGGAAGCACTCGTTGTGTAAGTCGGGAAAAAAAAAAAAACGGTAAGCCCCGATGATGAGGTTGCTCTCTGTGCTGCGGAAAGCGCTCGTCCAACTTGCTTTTAGTAAGCGCTTCCTGCTTCTCACGTGGTCAACTGATATTTAAATGGTCCACAGCACGAGAAACAACCTCCACCAGCTCCTCATATGCGGGGACAAGGGGTGGCGAGTCATCCCCGAAATCCCCGCCCTCGATACTGAGCACGTCTACCTCCTCAGAGGCAGACAGCTCAAGCATCGGATCCTCAGCTCGCGCAGAAGAAGCCGCCGAGCGGGCTTCCACGCGAGGCTCGCGGACATCAGAACTGTCAGAGGAATCCCGAGAAGGTGCCTCAGCAGCCTCGGGATCCCCCGACAGATCCATTTGCGAGCCCCATGAAGAGCGTTACCGCGCCGCCTCAGCGAACGCGGACGCACCACGGGGCTCGCGAGGCCGGCCATCCTCATCAAAGATAGCCAGCCCGGAACGCAACACACGGATTGGTAATTTTTCACAATCCTCGCAAGCAGCTCCCTCGAGAGCTGCCCGCGCGCGCTGCATTCCTAAACAGTGCGTGCACAGTCGGTGTGTGTCCCCACCCGTGATAAAACGAGGGCAAGGATGCACACACTTCCTGAAACTCGCGCTCGCCATTTAGATCAGAGATCAGCTTTAGAGACAAACAAACAATAAATAAGACTCACAGTCACAGATAGCGCTTGCTGAAGAACAGAAAGCTGACATGTTGTGTGTGCCGGCGTCCCTTTATAGTTCCGCCTGTGTGTCGTCACACATTACGTCATTACGTTGTACCAATCGGAGATCGGCTTAGTTTCATTCATACTTCAGAGGCGCTACGCTGAGGGGCGTTCCCCAAAGTGTCATTCGACGCAGTTCGAGTTCCCTCGAAAGGGAACAAACCCAAAGTCGCTTATAGTAAGCAGATATGGCAACACTGTTAGAGGGCTTAGGATATGGCCTGTTTCATTGAAATGGGCACGAAAAACCCAAATAAGTTATTGGGATCAAAAAATTACTAACATTATAAGTGGACCTCAGAAAAAAAAAATTATAACCTTTCAATTTTAAAAGTCTTTTTAATGAAAACTCTCCATGATTAAAGTTTTATTTTATAGGTGAGTTGCCAGAGATCTATTGAAACATAAATACACTTTATGACTGTTTTGTAGATGAGAGAAACAGCTGAATGCTCTATTTTAAAAGCAATTTTTAATGCATGAACCCCTCAGTACAGTAAGTAATAATTCCTTTGACACATACTTCTGGATAAAACAGACTAGATACAAACCGCAGGAGGGGATCACACTGGTGGTATCAAGAGCGCACAGATTTATGAAAATAATTAGTTCATCTTCACTCTAAACTCATTAGTATAAATAAACAAATTGCCTGGCACTTTGCAGACTTGCTTCTTTTTTTTTTTTTTTTAGATCAGTTTATTGCTGATCTAAATATGTTTTCTAGCAGTTGTTAAGTTAAGTTACAAAATTAAATTATGTTCTGCTCAAACTTTCTGAGGTTGTTTAATATTTCAATGCTTGGCAAGTATATCCTTATATCTCATATGACCACTGATGTGTGTAGACGGGGAGATGGAGTTGATTCAAGCTTGAAAAACTGTCTCTGTGGACCAAAGCAGAAACAGTTGGGGAGACAGTCCTCCGTACACAACACGTCAATCAGCCTAAACACCAGAGACGTGGGCTGGATTTAGTTTCAAGGTTGGTTCCGAAATAAGAATGGAGATGAAAAAATGAAATAATTCTTAGTCAGACTAATCTGCTTTTGTCTTTGGTAATAGGGACATTTAGAAGAAAAGTCCTGTGTGGTTTTATTATTATCATGTCAAGTTCCCTATCAGTCAGTCATGTTCGCAATGGGATCTCGCCTGAGAGCAGAATCACTTTTGAGTGGTAACAAAACAAGCCAATGCACATTGGCGAGTGAGATTTGCATTGCAAGCCACTCCCCATACTCATTCAAGCTTTCACTTCGGAGCTAAGCAGTTGTCACACTCAGCACTCTGACAATCTTAATTTTGTGTGAGCTCAACAAGAGGGAAGCAGTTCTGTGTTGGAGAGATGGCACATTTAACAGTAGTTGCATTGAAAGAGCAATTGCACAGCTAATTGCAGCGATTTTACCCCTGGGTGCTTAAACGAGTAAAAGAGCAGTTTTCCCTAAAAGAGCACGCATTGCGTCTTTTTCAAGATGGCACTCCACCCATGTGTTTCTGGATGCAGCCTTTTCTTGGGCCCGTCTGACAGCCACGGTCACTGCCTCACGTGTCTGGAGCGGAAACACGCTGAGGCAGCGTTTGTTAATGAATCATGCTCCTACTACTGAGATTGAGACTCCAATACCTTGAAAAAGGTAGAGTCCCCTCTGTTATTTCCAGATCTGGTTTCTCTCTGCGCTGTAGAGGACCACTTTGGTTAATACTCAGGGTGACCTGAGGGTTATAGTGATCTGAGGGTTATAGTGGCCCTGCGGGCCTCCCACTCCCACTGCGGGGTGAGGCTGCTGGTCCTTTTCATGGGGGACCCAGCATCTCATTTGGGGCTCGTGCGACAGACTGGATGTTAATAGCTGTATCTGTTCGAGTCTGATCCAGAGTTGACTACAATGCTTTCCCTAACCGCCGCTAGTGTCAGGCTCGAGTGCTACACAGCACCGCCCTGCCCTAGTTCCTTTCTTCCCGGAGGTGCATGAAGAGGTCACAAAGTCGTGGAAGGTGCCTTTTTCTGCAAGAAAAAGCCTATCTGCCATCAGATACCCCTGGCGGGGTAGCCCGTGCTTTCCATCCAAGGCCTGTAAGTTATCGGCCACGCTTGCCACCAAGGCTTACAGTTCCGCTGGACAAGCTGCGTCTGCCTTGCATGCTATGGTCCTTCGTCAAGTACACCAAGCCAAAGCACTTAAAGAGCTGCACAAGGGTAGTTCTGAACTGGGGATTATGCAGGAACTGCATACAGCGATAGACCTACTGCTCGGGCCCTTGGTCAGACGATGTCCACACTAGTTGTCCAGGAATGTCATCTCTGGCTGAACCTGTCTGAGATGAAGGTGGCAAACTGAGGCGATCAAACACATCCTGCCCTGGCCAGTCAGCCAGGGGCTGCATTTCTGCCTACTCATCGCAGAGGGCGTCCCTTTACGGAATCTACATCTGCTCTGGTGCGGCCACAGCAGCATCCTTTACCCAGGCCACAACATTGAGCTGCCTGCAGGAAGGTCACGCAGCCCCTCTCAGCTGCCGCTAAACCCTCGTTGGCAAAACACCATCCTGGCAAATACCAACCCAGAGATGGAGGGAGCTGCTCTTCAGGAGATGGTGGGCATACCACTCCTTCCCCTAGAGAAGGTCACTCAAGGTGCGGTTTGACAGTGAGCTACGCTATGCTTCCTCATCCACCTCTTCTTTCACCACAGGGCAGGAGTTTGTGGTTCTAGGACACAACACCTTACAGATCTCCAGCCACTCCCTCATGGGAACCAAGGAGCTAGGTAAAAGTGTTACACCACACTCACTGCCTATACTCTGGGACGCAATGCCTTCCGGGTTGAGCTCCTGTGCTCCCCCTCACTGCCCTTCTGCAGGTACGTCTGTGATTCGGCTGGTGCTGCTTGCACAGTGTCTGGCTACTCGGCCGAGTCCCGACAAAGCCATAGCACCGTGGCACACATTGGGTGATAATCACATAGATCTGTCACCATACTTTCATCCTGTGTTTAGACCTTGCCTTTCTACGGGCCGGCGTGCCCCTAGAACAAGTGTCAAGGCGTATTGTTATCACAACAGATGGCTCCAGAACGATCTGGGGTACTGTATGCAATGGGCATGCAGCCTCTGGCTCCTGGACAGGACCTCGACAGCAGTGACATATGAATTGCCTCGAGTTGATAGCAGTACTGCTGGCCCTGCACTTTCAACCATTGTTGCAGGACAAGCACGTGCTGGTCCTTATTTAATGACGGTGATGGTGGCATACATCAACCACCAGGGTGGTCTACGTTCGTGTCTACGTTCATTATGCAACTGACGTGCTCTCATAACAGCTAACGCTCCCGGGAGTGTAGAGACTCCACCCCCAGGTGATCCAGCTGGTGGTCCTATACGAGGCGAGCTTATGCCTTGAAGTGAAGTCTGTTCATTGATTGGTGTAATCCCTGTAGGGAAGACCCCCGTAAATGGTCGATCAGCACCGTTCTTTCTTTCCTGCAAGAAGGGTTGGGACAAAGGCTGTCTCCCTCCACTTTGAAACTGTATGTTGCTATCGCAGCACATCACGACGCAGTAGACATTGAGTGGGAAAGCACGACCTGTTCATCAGGTTCCTGAGAGGCGCCAGGAGTTTGAATCCTTCTCCACCATGCCTCATCCCCTCTTCAGTCAGTTGAGTGAAGACAGTGCTCCTGTGCCCCTCTCAAACAGTGCTCCTGACTGCGCTCACATCTATCAAGAGGGTGGGGGACCTGCAGGCATTTTCTTCAGTAAAACGTACCTGGAATTTGTTAATTCCAAAAGTTAATTGCAAAGTTCCCACCACTCTCGTCCGGGGCTAGATGGTGAACTTGCAAGCGCTGCCCCTGGAGGAGGCTGATCCAACCCTTGTATTGCTGTGTCCTATTCGCGCTCTGTGTGTTTACGTGGACCGCAGGCAGAGCTTCAGAAGCTCGGGCAGCTCTTTGTTTGCTTTGGAGGTCAGCAGAAGGGAAAGGCTGTAGAGGTTGACCTACTTGATAATGGATGCCAACGTCTTGGCGTACCAGTCCCAAGATGCCAGTTTCTTCCCGGGTGTTGGATACAAACAGGTAATATGGTAAAATTGCTGCACCATTCCCCTCTAATGGGGGGATACATTACGTCATGTTACATCCTGCCTGCCTCGACCCCTGTACCGCCGCTGAATAGCCGGGATCCCTGTCTCCTCAGCGCAAACTTGAGTTAGTGAGTGAGTTGCACGCTGTCTTATATACCCGTATGTACGGGGAGTGGCTTGTCATGCAAATCTCACTCACCAATGTGAATTGGCATGTTTTGTTGCTCTCTTGCATCAGTAAGTTCTGACATAACATCTCTGTTCCCTCCTTCAGGGGCTTCATTAGTAACCGAGACGTTCTAAAGCACTGGATCAAAAAAGATTCCAAAATTATTTTATGCATTGATATCATCTTGTCGCTCCGTGACATCCACGGTTTACATGCCAATCAATATGTTTTTTTAGATGTATTAATTGTGTTTATTGTAATTTCATGTGTCTCTATATATTTAGTTGATATTTTGTTTTATATTTGATTTAATGCATTTACATTAAACAGTACTAAAATTAGTTTCTATTACGATATGAATTGATTTTTGCTTTATTTTAATAATGATACATTTCAGAAAAGTGCAGATATAAAAGAGTGTAATTTTCTCTAATACACACATTTATCTATTAGCCCTGACTGCAGCATTGCATAAAGAGTTAAAGCATGTAACAAAAGAATGTGTCAAAAGGGTGTTAGACGCCTGTAAGGGTATGATGGATGCTCATCAACTACCACAATTAGCAGAAAAAAACTGCCTACCCAGCATTCACAGACCACTAAACCAGCATCCCTTCACACATGACTTTAGCCTGAAAGGGGTAGCAAACAGATGGTTGTCATTTAATTAAAAAAATGTCTAATCATAAATAAAGTTTGGTACGTTCACTCTTTTTAGTTTAATTCAATTCCACTTAAAAAATGTTTGTTTCACTTGAAATGCACATAGTTTTTGTATGTGTGATGAGATAAAACAACACAAATGGCATTGCTTTGATGATATGGCTATTTCTTATTTGACCTACTTGTTTTCCTGGCATGACAGAATACTAAATTATTCTTTAGTTCTAGAATTATTGAGAATTTATTGATTTTCTGACTAGAATGGCCGATTAAAGCAGAAGTGTGTAATTTCTGTGCCACTGGTGTCACCAAACATAATTACAAAAATAATGATTGTTTGCCGTTGGTCAGACTGTTTGATAACCCCATCACCAAAGTCTCGTCACTGGTTGAGCTGATGTCACTGTGTCGGGATGCTCAAACAAACAGAGCAATGTTTTGCTAACACCACAGACACTTTTTCAGGGAAAAACAACCTACAAATGGCTTACTTTTACTTTTACTCTGCTTATCAAGCTGAAATTGCACACTTCAACACTATAGGAGGCATGTGGAGACAGACTTCATATGGTGGAGCATACTTAAAAACAAATGTTCTGAAACGCTAGTTGACCTTGCCAGTGAAAATAGCTATACATCATGTAGAAAGCAAGAGCCTTTTTTTTTTGCCAAATGTGCAGTGATGCAGAGTGTGATCAGATGTGTTTGAGAGGTGAAGAATGTTTTGAACAGTCTTCCATGTGTTTATATAGGGGCTAATATAAAAGCAGTGACCTGCATGGTTCACTTCCATTTTTATTTATTTTTTTTATTTTCATTTTGGTAACAGTTTAATGAGGGTAATAATAGAGCCATCATGTCAGTGACCTGAAGCTCTCCGTCTGTCTTCCAAACTCTCTGTGTCTCTCTCACTCTCTCTCACCATCTGTCTCACTTCCTCTCTTTTGATCTTTCCCAGTCGATCTCTGTCTTTCTTCTTCATATAAGAGTGTGCACTTTAGCATGCATAATTCTGTACATATTATGGGTGACAATCAAAACTGGACAAAAATGCCTCATACTTTAATACAGGTGAATGTATTCGGGGACCGCACTCCAATGGTTCAAGTCTTACCTCTCAGGTAGGTCGTTCAGGGTGTCGTGGAGGTGTGAGGTGTCTAAGACCCAACATCTAGCTACTGGGGTGCCTCAGGGCTCAGTGCTTGTACCACTTCTCTTCTCCATCTACATGACATCACTAGGATCTGTGATTCAGAAACATGGCTTTCCTATCACTGCTACGCTGATGACACACAACTCTACCTTTCATTCCAGCTGGAGGATCCGATGGTACCTGCTCGCATCTCAGCCTGCCTGACAGACATTTCTGGCTTGATGAAGGATCACCACCTTGTGGTGGTCCCGGCCAACCCAACCCAACCCACCACAACTTTTCTATTCAGCTAGGTTTGTCACCCATAACTCCATCAAGGTCAGGCAGGAACCTTGGAGTTGTGACTGATGATCAATTGAACTTTACAGACCACATTGCTCTAACTGCCTGCAGATTTGCCTCATACAACATCAGGAGCATCAGGCCATTCCTATCAGAGCATGCTACACAACTCTTTGTCTAAGCACTTGTTCTATCCAGACTGGACTATTGTAATGCTCTCCTGGCAGGTCTTCCAGCTTGCACTATCAAACCTCTGCAACTGATCCAAAATGATGCTGCTAGACTGGTCTTTAATGAGCCGAAGCGAGCACACGTTACTCCTAAAATTGCACTGGTTGCCAGTTGCTGCTCGCATCAAATTCAAGTCACTGACTTTTGCCTACAGAACAACCACTGGCTCTGCTCCCTTTTACCTAAACACATTACTTCAGACTTACGTGCAATCCAGAAACTTCAACTCTGCAAGTGATCGCTGTCTTGTGGTGCCATCTCAAAGAGGCACTAAATCTCTTTCTCTGACCTTTTCCTGGTCTGTTCCATGCTGGTGGAATGATCTGCTCAACTCAACCAGAGCGGCTGTCTCCGTGTCCATTTTTAAGAAATAACTGAAGTTGCATCTTTTTCAGCAACACCTGATCCATTAATACTTACACTTCATCTTCTATTCTATATCTATTATCTTTAAAAATAATAATAATAATAATACAGGTACTGTGTTAGATTAAACTGGGAAGGGTCACAGCAGTTGCATATTGTTGTACTATTGTTAGTTTAACTGCTTCTATTGTTCTCATTTGCAAGTCACTTTGGATAAAAACGTCTGCTAAATAAATAAATGTAAATGTAAATGTGAATATGATAGTTTCAGATGAGTGTTGCTTTTTTAGGTATTCCTGATTTTTTATTAATTAGACAATGTTTAAATTGAATTGGTCCACAAGCCACAAATTTTCCTTATATAATGCTTTTTGTGTGACAAATTATTCTACCAATCAAAAGTTTGGAGTCAGTAAGATAATTTAATGTTTTTGAACGAAGACTTTTATGATCACCAAGGCTGCATTTATTTGATCAAAAATACAGTAAACAGTGAAATTGGGAAATATCATTACAATACAATAGAAAAAAATGTTTTCCATTTTAATATACTTTAACATGTAATTTTCAGCAGTCATAACTATAGTCTTCTGTGCCACATGATACTTCAGAAATCATTCTAATATGCTGATTTGCTCAAGAAACGTTTCTTATTATTAACTTTTCTCATCAATGTTGAAAAGAGTTGTACTGCTTAATATTTTTGTGGAAACCATGATACATTTTTTTTCTCAGGATTGTTTGATGAATGGAGAGTTCACAAGAACAGCATTTATTTGAAATATAAATCTTTTGTAACATTATAAACATATTTCTTGTCACCTTTGATCAATTTTAATCCTTTTTGCTGAATAGAAATACTAACCACAAACTTTTAAACAGTACAATATATTGTGTGCAAAATTAACATGAATTTCGGAATGTCTTAGTATTTGATTTGTCCATCATTTGTCATAACTGAAATGACAGCTGCACTTGACTGATGATTATGTGATCCAGTATGATTTGAAAAAGATCCAAAGAGCACGCTGAGCTTGAGTGAAAGCAATAACATTTGAATATCAGTATAAATGAGTCACATGATCAATTTCACAAATTTACTTTATAGTGACCTAAAAATAGTGCAGAATCTTAAATATTTCCTATTCATTTTACATCCGAATTTTGTGTTCTGATTATTTTAAGATCCCTAAACTTTGTTCATTTTCAGATATAAACTAGATTTTGCAACGGGTTCTCAGACTTTTGGACCTCACTGTATGTATTTACAGCAGAAGAAGAAAATTGGATAGGGCGATGTCTGAGAGAGTAGAAGAGATGTAAGAGATTTGCCGCATTGAGAAGCATGTAAAAATCCATGTGTACCTCTGTCCCCCCTGCCTGGCCCACTGTACTTGTTTCTCTCCATTCTAGAATATTTATGAGTATATTGTGTAGTGTCAACCAAGCAGGTTTTTTTCTTCAGACATCTCTTGAAGTATTTCCTACATGTGCTACAGTGCTCTGTGGGGTTGTTACCCTGAAGCTAAATAATAACTGAAGCTCACAGGTCCTTATCACTGTAGAAACGGAGACTTCACTCTGCGGGAAAGAACACAGTCACTTCTACCATCACAGAGGATGTTGAAATCGCACACGCCGCAGTCGGCAGCAGTGCTTTAATGAGAGAACAGATGAAACCTAAAAATACACAGTATTCTCAAATCTAGGTCATAAGTTATTGGTAATTAAAGTCCACATGATCAAAACATGCCTTGGCTCGGTGGAAGTAACATTGTTTTTATGTTTTTCTGCATTGACTTGGGGGGTAACGCAGTGCTTAATGTGTGTGCTTTGTGTTCTGCTGCTTTTCCAGGATCATGGATGGCTCTGTCGCCAGCACGGAGGAGATTTTGCCTCCCACCATTCAGAAACTGATGAAGGGATACAACAAATACCTTAGGCCATTCTTTGACAGTATGATAAACAAAGCTTTTACATTTACATAAACTATTATATTGCATACGTGGATTTTATCTTCTCTTAAAGTCCTATCATCATCAATAACTGCAATTAAAGCTAAATTAAATTCAGCAGAAAATGCTCCAGGCTTGAGTTAATGCAGTCCATGTAACACATGTGAATTAAGAGCCCTTTTCTGCTGTCTCTCTATGTTAGCAGTGTTGTCACTCTGTAGTGAATGCAGTGTGTTCTTTTTTTTCAGATGGCCCTGTTACTGTAGGTATGAGTCTGGATATCGCCAGCATAGACACCATATCAGAAATCAACATGGTAGGATAATCTTTCAAACCACAACGTCCAAATATATTTCTAAATTACTTAGACAAAAACAAAACCAAAAAGTTCTGTCATGAAACTCTGGATGGCGCAAGCTAAAGGTCCTTAACTCAAGCTGCTTGCAATCACATTGTTCTCTATAGGGCACAGCTGATTGGTTCCTGCTGTATTAGTATCCAATAAATTTGCTGCTCAGCTTTCAATTACTTGGTCAGCATCTGCTGTAGCAGTTTGCAGCACGCTTTTAGAAACCCTCCACCTTCCCCAGCTCCACCTGTACAGATCTGCTACGGGTAAATCATGGACGCTATATTGTACAGCAGCAGAAAGTCTTACTTTCTCACAGCACCAAGCTGTGTATGTATTTCCCATGGCAAGTCCTGTACTTGCTGTGCAGCAGCAGCAGCAATAACAGCAACAGCAGTGTAGCAGATATTCTGACAAAGACCAAACATACAGTATTAACATTGTCATATATCCATTACCATGTCAAACATTCTGAGAGTTGTCATGAAAGAACTCAAATTATAATATTATATACTAATTATAAACTAATATTATAAATGTGTGTCTATAAATGTTTTCTTCAAAGCATAACTAATATAAAAGCAAATGGTGTCAAGAACAAATACACTGTAAAAAAATCGTACAAATATGGTACATTGTGTATACATTTGAGGTGATGAAAAGGGGAAAAACAAGTTCATAATGCAAGTGCCAAGTTCTTAGAAATGTCATTTTAGTAATCATGTTGCGTGCAGATTTTTAAAATGCATATAACATAAAAAAAGAAACATAATAAAAGTCAGCATGAAATGAGAATACCTTTTCTCATCCATAATATCAATATCACCAAATCTATTTTCTGAATACGTATCTTATTTTGAATGATTAATCATGCATATATGTTTTTTTAACACTGTAAATTATTGAATCTTTGATACACTTATACACAATATTGAAACACTTTATTTTAAGGTGACATGGTTACTACATGTACTTACTACATGTACAGTTTTGAGTCATGAAAGTTGATTTTCTTTGCGTTATTCTATTTCGCATGAACCAACCTTCCCTTTTCATCATATATAATATAATATAATATAATATAATATAATATGATATAATATAAAAATCCAATAAACAGCTAAATTCATTTTGAATTATCATAGAAGAGGTGTGTTCAAGTCATTGTCTGTATGAACTGCATTATAATGTATTTAAAAAAAAAAAATCTAAATAGATCTAAAAAAATTAAATAAGTCACATCATTGGCCCCTTTGATCTTTGGACAGAGTTGTATAAGAGCTGAGTGTATGATGTAAATCTAAGCTTGTGGTGCACATCCCTGAAATTAAGAATCTCTGTTCAACCTCTCCAGGATTACACAGCCACCATCTTTCTTCGTCAGCGCTGGACAGATGAACGCTTGTGTTTTGGTGGCAATAAGAGCTTGAGTCTGGATGGGAGACTTGTGGAACTCCTTTGGGTCCCTGATACATTCATTGTGGATTCCAAGAAATCCTTCCTGCATGACATCACTGTCGAAAACAGACTGATCCGGATATTTCCCAACGGAACTGTGCTGTATGCCCTGAGGTAGTAAGGTGTCATTCACTGGATCTGGTCTTCATTCAGGTGCTATACTGGGGTCTTATGATTGTTGAGGAATGGGCTTACTGTTGATGGACTGACTGGAGGGTTGATAGAGGGAATGGGGCATCAGAAGACAACTAGAAAGAGGTAGGGATAAATATGGGCTTGTGAAAAAGTTCACATAGTGGAAAACAGGGTAAAAATAGAGGTGGTGGCAGGGGACGCATGCAGAGCCTTTGTACAGATGGGTAGCTGGCATCAAAAATTAAGCTTGAAAGTAGCATCCACGGACAGTGAGCTGATTTCCAGTGTTATATAAGCAACAACATTCTCTCATGTATGTTACTCTCTTTTTTTTACCTCTCTGTTTCTCTAGAATTACCACCACGGTGGCCTGCAGTATGGATCTAACCAAATATCCCATGGACAGGCAGACGTGCATGCTTCAACTTGAAAGCTGTAGGCCTCAAATAATTCTCTATTTCTCTTGAAACCATTGCCACATTTTAGATATAACTCAGTGGGGAGGCACTCAGTTTGTTCACTAGTAATTGTGTTGGTGTTCACAATGTACAATATATGCATAGACTTCACATGACTGCTAGATGTAATGCAGTAAGAAAGACTCATTGAAGGGTTGGGTTATATTACATTTAATTTTTATATTAATATACTGTATATTTAGAATTTATACACATTTTATATGCGAATAATGTTTATTATGTCAGTAAGAATTTTTAAATGGTTTTGAAAGAATGCTCACTTATGCTCATCATGATAGTATTTATTTGATAATTTTTTTTTTACAAATAATATTACATTTTTAATTACGAACTTACATTTTTATTTTTAATTAAGAATTTTTGCTATTTTAATATATTTTAAAATGTCATTTATTCTTGCGATAGCAAAGTTGAATTCTCAGCATCATTACCCCAGTCTTTAGCTTTTAGCATGATCCTTCAGAAATAATTTCTGCTCAAGAAAACATTTCTTACTATTATTGTTGAAAATGGTTGTACTGCTTTTATTTTTGTGGAAACTGCGATACATTTTTTTAGGACACTTTAATGAATGTAAATTTGAAAAGAACAGTGTTTATTTGAAATAGAAATCATGCACACACACGCACGCACGCACACACACGAACACACACACACACACACACACACACACACACACACACACACACACACACACACACACACACACACACACACACACACACACACACACACACACACACACACACACACACACACACACACAGGTTTTACTTGCAGATAAATGTGGACACATTAATGAGCACTACAGAGTGTTTGTGAGCTATGTTGTGTGGCAGGCATAAGAGTGTCTAATCCTTTAAGATACATGCATGTTTCAAGCCTTTTTAAATTTGTGAAACTCTTGTGAAATATTCATTTGACTAATGATAGATGCAGGTGTACACACCATAAGTGTCCTTAAGTTTTAAAAAATGAATCTGCATACAAGATCTTCCATATGCTCACTCACCCAATTGCTGTGTAAGGGTTTTTGGCATGTATGAACATTTAAGAGGTTTTTTTTAATGTTTCATACTGAGAAAAAAATAGAAATATTCTGAATCGATTTAACCAAACATTTTGGTCCAGAATGGTTACTCACACAATATGCAACAGGATATAAATGGAGCCAGCTAGACTATTACCAAACCAAAGGCATAAACCAGCTTGGACAGACATGTAAATTCATAGTTGTTTACACTAATATTTTCAGCAGGACATAAAGTCTAAAGTTTCATTAGTCTTTCCTTCCCTGTTGTGATGTGTGTCAGAGTGAAACGGCTTCTTGAACGAGAAATAATGAAAGGCTTGACTTGATTTTGCCCATCTGGAATTGATTGGATGATTGAATCGTTGTTTGCTATTGCTGTGATGTGAGTGACAGGTTGTCCTGCCTTCGCAACAGTAAACACATCATCAGAGAAGAGATAAGATGTACTCCAGGAGGGAGGGGAAGTTATTTTGATTAAAGATTATGAGGGCACAGAAATTAAATAAGTTAAAATAAAGATATGCACTTATAAATAATTTATAATAAATACTGCAGTATTACTTACTATACAAGAACTGTCCATTTAGATTTCATGGTGACTTTAAATTAGCAACACAATGTGACAGCTGGTCTACTCTCTTCACAGATCAGTATGCTTATAAAAAAATGGAACCAGGGCAACATATTTCACAATGTTTTATTCTCTAGATAATGTGCAAAGTTATTTTTTTAAACTCTTGCACACTAAACTTTGCATGACACAGTGCCATCTTGAGGTGTAGATTATGTATTACAACAAAACACACTGTGCTACATGAGCAGAGCCGTTTAATTTGTAGATTTTAAGCCATGAATTACACTATTATTATAATTAATAATTATTATTATGCTGTTTGTGGGTCAGACTGACCCTAGCTGGTTTTAATACAATTCACCAAAAATTACACTGAGAAAACAATTGTATTTGTAACAGAATTAACACAGAAACACACTACAGAAATACAATTAAATCAATTTGAGAACTTATGATAAAAATGTATTTATCAAATGTGTTTTAACATATATAGAAAACTTTTTCTTATATTTTATATTTAAATTTTCACAAACTGAATGTTCTGTATTTAGCAATTACAACTTGTTTAAAGCTTGTCATTGTTTTTATGGTTCTGCTTTTGTATATGGATATTTACTATCCCTAATTAGGCATATAACTTGTGACAACTGTAAAAGACAACTGTAACAGACAACTGTTTAAAAATTCCTTTGGGAACCCATGGTGAATTAGCATTTCAGGTTGTCTCACAAATGACTGAACAGCTCTGTTCAAAATTATTGAATTTATGGTAATGCCTGTATTATAGCATAGTGCTCTAGCAGGGCTGCATATAAAATCAGTGGTAATTGAATGCTTTCTTACAGCTCTATAAGTGTAATTTGATGTAAATATAGTAGCTCTCAGCATTGGAATTACTTATTGTCTTGTGATAATTGGCTCATCGATTTATATTATGTTCTCCTCAGGGGGATATAACGTGAAAGATGTTGTTTTCTATTGGACACGGGGAAACCAATCAGTTAGCGGGCTAGATCATTTACAGCTGGCTCAGTACACCCTTGAGGACCACTACACCTCTGAATCTGAAGCTGTTTACGAGACTGGTATGCACACACACATGCACACACGCACACACGCACGCACGCACACACACAGATATTTCGAAGACTTTACATGCTGTATTGATGTTTTTACTTTCTCTTTTATTTACTATTAATGTAACAGGTAACTACCCAAAGTTGATCTTCCACTTCAAACTCAAGCGGAGCATCTTATATTTCATTCTGGAGACGTATGTTCCTTCCAGTGCTCTGGTGGTCCTGTCCTGGGTCTCATTTTGGATCAGTCAGTCTTCTGTACCTGCTCGCATCTGCATAGGTAAGAACGTAAAGCAATCATTGCCAAATTAACACAAGCTCACTAAAATATATCAACACCTCTTCAGTATTCAGTAACTTGAACTAATCAACTTACATGATCATTAAAAAGGCTTTCAAATGACAAAACACATTAACTTGCACATATTTGAGAATCAGAATATCAGATAGTTCATGACAGTTAACAAGTTTGTGAATATTTTGAATAAAAAATGAAAAACGGAATAAAAGCTATACATCTGTCATATAGCACAATTGTGGCTGCGGTGTCACATGATAAACGTGACGCGTCGCCATAGAAATAATAAGGTGATACGTTCTAAAATAGCGGTCGCCTTAAAAAACTGACGCTGGGGGGTCAGCTAGAACATTTTAAACTTGCGTGTAAAAGGGTTAACATCTGACCCATAGCAACCTCCCTGCTGCTCATGGGGATAAAGGAAAGAAAAGGCTTTCCTTCTGGATGCCCCGATTTCACATTCTGGCCTGTTCGGCAATGCGGTTATTGACATCATCGACAGGTACTTGGAGGCCGAGAAACTATCCAGCGAAAGGAGGCAAGAGCAACTGCCACGTCTCCACCTGCAACTGCAGTGGGAACGGGAATTGCTCTCAGACACATCTCTCTAGGGGGAGACAGGATCTTAGGCCTGCCATTTCCTGACTGTTGTGGGCCCTGGCACCCGAGGGCAACCCCTCCCAAGGAGGACAGTGCACACCACAATATTGTGTGCCCGAGCTTCCTTGGGGCCCTTTGCAGGCGTAGCCCCACCATTAACAGTGTTTCGGGGGTGTAGGGCCAATCGCCCCATCTTCATTAATGAGAGATCTTTCCATTCAGCCTGCTCAGTTGGTCCCTGCCAGTTCTCTGATTCAGGGCACCAGACAGGCCATTTCCATCGAAAAAATGATCCCTCTGTCAGACTTTCTGGGAGCGTGGCAGCTACTGCCTAATGTCTCTCAGTGGGTACTGAATACCGTAAGAAAAAGCTACAGTGCTACAGGTTACATTTTAATGGCGTAGTAGCAACAGTGGTACGTGAAGAATCAGAAAAATTATTTTTCAATCAGGAACTACAATCTCTTTTGGTGAAAGGGGCCGTAGAGAAAAAAATCGTAAAGAATCGTATTACCAAATTACTTTAACCATTTATAGGATTCCCTAATGTTTTATAACTCAGAACCTTTTGGCATTAACTCATAGGAGTGACCACAGTCTTGACTATGACCACCTTGATGATGGGGGCCCGTACCTCTCTACCCAATGCCAACTGCTTCATTAAAGCCATCGATGTGTATCTGGGCATCTGCTTCAGCTTCATCTTTGGCGCACTGATTGAATATGCTGTTGCTCATTTCTGCACGTTACACCAGCCGAATGCTGCCAATGCATATATGGTAGGAACCTTTATCTAAATAAACGTGAACAAGTAGAAATACCATAATGGCCATGAATAAGATCATCTTCACCTTGCCATAGTCATGACAATAAATCAAACTCATTTATGTCTCACTGTTGCATCAGTATGGCCAGGAAATGCAGGAGCGCGAGGAAGAGATGAACGGCATCGTCAATTCCATCGGCAGCAACGCTTTGCGGGCCCGTAAACGGGAGGAGATGCTGTCCCGGATGGCCAGCACCAGCAATCCCACCCCCAGTGAGAGTAAGGAGGAGATCAACTCGCAGCCACAGAACCGCTGCACCAAGTGCATGTCGACGACACGCCGTATCATACGCTGCCTGAACTGCTGCAAAGTGGAGAACCCGCACTACATCGACAACTACTCACGGCTGTCCTTCCCCCTCTCCTTCATCTTCATCAACCTGATCTACTGGACCTACTACTTGTACTTCTAAAGCTCCTGCTGTTGGGGTGTGTTGAGAGGTTTGCAGTGATTTAAGTGTGCGTCCTTTTATGTGTCACAGTTTACCTGAGGGTTTATACTCTTACATGTCAGCATGCATTTCAGTTCAACTCATGTCCCCCAAAAATGACTGACTGTGTTCATGTCACCCAAGTACGCGTCATTCCTTGTGGTATGCAGGATAAGAGTGAGTTTGGACTGCATAGATATATGCAGATATCTATATACATTGATGCATCTCCATCTCTGTGTCAGGAATACGTGGCCTTCATTTTCAGAGGAGCTTTAGGAGCTTTAAATCCACAACAAAAATCAGCCTGGCTGTAAATTGCAGTACGCAGTAATTGCAGTAATAAACAAAACATAAGCAATTCACAAAACGGAAAGTTTGTTTAAAATGTTTGATTTATGAAATGAACATCAAAATCGAATCAGCATGTTTGACAGCTACATGATAATAAGCAGATGGACCAAAGATTTAATGTGTATCTAATGTTCATAATCACAATCTGAATTCAAATGAGCACAAGTTATACATTGTTTTTGGGGCATATTCTGTTTGTTTTTGCAAATATAGCAGTCATATGTCTTCTTATTATCTGCCAAACAGGAATCAAGTTGTAAAACCATCATTTTCTGCTGGTGATTTGTTTGCGTGAGTTGCAAGGGAATATTCTCTTAGAGATAAAAACTCTGATTATGAATGATTCTGTATTATTTGCATGATCATTTATTTATTCTACTGTATGTTGTTGTATTTAATTATTTATTTCTTTTTTTTTAATTAAATGCTTTTATCCAATCTAACGCTCTTTGACCTAGTTAAAGTTGGGACAGTAAGAACTGCACTACAGTATTTTTGATAGCAGACTATTTTGGGCAAATACCACAACCTAATGGCATATTGTACACTGACATTTACATGATTTCTTGGCAGATTTGTATGCATTGTTGATGTCTGAATTGATATTATTTGCATATAGTTTGCAATACATGTTTTATTCCCCCCCACTGTCAAGACGTTTTGTTTTTGGAGAACTGCTTGTTTGTATGATCTTTTTCAAGAACATGTTATTCACCTGACCTTGGTGGGTAAATCTTTTCTTTTACTGTGAATGTCATACTTCTTACAGGTGAATATATTTTGTGCTCAAATTAAGCTGTATTTTATCCATTTGCACTAAGATTTTGAATTACAAAGGCAGTATTACTTTGCCAAGAAGCATTTTCTTTTTGTATATACTGGCTAAATATTGCAAATGATGTTCACCAAATAATATTTATTATTAATACTGTACTTTAATAATGCATGAAAGTTGCGTATTGTTAAAGAGACAGAAGACCATGTTGCTATGTCTTCCATGCATGGGGAGTTCTGCATCTGTTTTTAGAGATTTGGACATAATAAAGTTATGACTGACTTAAATATATTTCGAGACATAATATTTGTTTAGAAAAAAATGTTTTAGCTGTTCTATTTACCAGAACACATTACACACTATTGCTAATAGAACACATTTATTAACATCATGACAACTGCTAGGTTTCTCTGTACTGTACAAAAACAAATAATGCTAGTGAAATTTAGTAAACTCTTGTAATGCCCTGTCACAAAACCGTTCAATGGCAGTGGCATCTTGGATTCTTACTGCCCCTTACTGGTGAGTCCAGTTCTTTGAATGCTTTCTACGTTTATTTTTATCCTTATCTAAATCCAGAACCAACTCTAGAAAGACACACTTGGCAAAACATCTGTCACTGCAGCATATTACAGCCCTTAGGATAGTATGTTTTCAGTGCTGATCCTGATGCCAAAGAGCTAGAGATTTAACATCCAGACTTTAGGATTTCCTTTTGAAAATGAAAATCGTTTATTTACTCAATTTACGCACAATCTTTTGCGGTATTTATAGTAGCCCATCATTTATTATTAAATACTGTCACTGTGTTCACTGGACAAATTTGATTTCAGCATGTAAATTAAATTAACACTCTCAATGTGTAAAATAATGTTGCGTTCAAAAACCGAGCCTCAAATGGCATACAATTAATGTTTCAGTATTAATTGTTTGTGCTTTTTTATTTATTTATTTTGATGTAGTAATATACTTCATGTCTCACTATGCATGTAAAGTTAATGTTTATAGGGTAATAAAATATTTTTACTAAAATCTGAATATTTGTACCTTTGTCTTTTTATTTGTTTTCCACCTTCCAGTAAATGTGACCTCTTACCTTCCTTGTGAATATTAGCACTTAATTTACCAGCATTTAATTCATTATTTATATCCTGATTAAACCAAACCACATGGTGGCGCTTCGATGTCAACTTCACCAGGAAAGGCTTGCATCAAAATAAACAACACAGCAGCTCTCATTGATTTTCTTGATTAAGAAGAATCTCAGTCTCATTCATTTTCTTCTAGAATACGACCCAATACCTATTATCTTGGTCCCAAACCTAAATAATCAGTTGTCTATTAGCCTAATGTTGAAGATAGCATGTCAGAGATGGTTAAATAGATTAAGGGATGGGGATATGGGACATAGTGTTGTCTTCACAGAGAGATGTCCAGTTAGCCATGCTCAGACTCTTTCTCCTGCTCCATCAGGTATCACACAAAAGGGGAATGGATATCAAGAGTCGTAAAAAAAAGTCCCCCTCCTCTATCAGTCATTGTGCACTGCAATTTGGAGGCTACTAGGTGTCAGATAACATTCCAAAAATTTTAACCAAATATTAGTTTAAAAAAACAAACACACACAAACACACACGCACGCACGCACACACACACACACACACACACACACACACAAACACACACACACACACACACACACACACACACACACACACACACACACACACACACACACACACACACACACACACACACACACACACACAAACACACACACACACACACACACACACACACACACACACACACACACACACACACACGCACACACGCACACACGCACACACGCACACACACACATTATAATTTGCTATATAATAATAATAATAATAATACAAATAAGATACATAAATACAAAATAATAATTAAACAAAACATAAAAACACATTTTAAAATAATATTATATATTCTTTATTAAATAAAAATAATACAAAAATATGTACACACATATAGTTTATATAGTAATATAATAAAAATATAAAAAATTAACACACACACACACACACACACACACACACACACACACACACACACACACACACACACACACACACACACACACACACACACACACACATATATATACATTTATACATACATACATACATACATACATACATACATATACACACACACACACACACACACACACACACACACACACACACACACACACACACACACACACACACACACACACACACACACACACACTGTATACAGTATAATATATGTGTAATGTGTATATCTGTATGTATATGATTTCATTTGATGTAACACATAACCTGGTTTCATTAACAAATCATCCAGAGGGAATCTGTGAAGCCAGTTAATGTTTGAGCTTTAGCTTTTATTTATTTAGCTCGGCGGAACACTGAGAGGTGCAGCCACGGTGCATTATGTGACTGAGTCACACCACTTTCTGCACAGATGAGCTGCTCTCTACTCCCCTACCATACTCTCCAAACTCTGAGTCAACAAGCACATTTGGCGAATAAGGAAAAAGAGCCAGTACATTCTGTCTGCACCTGGAGCAATGAGGGCCAGGTGTTATGCATGTGGCTCAGAGACAGGGAGGTCAAAAGCTGTACAATATGGATAATTTCCCACTTTTTCCCCTTTTCCCTCTATCATTAAGGGTAAAAGCCCTGCCCCTTCTGCTCTATTTTCAGATTTCAGGTCACATGTGAAGCACCAGTCCTTTTTCTATTCTGTCTACATGATGCAAAGAAATGTGCGAGTTAAGCAGAATGCCCAGCATTTGTATTCAAGAGTTCAGCATATGTATATATACAAGGATTTGTGTGTTTGTGTCCTGTAGGGCGTGAGCTATCTGAAGAATAACTGAATTTTGAAAGAGGTCATCTTCCAGAAATGTTTGTATGTACAATTTAATATTGATTTTTTTTTTCCAGCAAGACCGTATGGTTTAGCCTATTTGTAAAAGTGGATGGCTTGTCTCAATATGCCTGAGTGTCCACCTTCAGGAGATAAAGTTGTTCAATCACTCCTTGAAAGTTATAGAACACTATTGGGCTCTTAAAATGAGCTTTCTCAACTCTGGGCAAACTTTTGATAGTTATTTTGATAAACAGATTCAAACTAATGCACATGGAGCTGAATTGCCTCATTCAGGTTTTCATTGTCCTGTTGTCACATGAGAAGGATTATATTTCTGCATCTACAAGGTTTCGAGTTAAAATTATAATTACACAAAAGTACAGCAGTGGTTTTGTTTGTTGCTTTCAACCAAACCTAGTTCGACTTACGTAAACAAACATCATTATAACAGTCAGGAAACAAGTGAAAATTATCAATTTCAGCAGCAGGTTTTAAATATTATTCATATCAATTACAGTATTGTATTTTTTTTTTGTAAGTTAGGCTACCTTATACATTTTTGTATTGGCCTTTTAATGGCAATTTCCGCTGTGCCAACATTATATAATCAATATTCCCCACTATTGGTCAGGCTAAAAAGACTTTTTGAGAGCAATAAGGGTGTGTCACGGTGTGGGTTTTGTGTTTGTGTATCTTGTTCTTGTCTGTCATGTGTTCCCCTGTCCTTTCATGTTTCAGCTGTTCCCTGTTTTGTTGATTAGTCTCCCCATGTGTTTCTGATTAGCCACGCCCCCTTGTTATCTTGTTTAGCTTGTTTGCCTGTCTTTTTATACCTCTGTGGTTCAGTTGTGGTTTGTCAGTCATTGTACTTGCTTCAGTGCTCCTGTGTTCCTTGTTTCTCCTGTTATTTTTATTAAATTAGCTGCACTTGGATTCTCTCTCTGCTTCGTCCTTCCGGCATCATAACAGAACGACCGACCAACACTGAATCCAGCAGCATGTTCGCCAGTGTCTCTTCTCCAGCCACCGAGCGGAGGAGAGGCCACTCTTTTGAGGGGAGCCGGTTGGTCAAGTTTCATGGGACACGTGGAGGCCTCAGTAGAGGAGGTGGTCGAGAGGAGCCCCAACACCACTCTCCACGCTGGCCATTCTTCGACCCTGGGTTGGTGATGTCCAGCCCAGGGCCCCATTCGCCGCTGGTCCCGTCCAGCCCAGAGCTTCACGTCAGCCACGTCCAGCCAGAGCTTCACGTCAGCCACGTCCAGCCAGAGCTTCACGTCAGCCTCGTCCAGCCAGAGCTTCACGTCAGCCTCGTCCAGCCAGAGCTTCACGTCAGCCTCGTCCAGCCAGAGCTTCACGTCGTGCCTGCCGAGCCAGAGCTTCACGTCAGCCTCGTCCAGCCAGAGCTTCACGTCAGCCACGTCCAGCCAGAGCTTCACGTCGTGCCTGCCGAGCCAGAGCTTCACGTCGTGCCTGCCGAGCCAGAGCTTCACGTCGTGCCTGCCGAGCCAGAGCTTCACGTCGTGCCTGGCGAGCCAGAGCTTCACGTCGTGCCTGCCGAGCCAGAGCTTCACGTCGTGCCTGCCGAGCCAGAGCTTCACGTCGTGCCTGCCGAGCCAGAGCTTCACGTCGTGCCTGCCGAGCCAGAGCTTCACGCCGAGCCAGAGCTGGAGCCCTCTTCCCCGCTGGTTCCGTCCAGCCCAGAGCTTCCTTCGCCGCTGGTCTCGTCCAGCCCAGAGCTTCCTTCGCCGCTGGTCTCGTCCAGCCCAGAGCTTCCTTCGCCGCTGGTCCCGTCCAGCCCAGAGTTTCCTTTGCCGCTGGTTCTGTCCAGTCCAGCACCCTCTCGGAGATGGAGGAGGAGGAAGAGGACTTCCTGCATCCTGCAATGCCCGGAGGCCCTTCCTGAGCCTCCGGTCAATCCAGAGACTTTCCACGTCACTTCTGCCGATCCAGAGACTGTCCACGTCACTTCTGCCCAGTCAGAGACGGTTCGCGTCACTCCTGCCGATCCAGAGCCCGTTCACGTCTGCCCAGTCAGAGCCTGTTCACGTCACGTCTGCCATGTCAGACACTGTTCACGTCACTTCTGCCAAGCCAGAAACGCTTCATATCTCTTCTACAGAGCCAGTGTCTACGGACAAGATGGCCGATCCAGAGTCGGTTCAGGTCACTTCTTCCGACCCAGTGTCTACGGACAAGATGGCCGCCTCCGAGCCAGTGTCTACGGACAAGATGGCCGCCTCCGAGCCAGTGTCTACGGACAAGATGGCCGCCTCCGAGCCAGTGTCTACGGACAAGATGGCCGCCTCCGAGCCAGTGTCTACGGACAAGATGGCCGCCTCCGAGCCAGTGTCTACGGACAAGATGGCCGCCTCCGAGCCAGTGTCTACGGACAAGATGGCCGCCTCCGAGCCAGTGTCTACGGACAAGATGGCCGCCTCCGAGCCAGTGTCTACGGACAAGATGGCCGTTTCCGAGCCAGAGTCTGTTCCTGTTCCGGAGCCAGTGTCTGATATTCCTGAGTCAATGTTTGTTTCTGTGTTTGTGCCTGTCCTTGTGGCCGCTACTGTTCTAGTGGCTGCTGAGCCGGTGTCTGTTCCCGTTCCTGAGCTGGTGTCTGTTCCCGAGCCAGGGTGTGTGTTGTCTGTTCCGGAGCCAGTGTGTGGGTTGTCTGTTCCTGAGCCCGAGCCAGTGTGTGTGTTGTCAGCTCCCGAGCCAGTTCCCGAGCCAGTATGTCACGGTGTGGGTTTTGTGTTTGTGTATCTTGTTCTTGTCTGTCATGTGTTCCCCTGTCCTTTCATGTTTCAGCTGTTCCCTCTTTTGTTGATTAGTCTCCCCATGTGTTTCTGATTAGCCACGCCCCCTTGTTATCTTGTTTAGCTTGTTTGCCTGTCTTTTTATACCTCTGTGGTTCAGTTGTGGTTTGTCGGTCGTTGTACTTGCTTAAGTGTTCCTTGTTTCTCCTGTTATTTTTATTAAATTAGCTGCACTTGGATTCTCTCTCTGCTTCGTCCTTCCGGCATCATAACAGGGTGGAATTGTTCAAAAAGGTTTTAATTAGGCCCTATTTGATTCTGATTGCTCGATAACGACATTCAGCGGTCCATAATCGCGGTCTCATGCCGTCCTCTTTGAAACTTTGATACAAACGCAAGATAACGCCAGCTTGAGTCTCAAATGTCTTTACCGCCTGTGGGAAAGATGGCCTGGGGGGCTTCAATCAATAGAGCTGTTGTGGTGAACATAAATCTACAGAAGATCTAAAACATCTCTCGGAAACACAAGGAACCGGTAAAAGACACAATGAGCTGGATGAGAGAGGACTTAAAATAAAAGACAAATAACCTGTCGCATATTAGCTATTTAACTTTTGTGTAAACAAGTAATACTCTATAACAAAAAATAACAAACACACTAGCACCTCTCTCTCTCTCTGATTTAAAACTTTAAGCTATGATATAAGGTCATTAGAGGCACGTCTAAACAGTGCAAGAATTTCCTCTGCCAGTAGATGCTAACTGGTACATATCATCTGATAAAGCTGGATTCTAAGGTGTAGATTTGGAGAAGTGTATAATATGATTGTACGTTCAAACACTGCCATAGCATGCAGGGTTCAAATAAGGCATAGGACTCGATCCCAGCACATTTGTATCTTTTTTCATTTTATTTTTAGTTTTCAGACACGCAGCGATCTATCCCTAAGGGTCTTCATGAATATTCATCTCTCAGTTTTATGAGAAGAGATTCACCAATGCAAGAATAACTATAATACATTTACATTCTCAGAAGCTTTTAGACACGTAACTGCAGTGCACCATTAATATCTGTTTTACACTTGGCATACAGGGACTGTATTGCATACGGCTCGTGTTTGTGACAGCATGCAGATTTTCATACAATAAACGTCTTAAAAAGAGCCCTGTATTACAACAATGCCTGATGGAAAATAATAAATCTTAGGTTAGAGCTGTAAGCAGCATTATATTCTTGCAACACTATCTGGTACTATTAACACATTGACCTATTTCCAATTGATCACGTGTTCATGAATGCAAAATGAGGCACTTAAGAGAAGGAACATGAAGGAAAAAACAGAGGAACAGCAATGGATAGAGAGGAATGTGTGTGAATGATGAAAAGCATGGTACGGTTCTCGGGGTGAGTACGCTTCAGAGCACACTGCTCCCACACACACAGGGAGTGGTGCGTTCTTTGGCACGCTGTAAATCTAGGCCATCGGCTGTGTGTCCGACAATCGCTCACATACATGCGCTAGCACATTTAAACACACTCAGCAAGTCCATGGGCAACACAACAAGTGCAGAAGAGCCAGAGGGCCCAAACATGGATGGCCCTGTTTCCATGGATATATTTTGTCATTCTTGTGCAGTACTCGTGCAAATATTGTGTGGAGGGGGGAGGGGGCAAGCACTGTTGAGCAGGACATTACTAATTAGAAGGTAGTCATTGTGGTTCAACACCACAGATGTTGATTCATACGAGGATGTAGCCTATATCTGCCTGGGTGGTAATATAAGCCCCCCGCGAAGCCGTGATTTACAACAGCTAAGGGGCGTTGTTGTAAGGGGGAAAGTATTAATTTTAATATTTATTTGATTCATAAAATAAACACCAGCAACAAAAAATATAACATTACAACACATTTATTCCTCCGCCAAGCAATGTAGTTCCAAAGAGGTTGCCAAGCAACACATGCAGCAACAAAGAATCACAAAGGGCAGCTGCGCAGTAATACTAATGCAATGCGGTCACAGGTGTATGTTGGATGAGTAATTTACAACGGCTTTAAACGCAGCTCAACCTATCATAATCAAGGACCGGAACTATCCGTTTTATAAACTTGATCTTATGGTATCAGAGTATATTGACTATTTATACTAATTAGATTTCTGTTTTAATGGAAAGAAAAACTGAGTAATGTATGTAACATTGAGGGCACTGTAGTAACAGGAACATATCAATACAAATTAAGCTCATTCAACAGTATTTGTGGCAAAATGTCAATTACAACTAAAAATAATTTCAACTTGTCCCTTGTTTTCGAAAAAGAAAAAGGCAAAAATCAATGTCACAGCGAGGCACTTTTGAATGAGTCATTTTTTTGTGAATGGGAAATGTGAAGCCTATAATAAAATAAATAAAAAAAACACTTACATTAATTATTCTGTTACAACTTGCGTATTATTTGAGCTGTAAATTGGAACAGAAAATGTTAGAAAGCATATTTTTTTCTCATTGCATCTTGTGGGTATACGTTTGAAACAGTAAGTATACTAATGTTTGCTAACTAATGTTTTTTTTAAAGAAAAGGTAGAACAATTGGATTTTTTTATGACAATTATGCCTCAGTTTCTGCTGTGAAACCCTAAAACACATTTTTTAGATGTTAACAGATATGTACAGATTACACATCAATGTAACAATAGCAATAGCACTCATTAGATTTACTATTAAGGGAAAAGTGGTTATTTTTTTTTCATGTTTCTGAGCTATTTCATTCTTCCAGTTTAAAAGGCAAAGTTGAACCAACGTTGCTAAAGTGAGGTATATGCGTTAATCCAAAGTGGTGATTGGCCACCGTGGCTGGAGAGTACGTATCTGCGTCATCAGTTTCTGAGCATTTCATTGCAGTTTTCATTAGAATGAACTCTTTTAATCCAATCACTGCACTGCTGTATTATGCATGCGATCGCATTACAGTGTAGAAATCAAATGTCACAAAAGACCATTTCAGTGCTGTTCATTCACCTCTGCCTCTTCAGCCTTGCCTTCGGACACATGTGTCATAAGTGTTTCCTCAGTACAGTAGCACAAAAGTGTTGTTTGCTTTTTATCCCCCAATGCGGCCAGAGTTGGATTTTGACTACCAACACATATTCCTTTAAACAACAGTTGAATAGCTATTTAGGCAGTGTTTTGAGCTCAATTCAGGTAACCCCCATTCACACCATCCAGTGGAAAATGGAAAATTATTTAATGTTTTATGTTTTCTCATTTAATATGCTAGTTCAGTTCAATCATATTACGTAAGTAAAACAGACTGAAAACAGTTATGTTGATTTTTAGACCTCTTATTTCCAAAGGAAGAATTTGACCTCTGTAAGGAGAAAGGCAAAGAGACAGGAGCGAGTCCAAAGAGAGAGAGAAAGAGTTGATGTTATTTCATGCATAACATTACATAGATACCCCCCCCCCCCCCCCAAACACACATAAGCTCACACATTCTGTCAGGGTGGCTTTGTTGTTATTTTTGGAAGAGCACAGAACAGATTTTGATCATGCTAATGTCTGAGCACTTGCCCCCATGCTCACTCTTTGTTCTGACCCAGAAATGTGTTTGTATTTGCCAACCGCATATATAAATGCAGACAGGAGAAAGCGATTCAGATAGGGAGCGATGGAGAGATTTATATGACTGATCGTGTATGACATGTCTAATGATAGATGATGACAGCAGATCCCCTTAAACTACGTGCTGGACTTGCAAAGGTAACTTGCTGAGACATGTTTCTTGCATTGGATGAATTGAACTGAACTGATGGGAACATGCAGAACACTGTGGGTACCACCAGAGTGCAGGAAGTAATGCAGTTATGCTTACTGTAAACCTCTCTGAGGAGTCACCTCATATTTTCACAACTATTCCACTCAGCGTAGTCTCAGGTAGCCTGAATTTTAACTATGGATAAATTCCATTCCTTATTGCGGCTTATCTTTTTCTTATCCTCCCACTTTTGCAGGTATAGACAGTCTGTATATATATATATTTCTAAATGTGATTATTTATTAGGTTAAAGAATTTTCCATTTTCATGTGCAATATGCATCAGATGGACTGTGGGCAGTCTGTAAGCAAGGGTAGACTTATAGTAGTTAATGAACTCATCTCGTTTAGCAATGAATTTCCTGGTTGATCTAAAGATTGACTATGGTCAATGACTCATTGTGTCTAGGGCTGATAAAAATGCTAGCTGATGAGATCATTTTAAATGTCAGGGTCACCTGTAGAATCTGCCAGATACAGTGTTAAAAACAACAGTTTTGTTCACTCTCCCCATCCTCCAATTAAAACACCATGGAGAGACGGAAAGGGGAGGCATCAAGATAAAATAACTAATGTTCCCTCATTGCCTCTCTGCATGCTTCGAGGTTGAGACTAATTTAATTAGCACAGCTGAGCCGAAGGCTTTTTGTCACAGCCCCTGAACTAAGAGCATTAGAGTTTGTGTTGGAATGGCTGTAATGACCCTGATCATGAGAAAGTCAGGACATCTATCCAATTCTTATGTAATATTGTCCATAAATGGCAATTACTGTAGTTATTGTAGTGAATCTATAAAAAAAGAACTAATATCAGATGTTTCAGAAAATGACCTGATCTTTGAAAAATAAGGCCTCTTCGACTAGACAGCCATCTATCTGCACAGATCCTCATCGAAGACAGGTTTCTGTGGTTTCTCCCAAGGTTTTGTTCTCCACTGATGGAGTTTGGGTTTCTTAACACTGTCACCTTTTGGCTTGCTAAGTTGAGGACAGTTAATATAGTCCAATATTACTGACCTAAATGCACTGACACTGTTGGATGGGAACTGAACTAAACTAAATGATGACATCGCTGTTTTCTCCAGGGCTGCTTTATTGATGAATTGAACATATTCCATAATTGATGAACTTGACACAGTTATTGAACCAACCTGAATCAATTCAGTGAACTGAATAATGATTGTTTACTATTGTCTTTTTAGAGCTGCGGAATTTAATTCTGTTTGCATCGTTGATTTCTGTTTGCATTATTGAATTCTGTTTGCATCATTGAATTTTGTTTGCATCATTGAACATTGTTTATCACTGTGAAGCTGCGTTGAAACAAGCTCCTGTATGAAGCGCTATATATAGGTGACTTGACTTTTTTCTGTTGCATTTTACCACAGTAATGTTTTTATTTAGCTTTGCGTCAAAGGCCTCTGTCATCCAAATATTTTAATTAAGAGTCCTGTGATGTCATTTGCATATTTGAACATTAGTTTTAAAAATGCACTGTCATATTCACCATTACTCTCTCTTTCTGCAACCAACTGATGCTTTTAAGACAAAACCTGACCCTCTGGCATTATGTCACAACCTTTTAGCACCTCTGTGCTCTTTTGAGGTTTAACTAATCCCACAGATTGTACCTGATGTTGACCTCATAATAACAGGAACAGATGTTGTTCCTTAATTAACAAGCTTCTGCCAACTGCATTTGTGAAAGAAAACAAGTAACATCACTTGATAGTTTAGTGAACTGAGTGCTGCGACTGACACATGACACTGATAATGCTTTCACACGCTGTAATCATTATTTAATGCAAATATCTCATCTATAATGCTTCTCCTGCACCTATGAGAGACATCCCAGAAGTCCCAGCTATGGGCCGTAATATGGTTTAACTACAGTGTTTAACAAGCTTGTTGCAAATCAATAGATTATCAGCGGTTGACCACTGCAGAAGCAAGTGTTTCAGAGATGCTAATGACTCATGAAAAATATTGGGCAGTTCACTAAGCAGTAATTCTAATGCAGCATATCAAAAGTAAATAAAAACATATTATTAAATTTCTCGCTGAATACTTGATTCTGATTGGTCGGTTGTGGCATTCTGAGGTCAAATTATGTTTTAATGATGACCGCTAAACTGTATAATTAACTCTCAGGCAGTCGGTTTGCAACAGCTGTATTAAAAACAAATCATTTGTCGTCATATGACATTGTTACTGTTTATTTTTGATTTGAAGAAATGATAATGACTGTAATGACCAGTCGAATATGTTTCCTTCAAAAAAAATGTGCTTATCTGAAAGATACCTAAAAGTATAATGACCACTGAAGGCACAACACTTTTTAAAGAACCTTTTATTATAATTGTATTGGTGGGCACCTGTCAGTGGCTGTATTTTTCTGCATGCTGTTGCTATATCTGAAAAAGCTCTTCATTCCTGTTTATTTCTTGCTGCAGCTGCTTGCCCCCTTTCACCATTCTCATTACATGATTAAGTAAAACTGTGCATAGCTATCAGTGCACATAGCTGCCATCAGCACTGACACTTGCATGGTGATGTACATTCTGCTCTGCTGCACTCTTTCGCTCTCTCTCTATGAAAAATAAGAGTACTTTCTTGTTTCCGTGCCAAAATGCAGGGTATCCGCTGCATTATAATGTAGGATATATGTAATTTTGACCAGATTATAAAAAAGTGAGAAATGTACAAGTATTAATGTTAGCAGTATACTGCTATTATACAGGTAGACACCATTTGAATGATGTTTAGTGGTGAGTGAGTCATCACTCATTAATTACATTATAAAAGAGCCTGATTGGATATGCCACACTCAAAACCATTGTTTTATTATTTTTCTCTAAATGTTCACCCAATTCAGCTAGAAAGAGCTTTTCAAAAGGGAATAATACCACAGCAAGCATTACACATATGTTTAAAGTGCCCTCTGCACTCTTCATTGTAATCAGTGTGAATCATTGTGAAATCTGATTGTGACAAATAACAAAAGTGGGTTAACTCTGTTGACAAAGAAAATTGCCTATTGCACCAAACAGATTTTCCGGTCCCCTATGTTGTGTTTTTAGAAGCCCTACTGAGTTGGTTTGAGTTTATTTTGTATGCATTATTCCTCATTTTTATCAGAGGTATGTGATTTTACCTGAGCTTTAAAGAGGTCATCGGATGCAAAATTCACTTTTATATGGTGTTTGCATATAAATGTGATTTTGCAGTGTGTGGACACAACAACCATACAATGAAAAAAATCCAAAAAACTACTTTTTTTATCTTCAAAAAGCCTAAACACTCTCAATAATCAAGCCGTTTGGATTTTCTAGCCAAATTGATGTCATTTTGCTCATGCTCCGCCCACGACCGCTGATGGACTGTCCCGTATTAGCATATTTCCACCCTCAGCCATTTGTATACTGTCTGCCAAGGCAGCAGTTTGTGTGTCTTGTGTCGACACACCCCACGGAAGAGAGGGGTGGGGTGAGCAGCTGCTCATTATCATTTAAAGAGACATGCACCGAAACGGGTCGCTGTGACTGTTTTTGAGGAGGTAAAAGGGTGTTCTTTTACACAACCATTGAGTAATTTTAACCAAGGTATGTTACAAACTTTACATGAAGACTCTAAAGATTCATACCAAATTGTGGAAAATAGGCATCGGATGACCCCTTTAAAAACCATTTCAAGCAATCTTTTTGACTCATCTTACTACTGACAGTGTAGCGGCGATGCTCGTTCAAGCTTCATACATGTCTTAAAATGTTAAAATAACGTCCATTTTCAGGGGTTTGTGTATGTGTTAGCTCTTCTCGTGATTGTGTGTCATTGCATCTTTCAACAGACATATTCTCATACACTATTAATGACATTTTAAATCGCTGAGATGGGCTGCAGTACAGTAAAAACCCTTCATCACATGCTGTCTCTTTGTGTCTCTTTGACTGCTTGGGAAGTGTTGTCATGGCAGCTGTTTTCACCATCTGATCTGACATGAAACTTAATGTATCACTTTTGAACTTTGTTGACCCCTGACCTCACTTGACCTTGTTTCCATAGTAACAAAGATGTGTGCTGATCCATGTAGAAAATGAACTGTGATTCACTCTCCCAGGTGACATTGCCTGTCGCTTAGCCATATCATCACCTCTCAGTCATCCTGTTGTCTTGCTGTTTTACTGTGACAGGACATGCTTTAGAAGAAAAAGTTTCATTTGATTAAAGGACTATAGCAAATCCCTTCTTCTGGTCATCCTTGCCGAAGACGTTACAATGATATTAAGAATCAATGTTTGAAATGGCACCTATAGAAGTTTAAAAAAACACATAAATTAAGTACATACCTTTCAAAAGATTTGGGGTATTTTTTTGAAGAGTGCATTATTTGATCAAAAATACAATAAAACAGCAATACTGTGATATAATGTTATTACAATTTATAAAAACTGATGGATATTTTAATATATTTGACGCCTGTAATTTAGTCCTGTGATGAAAAAGCTACATTTTCAGCAGTCTTCAGTGTCAAATTATCTTTCAGATATCATCCTAATATGCTGATTTTGTGCTCAAAAAAACATTTATATTATTTTATTATATTACATTACATTGCATTATCAATGTTGAAAACTGTTGTGCTGCTTCATATTTTTTAAGGAAACTGAATATTTGATGATTAGGAAATTCTCTCCCATACACTCATAGTGCTGCCACCAGGTAGTTATTGTGCATTCATTACTTTGGCTTACTGCCCAACATTTGGCACTTTCTCCAGCCAAAATCCTAATATAACAATGCATCCTCAATACTGCTATGATACTATGATGAACAAAACACCAACTATCTCTCATGCTTAACATAGGCCTAATGGCATTTTCATTGTTATTTGGCGAGTCAGTTTGTATTTGAGTTTTGTTAGTGCGTTTACTCTAATTGTCAACTTGCACCCCTCTGTTGAAGGTTGCACAGTGATCCATATCCACAGAATGATTTAATTCTGGGATGGAACACCCACAGAGGGAGTGGTTGATGCCCCATCCAGCCTGTCATCTCAGCAGTCACCAGCTTATTGTATTTTAACAGTAGCACAATGCATGTTTCTAGACAATAGGGATTGGTTCAGGCAAACTCTCCAAAATATTTAACCTGCCTGTAAATCACATGTGACAGTTGACAGGCAATTCCTCTCCGAGACAATGCTGTCACTGATTCACAGCCTCATCTGGAGGAGCCGGGCCACAGAATATCAAATTGATATTTTCTGACTTTTATGCATTTCCTACAGTCAAGACCATCAGTATGAGCCAAGTTAGGCCAAGGAAATTATTTCTTAAAACATCCATCAACAAAGTCAACAAATTATTTATAAAATGTGCTTGGCATGCATCAATAGCAATATTTACATGCAAATAATCCATTACCATTGATGGCTCGATAAGACAGAAAAGTCTTTATGTAAATGCCTAAATCGAAATGGGCTGCATTTCTCAAAAGCACTGTAAGCCTAAGTAGATCGTAGAACCACTGGCACCAATGTACGATTACTCATAATGTCTTTGAGAAACGCACCCCTGATTGAGGTTGTTTCTAATTCAATTTCTATTAGATTAGTAGGGGTGATGTAGACCTTAAATACTGCATATAAACGCTTGAATCTGACTATTTTCTCAATTGGATTAAAAAATACCTTATGCATGAGTGTAGTACCATGATCTTTATGTTTACAGACTGGCAAAAATTACAATCATACTCACTGTAGTTCCGGTGACATAGTTGCGATGGCTTTCTCCTGTTCTGTACGTGGCGTCTGGGCTCTGCTCATGCAAAATGAAGTTTTGTTCGGAATACATAATGCACATGTAAATGAATATGTGAATAGGACATATTAGCAAAGTTTAGGGTTCATATAAACAGCACTTTCAGAATCTGAAATCAGATTCATCAAGATTGACAAACCTGATAAATATACCATTTATCTAACCAATCTGAATTTGTGCTTTAACCAAGGTTACACGATGAACATTGGTATTTCAGTTTTACTGACATGTTTGCATCAAGACCTGACCCAAGGCGAAACATTTTGTTTTAAGTGTCTGGCGAAAAGATAGTTTATAGTCAATGTATTTAATATCTATTCGCACAATTCAATACATTGGAATTGCCAAGAATCTTCCTAGAAGCAATTATTTTATCTAGTCTTAAATTTAAAACAGTCAACGGGGTTGTATTCTTGTTGGCATAGAAACCAAGTTGCAGGGTTTAATTACGCTTTGGCTAGTTATGCTTTTAACGCAACTACAACTGGATCAGGGACCTTTCAGCATTCTCTAGGGCAAATGCTTTGTAAATTTCAATTAGGATGCTAATATAACCTTATTGAATAGCATTGTAGTGTAACTGCATATAATGAGTCCCAGAATAAACAATAACAACAACAGCAACAAAATTCTAGGAACACTTGTGAAAAAAAACATGAGGGCATTGCATGAAAGCTAGCAGCTGTTCTACTGCTGATAAAACAGGTAAGTCTTTAGTTGGGGACTGTTTTCATTTAGCGACGTGGGTGACAGGGTGAAAGTGTGCCCTACGGCATTGCAATACTGAGACCCAACATGGTACAGAACAAGTGGGTGGTCATAGTTTGAAGAGGAATTTAAAAAAGGTGACAGACTTACCACTTCAGGGGAGAAACACATCTGTGGTGTATATATAGAAGTATATCTTTGTAGTAGGCCTATCTGTATTCTGCTTCTAACCTTAAACCAGATATACAATTTCACTATGGAATGACATAGCCTATATCATCTGGCATCTCTGTTCAACTTCATCGAATATTTTGAGCAACCAAGTGGCTTATAGATAATTGGAAGATGCGTTTACTACAACTCCGAATTTATATTCTTTGATAACTTTTTCCCCTAAGCATATAAGCTTATTTTTTATTGCTGATTTACTATGATTTTATAGGTGTTAGTTTATATAAAGGTATATTATATATATTTAATATTGTATTTTTTCATGTTATTGGTGGATTGGTGACATGGAAACTGTGGGTAGCCATGGGAAATTGGATATTACAGTTGTATTCAAAATGATTCAACCCTCATTGCAAATCAGGTTTATTGGCAAAATGTACAGACAGCTGTTTGCAATTAACAAATCAAACAAAAGTAATTGAAATAGCTCAACACAACAAATGTTTCAAGTTGTTTCCACAAATTCAATTGAAAGTGTAACTTTTAATGACTACTGCAGTCTCCAAATTATTCCACCCCTGCATGGCAAGCATCTTTAGTGGTTAATAGAACATCCTTTTGCTGGTATAACCTTCTGCAAACGAGATGTATGACCAGACAACAGCTTCTGGCAGCCCATTCCTCTTAGCCCATTCCTCATGAGCAAAGGCCTCCAGTTCAGTAATATTCCTGGGTTTGCGTGCTGCAACCACCTTCTTCAAATCCCACCAGAGATTTTCTGTGGGGTTCAAGTAAGGTGACTGATGGCCACTGTAGAATCTTCCAGGACTTCTTCTGCAACCAAACCTTGGTGGAATTTGAGGTATGCTTGGGATCATTGTCCTGTTGGAAGGTCCAATTACACCCATGCTTCAGCTTCGTTGCTGAAGACGTTTTCTCCTAGGATTTCCTGATACTTCAATGAATCCATCCTGCCTTCCAAACACGGCAGGTTTCCAGTGCCAGAGGGTGCAAACCAGTCCTAGAGCATCACTGAGCCACCATCACGCTTAACTATAGGCAGAGTGTTCTTTTCAGCAAATGCTTAATTCTTCTTCCTCTAGACATACTGCTGATCCATAGGGCTGGAAAGTTCTGTTTTGCTCCAAAGAACAGATTTTTTTTGTGTGTTTTTGGGTCAGTAGTGGTGTACGTCTTGGAGTTCTGGCTTGAAAACTGCATGCGTTTAGTATGCGCCGTACTGTGCAAGCTGAAACCTCAGTGCCTCTTGCCACCAAGTCATGCTGCAGGTTTTTTGCAGTCACTCGAGAGTTTTTCTGAACCTGCCTTTTCAGAAATCTGGTTGCAGCCATTGATAGATTTTTCTGCCCAGTCAGCAGAATCAACATATTTTAATTTGATAAAACAAGTCTTCAGAAGATATGTCGCTGAAAGGGGGAGGAGATGTTATTCTTATTAAAGATTAGGAGGGCACATTATATATATATATATATATATATTTATTTATTTTTAATAATCATGTACACAAATTGTAACAAACTTCGCTTGCAACTTAAGTAAACCAGTAGTCACTTAAAAGTTCAGGGCACTCACAAGGCATGAATGCATAAGGGAAAAAAACCTGTATCAATACTTGAATTCAGACAAAGACACGCATAAGCAGATTAACCAACAAAGTATATTGATAGCACAACAGTCAAATCTGAAAAATTAACAATTATCCCAGAGTCCTTGATCAAATAGTCTATGCGTGAGAATATTGTCCTTATGTGTGAATCCTTAGTCCCTGCGCCCAAAAATTAATAAAAAATGTCCAGAAAAAATGGTAATAATCCTCCAAACGTGATGAACTAGCAAAAAAAGTTCTCTTGAACCTTGATGGGTAATTAATCTATAAACGACTCCAAAGGACAAGGCTAAAAACACCAATCTGTTTGGTTCAAACATGCATGCTCCCTTGCCCCAAAATGGCTTGGCTTTTTCTACTAAAGAAGGCCTTCCTCCTCCAAGGCGCTCTCTTGTCAAAATAAAAGTCCATTCTGCCAACTACAGGATGTTTTTGCACCAAATATAAAAGTCCCACATACAAAAGACAGAGAACTTCAATTAGGGCCTGAAACCAATTGAATCATACCTTTACTTATTTTACAATATTTTATCCTCCTTCACATTTGTAAAATAAAGTTTGTGTATTTCTCTTATAGAAATATAGAAGTGTCACAGAGTAACACTCAACGGCTGTCCGAATTCACTCACTCGTTTTTTTTATTCACTCCTTCAAGTGAACTTATTAGTAAATAACTTCTTATAAATACTGCAATAATCCATAACATTTTTTTTTTGATTTCATGGTGACATTAACTCATGGTGTCATTAGCATGGCACGACTGGTGATGTCAACAAGGCAGCACCCGCTCCTTGTAGAATTTTTTTTTGTGATTTTTGTGTCATAAGTATTTATCTCATGTGAATGAGATATCAATCTCAGTTGTTTTGAGAAATATCATAAAGTGTTGTTCATTTATTTATGTAGGCTAAACTTTTTTAATTAGCCACAAATTACTATGAGTACATCTTTAACACCTTTGAGTGCACCTTTAACACAATTTTTACTGAAAACCTCTCTCTCACACGTTTTATAGGGTCTTTCCATAGATATAATTATTTTATACTGTACAAACTGTATATTCTATCCCCTTACACTAACCCCATCCCTAAACCCACCCATCACAAAAAACTGGGCTAGTTAATCATGTGATAAATAATTAGCATCTTTAAGTTAGGCTCAAAAGTATCTAAAATTGATGTATAGCCTCAATGTTTATTCAAACTAATGAATCCTTAACTTTGAAATCAGTACGATTAACTTAGTGTTTTTTACAAAGGAAGATTGGATTCAAATAAAACAAATCTTGAAATACACTTGAAATATTGTTAAAATTGTAATTGTTATTGATTTACCTGTGCAAACTTTTTTTTAAAATAGCAAAAAATATATTTACAAGGTGGATGTAAACTAAATATGAATAGGCCAATATAAGCCACCTTATTCAATTATTTATTATTGTGTTTCGGTAGTGACAAATTTGGGGAGAGGAAAAATATTCCAAAACTTTCTGAAAATTCAATATGATAATTAACTGCACAATTACTAGAAATGTGTACCTTGGAAATGATACAACTTGCATACATACAAACATTTTTTCAAGACGTTTCCAACTCTGACTTTGAACCAATTCTGTATAATGGCCCATAAAGGCTTGGCTTTTAAGAAATAATAACAGGGTGAAACATACCGATGCGATTCTTCAAAACGCGCTACATGCAGAGGGTAAAACCTGGTAGGTTGTCTCTTTAAATCAGCGATGATGTGCCCGCGAGCTCAGATGGTTAAAACCATTTCCACCTCTGCAGTGTGAAACTTTAATCGCGCGCGCTCAACAGCGCCGCTCACGCGACCGACGACATTGCATTGTTAACGCATTGGTAAGAGATTACGCAATCTCTTGTTCAGATTGGTAGATCCCACGCTAAAGTGAAAACTTATCAGATGCCTTTTGGGGTGTGGAAAGAATACATTTACCTAGGATAGAATTCACCCCACGATACTTCTGAGAACCGGTTTTATTTTTCTCCCCTTCATTATTATCGCTTAGTCCATCATCTCACGTGTTTCCGTTAACGGTGAGAGGAGAACCCTGACCACCACTTTCGAGGATTACAGTTGAGTTTGGGTCTGTTGCTAATGAGGGGATCTTTTCACATTTCAACAGAACAGATCGCTTAACAAATCATAATTAACGCAAGGTCTGTTTACGACTTCAAACGCCTTCTTCAAAATTAGTAGCTACATTTTACAGGCTTATGGAGGTGACAAATTAATACTAAGTATGTTGTAAATATTGTCATATGTTCAATTTTTGTTGTTGTTTTGCTTAAAATTTCTTGGTTCATTTCGAGTCGGACATCACCATGGAGTTCAGTAAGTGAGTCACAAATTTCAGTAACAGCTCCCAATGAGCAAAAGTGTATTGATTGAATATAAAGAACCGGCTCATACGAGTCATTTGTTCGAGAATCGGACTAGCTTCTTGAGGTATATTTGAATCACTAAAAGATCCGACTCATAAGAGTCTTTGGTTAAACATTGGTCGCTCTGTGTCTCCTGCTGATCCAGTGACGGTGTTGGACTGCATGGTATTACGAGAAACGCTGTCAGAGTATTTCACCACGGTGTTCCTTTTGCATCGGCGGAACAATGCAGAATCGAGAGTCGTTACCGGAACCGAACGTCATGAAAATTATTTGGTTCTGCTATTTTGTTTGAAAAATGGAACCGGCTGATCGGTTCTCGGTTCACAACCCAAGACTGATTCTTGTCTTCCTCAGAGATGCATGAAGTAGCCTATATTACATGCGCTCACGCTCGTCAAGCCTTTCAGATAACGGGACGTAACGATGGGGTACGACACCAGTTGCTCTCTTTAAAATGGTATATTTGCAGTAGGCTAAACGTTATGTTTTTAGATAGCTTTGTCAATCTCCTTCTGATAGCCTACTGCAAGTGATATTCACAAAATAGGGTAGCTGATGAATTCACGCACCTACGTTCATTAAAAAAAAACATGTTTCCGATGAAAGTCTTGAATGTGCCATTTTTGGTAAGGTAAGGGGTGCTATGTTTGCTCGTCATAAGGTTACGATTTTGGAGACACTAGACTATAGAGTGCACCGTTCCTATGGCTCTGAAATAGCAGCAAGGCTATTTTAAAACCTTGATTACACTGCCTACGCTGTGAAGTGGACGTCTTGCTCTTTTTCTCGGATGTGCTTTACATTGGCACGAGTGATATTTACAAAGACTTACGTCACGGCGAATGCGCACGTGCCCAACGGAAATCGCCGCAAATGACTTAAGTTTAATAATTCTGAGCCGACTTTTAACAAGGAATTGTTCGTGTTGATGTTCGCTTTGTTTTTTTATCGGGTGTTCTGCAGCCTCTCCTGTCAGAGAATGACCCCCCCTCAGCGCCTGTCGGAATGCCGTTTCTCTCCGCGTGCACAAGAGCCACGCGCCAGATGGCCACATCATAACCGACTGTGATACTTGATACCATTGCACTAAAGCTGGACCTTAACTTTGCGGATCTGATGGTGAGTGATTCCAAGTACCTAATTTATATTTTTAGTGTAGTTTAAGGCTGTTCATGTTACGAGATAAAACTTTGCTGTTAATCTCTTATCCTCACACAAAAAAACTTTTGATGATGAGCAACTGTTTCTCCTTTTAGCTAGGCTACTAATGGCAGTGAATTGAGAGGTTATTTTTCACCAAACAAACGGGCGTTTGCGGTGGGCAGTAGCATTGATCTGTGAATTAAAGCGATGCCTCACAATGGCATCGCATCATAGATTAACGTTGCATTTTCTCATGGGCAGAGAAAGAGGATCCATTTGTTGTAGTGCCAGACGCTAGCTCAATATCGCCGCACTGTTAAATTAACTTTATTCTATTACGAATAGTCGATGCACTGTCTTTGAATCTCTGAAAATGGCAGAGATTGTGTAGAAGGGATTTAGTCAGAGGGTAACCGCACTGGTGGCTCTGGAAGCTGGAGTGCGCGTGTGATGAATATCAATTGTCATTGTCAGCTAATCATCACAAGGGGCTGTGGCGTGTCCGTGGCATAGGTTATCCCTGAGGCAAAGGGGATTTTACTTTGTTTTCCAATTACAATGTTTTTATATGTGCCAGCACCAAGGCATAGAGGCTACTCGCTGTTGTGTGACGTAAATAGGTTTTAATTGTGTGCGTTATGACGTCTAAATTGGCTGTTTGACGTCGGCTGTCGCCGCTTCCTCTTTTCAGATATCTAGCCAATCAGGTCACTGGTATCAGCCAACGTTTTTTTTTTCTCCACTGTACAGAAAGCACGGCAGATCACAGCAGCACCACGGAGAGTGCCTTTTAGCGCTTTATCTGTTTTAAGCACCAAGGACAGAGACCCGAAACAACCAGGCCTACAGTCAATGACAAGTGTTAAAAATGGCCTTGATCTAATAATTTAACAACCTCGATCTCAGCAAGGGCGTAGGTTTGCTTTGAAAATAGTGACATATTGCAGGGAGGCAGGCAGGGGAAAAGATTAAGATGAGATTATAATCTTTTTAAACAAACCACAGTTTAAAACAGCGAGTCACACAGGAACCTGATTAGAGTGTTGATGTTGGGAAATGCCACTGCGTGGGTGTACTTCATATTCAAAATATTATGTATTCTATCATACCACAAGGCTCACTTGTATACTTTTCTCAAGTCCCACAATTTTTTATATATTACAGCTGACCTATTCTTTAAATGCATTCAGAGTTTTTTTTTAATTTTTTTTAAATGAACCAGTTTATTACATTACATTAAGCGTTATCCTTCTGTCTGGGCAGTGGTGAACCTGATCTTATAGAGGGTGCATGTTTGGCACACAGTATACTGACCAACATATGCCATTATTATTATTACATTTTTTGAAACAAAGTAGTTTGGGCCCAAATATCAGGGCATTTTCCTACTATCCCTATCTAAATGTATGTCTATAGATCTCAAAATGCATTTTAAATATAGTCAATGCTCTCAGTGCTGCTTTTATTTATTCAGTTTTCTATGTAGTGTTCAGTGTGCTATGCAGTGGCTTATGAGTATGATATTTTATTGTAATTAATATCCCAGCTTCTACTGTTTTCTAGATATTAGGTTATCAGGATCACCCTGAAGATATTTAAATATTAATATATATAAATAAATAAATTAACATTAAATATTGATTATTTAATTAGCGTTCTTGTAGAGGCAGTGGTGAGACAGAACACAGGTTAAATAGGAAACCAATATCCTGGATGAGCGGTCAGTTGGACAGCATTGTCTGTATCCAAACATATTTGATTGCTGAATGCTGCGATTTGACCAATCAGAAACGGGTTTTTCAGAGAGCTGTGTAAAAATGTGAAGTATGTTCTCCCGAGCACCACATTATCCATTAGACCTTGCAAAAGAGCTTTTTCAGATTACAGAGGACATTAAAGTGCAAGGGATGTGCAGAGCAGCTCTCTTAAACATCACACAAGTGCATACTTTCCACAAGGATTACAGTGAAGATCATAGCTCCCCACCACCAACATTGCAGATGAAAATTGAATTGCATACTAAAGTTAGTTTAATTATAGATCACATGGTAATTAATTTTAGTTGTTTGTACGGTAGGGGAAATCTTGAATGTTAAACAATATTTGTAGAAAGAATACAAAGACGGTTGTTATATAATGGGTGTTTTATTGCTTTTTGTTTTGTGCTGTGTGAGAGAGAGAGAGAGAGAGAGAGAGAGAAGGAGAGAGAGCGTGTGTATGTGCATGCATGCAAGCATATGGGCCTTGTGGATGCATCTGTATGTGACTTTTATATATTAAGCCATGTATGTTTGCAACATTTGTACACGTGCAAATGTGAGTATGCACAGTTGGTATATGTTCATGAATATATCTGTAAACGCCTGCAACAAGCCCAAACCTTCATATTCTGTTGGAAAGATGAGTCTGTGCACTGGAGCATACTGATTGACCAAGTTTTGTCTTTAAGATAAGCATGCTCACTGAGGCACACAGAAGGAGAGGCCAAGAACACTCAAGATGCATCAGAGACCTAAATATGGAGGAGTCACACCAATTTTTATAACATCATATTAGTATGAACAAGTTTTATGAGATCGAACAGTTTCAGCTTTGAAGAACGCTGTAAAGACGCTGTATTGATCATTCAATTTCAGTGCCTCATTAAATATCACTTTACTCATACATCTGTGAGAAAAGTGTCAATCGCTTTGGCCCCTGAACGTACAATATACCCTAATGAATTTAAGAGCTATAGGCTGAAGCCATTTTGCTGATCATATTGAATCCAAGCAGTCTGTCTGAGTGAGAAAGCATGGTGTCTTAGTGACAGCAGCCGGTCCTTTCCCATTGTTTCACTGCCTCCATTTGCTTTAGAATTGGATCTGTCAGTTTTCATATGATCACCTTCTCAAAACTCCCAACAATTTGTCTCTCAATGGCACATATTTTAAAACTGATTTTAGATGTCATGTTTTATCAGTTCTTGCATTCACATAGTATATTTCGTTTTCTTTTTCCAGGTCTGTGATATTGTCATTGCATTTTAACTTCTGCCACCAAATGTGCTATCGACTGGTGTGGAATGTTACTCCTTGAAGAAAGAGGGTCAGTTCACAGAATATTAGCAGTTCTTCTGAGTCCTCTTTTAAAGGGTAAAAAAAAAAAAAAAAACACATTTTTTGAGATGTTAACAGATATGTATGTTGCACATCAATGAAAACAATAGCACTCATTATGGTCATTATTAAGAGAAAGATGGTTATTTCTTCATTTTTCTGAGCCATTTCGTTCTTCCGGTTTAAAACGCATGAGCTCGTAGCGGGGAATTCAAATGTGACAAGCCTGGCTCGATGCTGTTCGTTCACCTCTGCCGGTTCAGCGTCGTGTTCGGTCACAAATTTCACAAGTGTATGTTTCCTCAGTACAGTAGCTCAAAAGTATTGTTTCCATTTTCTCCGTGATGAGGTCAGCAGAACTGGAGTTTGACAACCAACACACAGACAATGTCTGTAACAATATTTAATTTGTAACAACAAGTTACCGAACCGGAGCATGTGTGTTTCAAGTTTTTACGTTCATAATTCACATACTCTCCTGCTCCAAACATGAACCAGCACCATGCATGCAAACATATCATCTTCAAATGATGTTTTATTAACAAAGTTCGGGAGGAAGTTCGTTCATATAATTAACATGGGTGGAGAGCACTCAGCAGTCAATGATATGAGGTGTGTATAGATTCAGCAGTCTCACCTCAATCCAGTGACAGTTTAGCAGCATCCCTCCACCACCCCATCTCCACTCTTCTAGTCCTAACCATTTACATACGGGGGAGTACTCTGGGTTCGGGATGAATTCTGAGCTCGGAGCCCTCCCCCTCGGACAGCACGCCAAATACGCAATACACTTTACTCCCTCTAATTGTGTGTAAGTGTGAAACCATGAAATTACATTATGTGCAAATAAGGACACTGATACAGCGGGACCAAATGTAGACCAAAAATTCAAAGAAAAATGGGCAAAAAGTAACTATGCCTTTATTCTTTACTACCCCAACTTTACTACTTGTTTTTGTTTGTTGTTCATGACACTTTAAGTTCATTACATTAAGTATTGTCCTTCTCTCTGGTCAATGGTGAACCTGAAGCATGAACCAGATGCATGTACAGTTCGCTTGACGCTAAGGGAACGCTTTGCGTGATGATGTATTAAAGCACATGTAAAATCAGTCTAATGGTGTGACGGAATGTCAGAGGCGGGTGATGTCATGAACCAGGAAACTATAAAACCTGCCCAAAACAAAGCTGCGTCAGCTTCTGTGTCTTCACAAGCGCTATATGTGAAACTGTCTGTGATATTTGGTGTTGTCTGATTATATATATATATATTATTCAGCATGGCGAGCAAGCAACAGTTTAGATTGTGTGTGCACCCCTGCCCGCGTTATTTAACGGGTGGGGACCACACACTCTTTGTGTTGATTGTTTGGCAGAGGAGCATGCACGGTCAGCGCTCCAGGGCTGGCGTTCTTTAGCGTTCTTTAGGCTCGCGTTCCCCAAGGCTCAGGTCCCGCAGCTGCTGAGGCACTGCGAAGGCTTCAGACTTGGGGTTCGCAAATGGATCTGTCAGCGGGATTAGAGACGGGCCCAGCCTTATCTCTGCCTTCACCTGACAGATCTAGTGCATTGTATCAGGGTTTGGAAGCACGCGCTGCGGTTTCTTTCGCACCGATACAAGCACCAACACTACAACTATCTAGTTCCGAGGAACTAGATGTTGTTAGTGTTGACTCGCGTGATGTTGAGGATTCGCCACCTCAGTCTCACACGTTTGAGGAGCTTATTGAGGTTATGACGAGAGCGGTCGAAAGATTAAATATAGATTGGCCGTCAGATAAGCAGGACGTTCGTTCAAAAAGTAAACTGGACGAATGCTTCCTGCCCTCCCGCACACAACCTCAACGCTGGGGTCTGCCATTTTTCCCCGATCTCCACACCGAGGTGTCGAGATCGTGGGGAAAACCAGCATCATAAAGAGTGTACAGTGCACAAACATCTCACTACTCATCTATATCCCAATATAAAGAGCACGGTTATGGGGAGATGCCAAAGGTTGAAGAGGCGCTCGTGAGCTATCTCTCTCCTGAATCTGCATCTTCCCTTAAGGCCCTGGTGTTACCCACCAAACCAGTTAAAATAACATCAAATCTGGTGGGTAAGGCTTATTCAGTGGCTGGTCAGGCTGCAGCATGTTTACACACCATGTCTCTGCTGCAGGCTTACCAGTCGGAAGTGTTAGGAGACTTGGATAAAGGCGGGGGTATTGGCCCGAACACTGTTTGCGAACTGCGTCGGGCCACAGATTTGTCTCTCAGGGCCGCCAAGGAGACGGCTAAATCCATCGGCCGGTCTATGGCAGCCCTGGTGGCCACTGAGAGACATCTCTGGTTGAATTTAAGCAATATTAAAGAGAAAGACAAAAAAATTTTAATGGATGCTCCCATCTCTTCTTCTGGCCTCTTCGACGACGCAGTAAATTAGGTCGTCGAGAGGTTCCAGAAGTCAGCCAAACAAGCGGCTGCTTTTCAAAAGCTTCTCCCTCGCCAAACTCATGTCTCCGGGGCTGCTGAGCGGGAGCAGCCCCAAACATCTAAAGCCAGCTCCTCACACCGTGCCACTCAAAAGCAGAGCGTGGCCTCCCGTGCTCCCCCACAAAAAGATTGGGGACATGGGGGGCGCGCTCAGCAGCAGCCTTCAAGGGGTAAGACAGATCTGAGGACCGTCATTATTTCCAAGAAGGCTGCAAAGAAAAGGTCCTGACGTCCGAGGGCGCAGGCCATCGAGGGCAGTTCCCCCCCGAAGCAGAGCGGTTAACACCTCATTACACGGTGCCCGTCTCCCTTCGGTGCCCTCGGGGGACTGTTATGCTAACCCTGCCACCTCGTGTGTTACAGGGCGCAGCAGTCTCCGGCGAGCACATATCTCAGGTTCCACCCGGAAACGTAGTGGACCTGGGAGGCCGTCCCCTCTGAGGAGATTTACAGAGCAGTCAGTTCAGTCGTTCCCTGCCGGTTCGCCGTTACAGGGCGACGGGCTGATTGTTCAACAACAACTAAATCCAGAAGCCAGTCTCGAGAGGCTGGTACCTCTAGTAGAATTTTTGGTAGGGTAGAAGCGACTGCCAAATATTTCTCGTTGGGTCCTGCAGACCATAGAAAAGGGCTATCAAATACAGTTCGGGTCTCGCCCGCCCAGGTTTATGGGGGTCCTACCCACCGTGGTGGACCCCGAGCAGGTTCTGGTAATGGAACAAGAGGTAAAAAACCTGTTGGACAAGGGGCCATAGAATATGTACCTCCCTCCAGCAGGGACACCGGGTTTTACAGCCGGTACTTCATCGTTCCGAAGAAGGACGGGGGGTTGCGTCCCATTTTGGATCTAAGAGTTCTGAACGAGTCAGTCATGCAGCTGAAATTCAAAATGTTGACTTTGAGACAAATCGTGCCACAGATCAGATCCGAGGACTGGTTTGTCACGATAGATCTCAAGGACGCATACTTCCATATTTCCATCCTTCCGTATCACAGGAAGTTCCTGAGGTCTGCTTTCGGGGGTAAAGCATACCAATATCGAGTTCTTCCATTTGGCCTAGCACTATCACCCAGCACTTTCACGAAATGCGTAGATGCAGCTCTGGCGCCACTGCGTCTGCAGGGTATTCGCATACTGAACTACATCGACGATTGGTTGATTTTAGCTCAGTCGCACTAGTTGGCGATTCGGCATCGAGATGTCGTCCTCGTCCACATGAGAGAGCTGGGGTTACGGCTAAATGCCAAGAAGAGTGTGCTTTCTCTACTACAGAGAACCACTTATCAAGGGGTAGTATGGGATTCTATGTCGATGCGGGCGCGCCTGTCTCCGGTACGCATAGAGTCCATTCTGTCAGCCGTAAAGAGGATAAAGCTAGTCCAGACACTCACTGTGAAACAGTTTCAGAGACTGTTGGGTTTGATGGCAGCAGCGTCCAACGTGATAACTTTTGGCCTGTTGTACATGAGACCCTTGCAGTGATGGCTCAGGACCAAAGGGTTTTCCCCGAGGGGCAACCCCTTTCGCGTGATCAAGGTTACGTGGCGATGCCTACATGCCTTGGTTATGTGGAAGAAAGCTTGGTTCCTGTCCCAGGGCCCCGCGTTGGGAGCTTCTTGTCATCGCAGGATGCTAACGACAGATGCCTCCCTCACAGGCTGGGAAGCGATCCTAGAGGGACGCTCGGCTCAGGGTCTGTTGGGGGACCATCATCTCTCTTGGCATATCAATCACCTGGAGATGATGGCCATTTTTCTTGCTCTCAAGAACTTCCTCCCAGACCTCAGGGGCCACCATGTGTTAGTCCACTCAGACAATACGTCGGTGGTTGCCTATATAAATCATCAAGGGGGTTTGCGTTCACGTCCACTATGCAAACTGGCGCACCAGATCCTCTTGTGGTCCCAGGGCAAGCTGCTATCACTCAGAGCAGCTTACATCCCGGGGCCCAGAACATAGGAGCAGACATCCTGTCGAGACAGGGGCCGAGGCCCGGGGAATGGAGGCTCCACCCCGAGGTGGTGGAGCTGATATGGAGGGAGTTCGGCCTAGCTCAAGTGGATCTGTTTGCATCTCGAGAGACGTCTCACTGTCCACTCTGGTTCTCCCTCACACATCCAACTCCTCTCGGACTGGATGCGATGGTACAGACATGGCCGAGGCTACGTCTGTATGCATTTCCCCCGATTGCTCTGCTCCCGGGAGTTCTGGAGAGAGTTCGCAGGGACCATCTGCGCCTGCTTCTTATAGCCCCGCGGTGGCCGGGCAGAGTATGGTTTTTATGTGGCGGCCATAGGTGCTTACCACATTCCCTTGGGTGGAATGTCTGTGGGTAAAGACCCCTTTGTATCTCGTTTCCTCCGTGGCAGTTTGAAGCTGAGGCCTGCTGCACGCACGAGGGTCCCGACTTGGGACCTGGCTATCATCCTCCAAGGTCTTTCCCAGGCTCCCTTTGAGCCCTTGGAAGAGGTTCCAGCCAGGTTTCTTACTTTGAAAACGCTGTTCCTCCTTGCTATTTCGGCTTTGAAGAGAATAGGAGATCTCCAGGCTCTGTCGGTTGCACCCTCGTGCTTGGAATTTGCGCCCGGCATGGGTAAAGCGTTCCTTCATCCTAGGCCGGGTTATGTTCCCAAGGTCCCCACTAATGTGGCCCGATCTATAGTGCTGCAGGCCTTCTGTCCTCCTCCCTTCCAGGATGCGGACCAGGAAAAGCACAATTTGCTGTGCCCGGTTAGGGCGTTAGATGCTTACGTCCACAGAGCTGCCCTGTGGCGTAAATCTGAACAAGTCTTTGTCTGTTTTGGACCCCCTAATAAGGGGTCACCAGCATCTAAGCAAAGAATGAGCAAGTGGGTGGTCGAGACTATCTCACTTGCTTATGAGTCGACCGGACTACCATCACCCATATTGGTGCGGTCTCACTCAACTAGGAGTATGGCGGCCTCTAAGGCCTTATTGTCAGGAGTACCTCTTCAAGACGTCTGTGATGCGGCAGGCTGGTCCTCACCTCACACATTCGTCAGGTTCTATTCTCTGGACTTGGACTTTACACCAGGGTCCCGACTGCTCTCGTCCTAGTGCTGCTCGCCCTGATTTCACACTGGACAGGCACTTCTCGCTATGGTGGCGTTGGTATAGACGTTCCCTCAGCGTCAATCGACGCAGCGTGAGTTCCCTTGGAAGGGAACGCCTCAGCTACGACTGTAACCTCGGTTCCCTGAAGAGGGAACGAGACGCTGCGTCACCTGCCATATCTCCTTCGTGCCTGTAAGCAACTTGCTCAGACCTTACGAAGCTGACGCGGCTTTGTTTTGGGCAGGTTTTATAGTTTTCTGGTTCATGACGTCACCCGCCTCTGACGTTCCGTCACACCATTGGACTGATTTTACATGTGCTTCAATACATCATCACGCAAATCGTTCCCTTAGCGTCAATCGACGCAGTGTCTCATTCCCTCTTCAGGGAACCGAGGTTACAGTCGTAACCGAGGCGTTTTCTAATGATCCTCTTCCTCTCTGCATGCTCATTGGCTGCGACCTGAAGTGGCATCTCTCTCACTCTTTATTCACTGACCTTTTTTCTACTTGCTTGCTGATTGGATTAGACCAGGCTGGAGTTCGCAGAGGCCAGTGGCCAGTTGCATAAACTGCCTAGACTAGTCTTACAAGTTAGTCATCCATTTTTTCTTCTTCAAGACTGGTCATAACTTTAAGTCAGTCACATAAAATGTTAGATTTGTCTAATTTGAATCCAAAAAGTTTTAGTGATTTTCCCTAATGGAGGCAGTTGTGGCCGAATGGTTAGAGAGTCGGACTTCAAGTCGCAGGCACCCGAAAGTCACAGGTTCGGCTCTCAGTACTGGCAGGAAATGTAGGGAGTGAATGAACAGCGCCCTCTTCCACTCTCATTACCCTTGAGCAAGGCACCTAACCCCCAACCCCCTCGGGCGCAATGGCTGCCCACTGCTCTGGATGGGTGTGTGTGTGTTCAATACTCACTGCTGTGTGTGTGTATTTGGATGGGTGAAATTCATAGCACAAATTCAGTGTATGGGACACCATACTACACATCACTAATTAACTACTTGTTGGTCAGACTAGTCCTTAAGACAGTCTTTAGTTAGCGGCTGTGTTTATGCAACTGGCCCCCGATCGAGAAGTGATTATTTTTACCATTGGCTGATTGTTTAAAATCAGACGATGATCAGGGCCAATTTCATACTGTCAATCAAAAGGGTGCGGAAAAATGTGTAAGACTGCAACTCACACTAATGAGAGAGAGAGAGAGAGAGAGAGAGAGAGAGAGAGAGAGAGAGAGAGAGAGAGAGAGAGAGAGAGAGAGAGAGAGAGAGAGAGAGAGAGAGAGAGAGAGAGAGAGAGAGAGAGAGAGAGAGAGAGAGAGAGAGAGAGAGAGAGAGAGAGAGAGAGAGAGAGAGAGAGAGAGAGAGGTTATTTTAAAATGTGCAATTTTGCTTTGCAGTTTTATTTACTGTATTTTTGATCAAGTCAATCCAGTCTTGGCACACTCTTTTCTAATAGGGTTTTCACAGCAATACTATAGAATAACCTTTTTAGTGAACAGTTCTTAGTGTGAAGAATTTTTTCTTTTATATCAGAACCTTTTTCCAGTATAAAGAACCTTTTGTGGAATGAAACCATAAATGCCAATAAAGAACCTTTATTTTTTTAAAGGGATTCCAAACTTTTGAATGGTAATGTATATAGTTTGGAAGCAACTTTTGCCTGGAAAACTTACTAGAACACAGTTTTTTGACAGTGAAAAGTGTAGATGAGCAATGGTGTGTGTGTCTATGCATGGCATCTGCAGTGAGTGTCGCCTATGCTAGTGTCTAATCACCACTGACATCAGCTGGAGTTTATTTTTACCCAATCCAATTGGCAGATTGAATTTTGACTTGATAATTTGACGATTCTTACAAGCAACTCTTTGGTTTACCTACAAGAACTTTGGCTGGCTCTACCGATGTCAAATAAATATCCAACGCATTCTCATCCTTTGGCGTCATATAGGTGACGCCATATGATATTTCGTCGAAATATTACGCACATGGAACCCTTTAGCGTCAATATAACACGCACTGTTATGGGTTGGTTTAGGTCTGGGGTAGGGTCTGCGTCTTATATTGACGCTAAAGGATGCCAGTCACCTGTATGACGCCTTGGGTTCTGCGTCTCATATTGACGCTAAAGGCTGCCATGTGCGTAGTATTTCGACGAAATGTCATATAGCGTCACCCATATGACGCCAAAGGATGAGAACGGGCTGAAATATCCTAAAGGAGTGTTCAGTAAAATTCCTAGGTTTTTCTGTAGTGAGGTGACCCTGATTAGATCTTTATTTAGAGCAAACTCTGACTATAGCGTTCCCCAAAGCCTTGATAAACGTTTTATGGGCAAACTGTTTGAAATTACTTTCTCTCAAATGCTTTGGGGCACTAAAGGAGTTGATATTAATCAGCATTAACTTTCTGTGCAACAGTGGTTTGATGTCTTAGGGCATTAAAGGTGTCTTGCTGGTATCTAATGGTATCTTTGCTGAAGAACTGAGGTCAAAGGATCAATAATGTGACGCTGAGTGATGCTTTATTGGAAACTGATTAATGGGCAGCAATTGTGCTGATCTCACCTTGGATTAAAGCAGACATACACTCTGGGAGACGGAGACACAAGTGCAAAACATACTATGAAGCTAAATCATATGCAATGCAGGACATGTTTTAGGGTTAATCATTTTTTTTTTGTATGATGATTTCAATTCAAAGAGCAAAAAGATGCATGTGTGACCAAATGTATATGTCCTAGTTAAAGGCTGTCTTTTATTTTTTTGAAATGGCAATCTTGTAGATAATAAAATTCTGATTATTTCTTTTTACCTAAATATAACTAGCTGAAGATTGAAGGAGTTATTGCATCGATGAAATAGACCTTATGCAGAGCAGCGCCATGATTTTTAACTATGGCATGTTTTCTGTGGCATCCACTGTAAAAAGCAGTATAAAGCTCCTAGATCATTTTCCACAGCTCATGCAGTCTGGTGTTTTTTGTCTACGGAAATTTCTTGGAAAGATATTTTTTTCAGTGTTTCGTCAGCAGAATGCAAATCACATTAAACAACAGTTCAACCCACAGAAGAGATGTAAGTCTATCCCTCACAGCCTTGCTTTCATTTAATTGTAAAACCCGGTGTCCCTGCTGGAGGGAGGTAGATATTCTATGGCCCCCTTGTCCAACAGGTTTTTTACCTCTTGTTCCATTACCAGAACCTGCTCGGGGTCCACCACGGTGGGTAGGACCCCCATAAACCTGGGCGGGCGAGACCCGAACTGTATTTGATAGCCCTTTTCTATGGTCTGCAGGACCCAACGAGAAATATTTGGCAGTCGCTTCTACCCTACCAAAAAATCAAAGATGGTGCTGCTGTAAATGTCTATAAAATAACAATTTTTTGGTTTCCCTAAAGAGCCTTTCAGTGAACAGTTCTTAAAAAGAACCATTTTTATTCTTAGTGTGAAGAACATTTTAATAATCCAAAGAAGCTTTTTTTTCACTATAAAGAACCTTTAGTGCAATAGAAAGGTTCCATGGATGTTAACGATTCTTCACGAAACCATTGATACCTAGAACCTTTATTTTTAAGAGTGTATTTGGTCTGTTTGAGTGTGAAGAAATGTGAAGAAATGCACGAACATCTGTGGTGCTGCTTTCCAGAGGGGAAGGAGCCCTTCAGGCACACAACAAAGGAGATCTTCAGGCCGGGTGATAAAATAGACATGCTGAAAGAGATTGATGCGTATGGGGGTGTAGTCTTTGACTCACAGGGGCGACACTCTCCTCTCCTATTGTTTTTCTTTCTTCTGGTCTCCCCCTCCCACTCTCCCCTTTTTTGTTCTTCCTCTTATTTCACATTAAAATGGATATAACTGTTTTAGTGGTCAGTTTCTTAAATCCAACAACTTCATTCATGTTGTGCATCTGTACCATCACACATACTTCATCACCAAAAGACTGACTTTTTCAAGCACTACATGAACAAAGTGGTATGAAGAGTCAGTTAAAAGTCTGCTACCAAAGATGGACACAAACAATATGCATTAATAAATGTATAGAAACAAATTAGGGAAATGTGCATACACTATACAGACTATTGTATTTGTATCATTTGACATCAAATAGTCATCTCTTATTCTGATTTTATTGACAGGATTTAAAGAGGGTGCTGTCCTTTCCTCCATATCCAGGGGATTATCTGCACCCAGTGGTGTACGCCTGCACTGCAGTGATGTTGCTCTGCATGCTGATTTCTATCATGACATACATTGTACACCACAGGTATGTACTATAATTCAGCTCCACCAGTGACATAAATGATTAAATAGAGCATAGATCTGAAAAAAAAATAACGGTGAGTTCATTAGCGTTGAGCATGCACTGAAACTGAAATTCTGACTGATATTATATCATATACATGACAGTTCAAAAGTATTTTTCTTAAGTATAAATCTTAAAAAGATTTTTTTAAGTCTCTTATGCACACCAAATAGAAACTGTAAGTTACCTTACTGTGACTCTGGATCACAAAACCAGTCACAAGTAGCACAGGTATATTTGTGGCAATAGCCAGAAATTGATTTTTCTTTGATGTCTAAAATCATTAGGCTATTAAGTAAAGATCATGTTCCATGAAGATATTTTGTAAAGTTCCTATCATAAATATATAAATCATTTATTTTTGTGAGTGAATGCAGCACAATTTCTTTCTTTCTTTCTTTCTTTCTTTCTTTCTTTCTTTCTTTCTTTCTTTCTTTCTTTCTTTCTTTCTTTCTTTCTTTCTTTCTTTCTTTCTTTCTTTCTTTCTTTCTTTCTTTCTTTCTTTCTTTCTTTCTTTCTTTCTTTCTTTCTTTCTTTCTTTCTTTCTTTCTTTCTTTCGTTCGTTCGTTCGTTCGTTCGTTCGTTCGTTCGTTCGTTCGTTCGTTCGTTCGTTCGTTCGTTCGTTCGTTCGTTCGTTCGTTCGTTCGTTCGTTCGTTCGTTCGTTCGTTCGTTCGTTCGTTCGTTCGTTCGTTCGTTCGTTCGTTGATTACATTGGGGGTTTTCACTTTTAATGGACATGGCAGTAGGCAGGAAACAAAGGGAGAGGCAAGAAGGGAACAGGAGCATGAAAGTCCCTTTAGCTGGGACTTGAAATCATGCTGTCTGAAGTGCAGTCAAAAATTAGATCTCTAACATCCCAAAGATCCAGATCTCAGACCCCAGATCTCGTCCGAAACTCACATTTGAGGAGACAAATGTGAGACCACCGGAGTCTTTGGTTTAAAGGGAAATCTGAGCAAAATGTCTAATGTTATTAATGTCTCTTTTACATTTTTAAAGGAGTCAAATTTTAGAGTTCCAGAGTCTCTAGCTAAGAAGGCAAATATTAGCACAGTGTGTGATGTTGTTGAGCTCTCTACTGAGAGATCCAGAGTCTCTAGCTTAACAGAAAAATCAAGCACAATGTGTGATGTTTTTGAGATCTGTTCTAAAACTTTAAAGGAGACCATTGTGAGAGTGTTAGTATTTTTATGAGAAGCAGGAGACTCAAGCAAAAGTCTCCATTTAATGTTAAAGTAATCTCATTTCTGTTTAGGAGAAACATTTGAGATTTTAAAGAAATCAAATTTTTGACTAATAAATTAACTGATTGATAAATTAATTGGAAATTAATCATTTAAATAAACGCTGGCCAATAAATATCTACAGGACTACTGGTACTGATAAATAAAGATGACTAATATTAGCTAAATGCAAATTTGGTCTAGTGTCTTTCTGCAGCCAGAATTCACTGATGTTTACTAGTGAAATGTTACATTTTACATGGTGCCTTTTTGTATTGTCTTTCCTCCACTGAAAACATACAGTAGCTATTTGGAGCACCAGTACTAACACTGGAAGGTCACAGTAGGGATTGTTTTTGGGACAAACTGCCATGATAGTGCTGTGATCCTGAGTCAGACCGCCAATATTTATAGTATCATCACCCCTGACTGTCACAGTTATTTCCAGTGAGTAATGCTTGCTCTGTGGAGAGGGGGCCACTTCTAACCTTAGAGGATCTGTGCCAAATTTAGTGAGCCTCTCTACTTTGAGACACTTTGCAGACGGGGTCAAAAAGATTCTTTAGTCATAGCATTGTGCTTCAAAGGCAGTTACTTGCTCCCTTCAGTGGTAAGCTGTTGATGTATTACTCATGGCAACTGTCTCTTCATCTGACATGAGTGTGTGTGTCTCTGCAGCATAATCCGAATCAGCAGGAAAGGATGGCACATGCTTCTCAACTTCCTCTTCCACACTGCCGTGACGTTTGGAGTGTTTGCAGGAGGCATCAACCAGATCAAGTACCCTGTGATCTGTCAAGTGGTAAGTCTCCCAGTTCTCTACCCTGTTTCTTTGGCCTGAGCGAACCATTATTCATGCCCTGTGTCTGTGGCTCTCAGCTCAGAGTCACTGTAGCATATGGCCTCTTTGACTCCTGAATTAGCATGGTCGCCATTTACTAAGGCACAGAGGGCTTTGTTTGGCAGGGATGCTCAGTGGTGAGAGGCTAATGCACGGGGGCTCTTGGATTGCCATAGCCTTTCAAAGTGTAGCACTTATTCCTTCATCAGAGACATTTTCCAGCCTGGATCAGTGAGTTAGATTAATTTGATTATGTTTATAGCTGCATGCTTATTAAACATATTTTACTTAATGACAGCAGTTGATTCACTGTCAGTAAAGCTCTAGGTTTAAAAGCATCAGATTTATGACTGGACGCATAATGAACATGCATCAGACATGCGGACCGTACACAGTATATCTACAGCAGGGCAGTGATGACTGTCAAATTCTTCCTCTTTCACTTTAATCAAGAATTAAAATAAACATAATTTGTAAAATATATCAAATAAAAACATGACAATATCAGGGTTGTGAATTGAATTTGAATTGGAATGACAGGAAGACAAATGTTTTGAATTGAAGGGTAGTGTTTTGCCGCCTACCTGCTATTTCAAGCTGTATGATGAAAAAGACTGTTTAAGAGTTTGGAAGAAGTGTTCTTCTTCGTATCGGGTACACCTGTCTGGTTTCTGGATCATCCCATTCACATTGCTCAGGAATCATTTGCATAATCTAAATATTTAGTTTAATATTAAATAGTATTTAATGTATTTATGTGACTAACATTTGTTCTAACATTTATTTACACTTTCCTACATGTAAACAAAAAAAGTGAATCACATTTAAGTTTTATACATTTACACAATTTATTGAAAAAACACGACTGATACTAACAGCACATAATAATTTACAGCATATAAACGTCATGTGTATCATATATGAATGGATGAATAGGAAGACTTCTTTTATGCAGTAAGTGCATTGGACCAAAGAGGACAACAGCATGACCTCACTGTCTGAGGAGGATTACCTTAAACTCCCCCTCAGTGCATCCTTCCTCACACACCAAGGCAGCTACACACACACTTCTGCTCCAGCTCTCTGTGCCAGTCTGCCCTCTATGAGTGAGCCTTCAATGTTTAATGTTTCATCTTGTTCGTTGACAGGTTGGCATTATCTTGCACTACTCCTCCCTTTCTAGCATGCTATGGCTGCTCTTCACTGCCAGAAATATTTGCAAGGAGGTGTCCAAGGCTCCGCCCATACCTCAGGACAAGGACCCTCCCACACAAGCACGCCCTAAAGCCACCATTTTCAGGTAAACAGCATGAATGTCCATGAATTCACTAAAGATTAAGAATTCTAATTCAGAACTGGGTTTATTTTTCAAAAACTTCATGCGTACTTATGATTTCTCAGGATCTCTCATGTTTTCCAAGGGTGCATTAAAAAAACCCCATTAAAAACAGTAATATTGTGATATATTATTAGACTTTAAAATAACTGTTGTAATATATTTTAAGATGTAATGCATTCCTGTGATGGCGAACAAACTCAAAAGACTCATTCCTGTGACTCAAAAGAACAACATTTATTTCAACTAATTAGAAATATTTTGAATATTGAATATAAATACTTTTATTTATCAAAATAAAAGTATTTATATTGAATATAAATACTTTTATAGGAAAAGGAGAAAAAAGGAAACAAATGGCCAGGGTGCTCAAGGAGTTCAAAAAAAGTGTATGAAGGTGCTCTTTGGGATAGGGAATTCAATAACATGTAGTAGAAGGAAATCCAAGGCACTCTTCTTAGAAATGGATAAAAAGCCTTTATTTGACTGGCTATTTCATAATACAAAATTTAAAAAAACATGGGGGAAAAACAACCTACGCGTAGCGGCACAAACAGCCTTCTTCAAGGTACAAATAGTTATATTTTGATAAATACTTTTTAATTGTATTCCTTTCTGCATAAAAGTATTAATTTCTTTTAAAAAAAAACCCAATATTTTGAACAGTAGTGTATATATATTTCTTTTAAGAATTGAATGCAATTTTTCTGTTTTGATAATGTTCAGTCAAAATAAAAATAAAAATGATTTCATAATTAATACTGATCTTAAACTAGATTAGTAATTTTGTGAACAAAACTGTGATGTTGGCTTGAGGGAGCCTGAATAGAAAGTTAGTAGTATAGTTCTAAAAGCTTGAAGTTTGAAGGTTTTACAGATTTTACAGACTCTATAAGATAGATATATAGATAGATAGGTACTTAATTAGATATTTTACAACTGCCATCCCTAGACAAGTATCATTTTGATCAGATAATGAAAATCAGTTTTTCTGTCTTTTTTTAACCCCCTTTTCTCCTCTTTGACCTCTTTGTAAGGTTTTATCTGGTCAGTGGTGGGGTACCTCTAATCATAGTGGGCGTTACGGCTGCTGTTAGCTTGGATAACTATGGTAGCAGAGATGACGCCCCATAGTAAGTATCACATTTACTGGCAGTGCCTAATTAGCTGTCAATTGTAACATGTTTACTCCATTTTTACCAAGCCAGTAAGAAATCACCAAATGTCACTGACTCCAGGAGATGTGTCTTAATTAATGCTATAACTTAGCATGAGGATCTGTAATTAGATGTAGAGTGGTACCAACACTGTCAGTTGAATTATTGTCTCTATCTGTGCTGCAGCTGTTGGATGGCCTGGAAGCCCAGTCTGGGCGGCTTCTACGGACCCTCTGCCTTCTTGGTCTTGGTAATGTGCATCTACTTTCTGATCACATTCGTGCAGCTAAAGCGGCACCCGGAGCGCAAGTACGAGCTCAAGGCCATGACCGAAGAACAGCAGCGTCTAGCCGTGGCTGAAATCGGACACTGCCACGCCGTCAGTGGAGAGCCAGGTGAGCACGGTGAGCACACAGGCTGCACAGCCATCACAGCGTCTATGTTGGCCAACGAGCACTCTTTTAAAGCTCAGCTGAGGGCCACCGCCTTTACGCTCTTCCTCTTCCTGGCCACCTGGGCTTTTGGTGCGCTGGCTGTATCACAGGGTCATTTTCTAGACATGATCTTCAGCTGCCTGTACGGAGCATTTTCAGTCACATTGGGGCTTTTTCTGCTGATTCAGCACTGTGCCAAACGTGACGACGTGTGGCACCGGTGGTGGGCCTGTTGCCCCAACAAACCAAAGGTGGAGTTCAATGGGGAAGCGGCAGGGAACGCCATCCCCGCCTCCCAAAGTCACAGCCATACCCCGTCCCACGGGCAGAATCAAATCCACTGCCAGGTCGACTCGTCCTGCCTGGGTAAACCTCTACTCTCTCCTAACCTCCACTCCCCATCGCCACACTGTAAGTTGGGTACTCTGCCTTCCACCCAGAACCATATGAGCACCTGCTGTGCCACGCTTCACAGTCCCTCTTCGATCGGGAATGCGACCCGTCCACAGTCCCTCACTGATGAACTGCCCCGGCCAACCCTTCCCCTGCAAAGCTGCCTAAAGGACAGGTCTAAGACTCGATCCTTTAACCGACCTCGCCCCTGCCTCAGGGACTATTCTTACCACATGACCTCCACCAGCATGGATAGCAGCGTGCACAGCTCCCATTTGGACAGCCCCCACAGTGTGCACCTGGACAACCCTCTAACCTGCCACACGTCACACTTGGACACTCAACTCTCTTGTCACAGCCCCCATCCGGACAACCAGCTACGCTGCCCCAGTCCTAGTCCTCACCTCGAGAGTCTGGCTTCACACAGCCTTCACGATAGCCTCTCCTGCCATAGCGGCCACTTGGACAGTCAGCTCTCCTGCCACAGACACATGTGCTGTGCCAAAGCAGACCCGTTCTCGAGCATATGCTGCCCTAAAGCTGAACCGTTTGTCAGCTCTTGCCAGGCGGAGGATCCTGACATGGGACCACTGATGTACAGTTGCACAAAAATGGCAGATAAACAGGACGACGGCATGTTGCACTTGGATATAACACCTCCGCGGACATCTCTGTCATGCTCCCAGGCCACGCTTGGCAGGAAAGGCACCCTCAGCCGGCGAGGGACGCTGAGCCGGCACAGTAGTCAGCAGGAGGACTACCTACTTGCCTCGGATTCCACGGGTAACATTAGGACTGGACCTTGGAAAAATGAGACATCCGTGTAGGCTTGTGAATTACGTGCTAACCTGTTTCTCTCGCCTGAGCTAAACTACTGTGTAGTCCCAGGGCTGTTACCCAAAGGCCCTCTCTTCTCTGAGCTAAGCTACTGTGTAGTCCCTCTGCTGTGACTTCCCTCTCTCACCCGCCCCATATACCTTCTCTTCCCCTTTAAAGAGGTTTGAACCTCTGCTTACCTCTTCTCAGACTACATTTCATGTCTCATCCCAGCTCCGTTTGGTTTGTTCTCTTGACATTTTGATATGGCAGCAAAGATCACATGCCATACATTTTAATTTAGATGTTCTTTTATAATCAAACTGATTTTTGTACATGTGTTTTTGGGTATGGTAACATAATGTGCAATTATGTTGTTGTGGATGTGTGTGTGTGTGTGTGTTTAGTAGGTAAGAAAGAAGTGAATGCATGTGTATATGTCTATTTGCATGTGACAACATGCTTGTGTGTGTATATACCAGATAGCAAGATGAGTCCTCTCATTTAGAGCCAAAATCTCCCTCATTTCCATTTTGCATTTTAGTAAAAAAAACGAAAAAACTAAATGATCGCCAAGTGTTAAAACACCAGGATTTAATTAGATTTTCACCTTGAAAGAAAATCGTAAATCATTACTGCGGAAATTAAGATGAATCAATGAACATATATGTGAGTTATATGTGCCAAATAGTACAATAATGAAAATGCAACTTTTTAAAACTGAGATCTAGCCCAAAGTACCAAGTAGTCTGTGAAATGTTGATAATGGTGTGTGGTTGTCAAAACGAAGCTGTCATTATTTTTCTTCTACAGACATAAAAACAGCAAAACAAATAGTCTCCCTGTGTTTCCATGGTGACAAATCATGAAGACAGGTGCCCAGTCAGAATGCATTTTGAACTGCACATGCGATGTATGCACATACAGTATTTAGCTACTGGCAATGAGGTGCAGATCAGTTCAAGTCAATGGCCTTACAGAACCCATCAGTTTTTCGTTGATCAAAAGTCTTATCTTGCACTAAAGCATGTTCACTGTAATCTAGGAAGCAATCATTTACATGTCTAATGGGCTACATACATTCATGTGTTTCACAGTAAAGCATCTAAGCTTACTGGAAACACTCATGGTATTTATTCTGAGGCAAAAAATTGAGGGCTTCACTTTCTACATTAGACGAAAGGAGACTTCTTAACAGTTTATATCACTGTGCCAACTCACCTTGCTCATAAAAATTGTCTGATTTTAACAATTTACCCACTGATCGTTTGACAAATGAGCTTCCAAAAAAAAGAAAAATTCTGCATCAACTCATATTGTAAGTTCATCGAAACATTAGAAATGCAATATTATTATTTTTATTTTTTTTACTGAATTTTGATTCAAGAAATGAATAAAATGTACATAATGCCACTAAAAAGTAAATCACTAAAGACTGAGTGTCACTGTGTAAATTTAGATATTTTGTTCAGTAAAACTGTTGATGAAGTTTTGGAATTGTTTTCATTGAACTCGAGATTTGATTTGGTTATTGAATGTTACAGTATTTATTCTTGATTTTTTCATTTTGAATCAACACACCTGATTTATAAAATATGAGTTGGTGCAGATGCAACTTTGTATTTTCATTAAACTTAATATGTGATTTTGTGAGCATATTCTATTTTTTCTTGATTTAAATTAAGACAAACACATGATCATATAAATCTGCAAATAGCTACTTGATTCTGTGCACATTTAAGGAGTAATATATATATATATATATATATATATATATATATATATATATATATCAATTTTTTTCATTACCATGTGATCATATTTGTCTCATTTGTTTTTTTTAATACTATGTGCCATTATTTAATCATAATAAAAATAATAAAAATTAATAATAATACCAACAGAAGGGTCATGTGGAACATCTGGAAAATTCTTTGTTTTCTTTGTGAGCTCAGGGATCATGTTGCATTTTTCACAAGTTCAACCACACAATATATACATTTGCATGGAATTAATATTTGCTATTGGCCCCTAGAGTGTCACCAAATTATTATAATAAAAAAAGATTTTTTTTTAAAAGAAATGCCCCTCACCCAACCCATGCTTTATGCAGGTGTGTAACACATGGATACTATTAAGCCATCCCTTGAATCGCTGGAGGAAATGAAATTTGTGTAGCTGCCTGATTTGCCATGTGTTGTGCTTTATCTTCACCTACATAACCCACCTGTCATTGATAGCATATGAAAGAACTACATTTTCATTTTATTTTTTGGTGAGTACATTTGACTTGTGCTCTGACCTGTCCCAAAGCCAGTTGTTTTGTTTTTTACATTTGCCACAATTTCCAATAAATGTATTTTATCACCTGATGCTGTGGTCCTGTTCTCTCTCTCTTTCTAGAGGCTTCAGAGTATTGTGCGAAAATGCACTGCATAATGCTCAAAGTTGCCTGAGTGCTTCCCTAACTAGATCTATTTCTCATTCCGCCCATTCGCAGTGTTGTGTGAAGGCCAGTGCGCTTTGTCAAAATCATCCCTGAACTCAGCAGGAAGAAGAGGCATAGCCTTCGCCTTGAGTCGGACGTGTGCTTATCATGGCTGCGTCTCAGCACTTGCTGACAGTCTTCAGAGCTGCAGGGCCTGGACCATTGTTTATTCATCAGTCCTCCCCGTTCTGCAGCTGATCCCTGCTCACACATTCTGTTGTCAAGGACTCTGACATCGGCTCAGAACTGTAGGAACCAAGAGATGATGAACAACTGCCAGCTTGTCCTTACTGAACCTCTATAGGAGTTTTTAGCCTCTAACTCAACAGCTGTGAGAGGTTACCGCTGGTACATGCTTAGGAACTGTTCAATGTTTTATACTGAACATTTGCCCACACTTAGTTGCCCACAAGGCTTCTTGAGGTCCTGACTAGTAGACTTCTTTACACACACAAAAAACCCTTTGTTTCATTGAAGAGGCCTTATATCCAAATCAAGAAGAAAAGGAGAAGAATGCAAGGGTGAACAGGCCATTTGTTGAAGTGGAAGATGAACAGCAAAATGCATTCAAGCCACACAACTAATTCACACGGCTAAATGAGAATAAGCAAAGTAGAGTAACCCATTGGGTGTTGTCGTTAAAATGTTCTGTGGAGAGAGCGCCTTCACTTCTAATCGCGTCAGAACTGCAGGGGAGCTGCTCCTCACTTCCATCTGCTGGTGGACTTTAACACTGTCCAGCAGAATGCACGCCTGACAGGCTCAGGTCAGGGAGTTTATTTGGGCTTGTGTCATAGGACCAAATACAGATTCATCAAACTATCATCTCAGACAAATCATCCTAAGACCGTGGCACTGTTAATAAAAAAAGGAGTAACAAAAAAAAAAAAAAAATTGCACTGTGACGATAATTAAATAAATTGAATTAAAACATTCTGTCGACAAATATATATATACTTAAGAAGAAGAAAAAACATCCTTGGCTGGTCTTAAGATGGTCTTCTAGCATGGTTATGTCTGGTCTGGCTGGCCTTAGCTGGTCAGGCTTTGAGACAAGATGAACACCAGGCTGGGAGACCAGGTTGACCAGTTTAAACCAACCAACCAACCAGTTTAGTTTTTTTTTGTCTTTCAGCATGGACGATTAGAAAAAATAACCCGATAAACTGAAGCACTTTGTTAACGGGTTACTTGACTCACCCAAATGCACCATACGATATTAATCTCATATAATATACTCTGTCTAGCAACAGACTAAAATGTGGAAAATATACAACTTAAACATGAAGAAATCATAATATTGTTAGTGTACACAGGGTTGTAGGGACCATTCATTTGGGGTGGAATACCCTCACTTTTAGAAATTACTTTTCCCCACTTTTTGATGAAAAACAAAATCAAAGACTGCTCGCTTCTGCAGTTGACGGAACTTAACACGCAAATGCTAATCTCACAGGATTGTACTCACCATTCACTATTTCAAAAAATATTAGTGCAACACACACTGAGCAGATGACTATAATGCAATCTGTGAGCAAAAATATAAGAAGTAAGTAAAGCATTAACACCCCCCGCCCCTCGCAAGACATCTCTTGTTTGATGATGTGTACACTGGCAAATGGTTGTCCAATGGCCAGACAAGTTTCAATCCCTCCCCTCCATCATCCTATCAATCCACAACTGATTGCAAACTTGCTTTCAAATCTGCCTCCATCTATTTGCAACTCCCACTTTCTACCATCCAATCAATTCCTGATTAACAAAATCAAGTCCTGCCCTGCTTTTTTTTTGGAAGCCATTTCACAATTTCCTTCTCATGCTGACTTTAACACTGCATAGAGGTTATATGACAGTCCACAGCCTCCTCGAATCAGATTTGAGTGTCACTGTGTAAATTTAGATATTTTGTTCAGTAAAACTGTTGATGAAGTTTTGGAATTGTTTTCATTGAACTCGAGATTTGATTTGGTTATTTGGAACAGATTTGAGTATCACTAAAAAAATTACAATTACTTCACTCTTTGACATTACTTATTTAGAGTTCCATGGGACTGTGTGACCTATTTATTTTGTGCCTTATATAGATGCGGGCATGTGGTTACTCTCTGATGTTCTGGTTTTGGTTTGAATGGTAATGGACAGAATGCAGTTCTGACAAGCTATCAGAGAGAGAGAGAGAGGGAGAGAGAGAGGGAGAGAGAGAGGGAGGGGAGGGGAGGGGGGCAGTGAAAATGATGTACTAGAGGAAGGAGGATAAATAGATCCATAGGCGGGGGATGGCCAAGGATAGGAATAGAACAGTGTGGTGAGCTGGAGAAGTGGACAGGTACATTATAAATAGCCTCCTTTGTTTAAAATATAAGGATACCTCATTTTTTTTTTTTAAACGTTTTGGAATTATTGATTATATAATGTCAAATGTAGGGTAAGATGGGCCAAGGTGCCCCCACCATCACTAGTATTCTTTTTCTGTTAACAATACATCTGAACATTTATTTAGTAGCTGGGTCCTCATTAATCTTGACTTCAGCTAAAACTGCAATATTTGTGAGATTGTTTCTATCTGAATAGTTTTGAGGTTAAATTATCCAATCTTTAGTTATTGGATAACATCTTTGAATTTATTTTGATTTGTATGGCATATGTACATATATATGGTATGGTGTAGTACATATATTACACACACACACACACACACACACACACACACACACACACACACACACACACACACACACACACACACACACACACACACACACACACACACACACACACACACACACAACAACAACAACAACTGATATACAAATTGAATAAGCTTTATGTTTTTGATTATTACATTTCAAACATTCCTTATTTGTCATAGTGTAGTAACATATCAATGTATATATTAAAAACATTGATATTTCTTCTGCAGTTACTAAATATCATAGTTTAAGTTCATTTAAGTTCAAATACAGCAGAATTTGTCTTCATCTGCTTATTGAACTGTGAAACAAAATGGTGACTATAACAATAGTTTAATCAGTGAAGTCTATTCTCTTTTTCCTTCCATTTCTAATCTGTGTGTGTTAATGCTTCATTTCTCACGGAATGGGCTGCCATCCTTCCTTCCCGCAGGCCACTCCATGGCCTGAACCACTTCAATGGCAGGAAGTCAGAGGCAGTCTGCAGACAGCTCTGGTACAAGCCTGACCTATTTAATTCCCGTCAAAGCAGGTGGACCTGTCTCTCACTTTCCTGCTCAGTGAGGGTCCACAGGTTTTCTGAAGCCCAGCACACACAATCAATCAGTCGATCCCAGATTTAACAGTCAGTCTCAGATCTGTGATCTGCTCATGAGGCCTTAAGTCTCCCCTGATACAACGCCCCATTTATGCATTTCAAATATCCTCATCGTGACATAGGATAATGACTCACGGCAAATCGGAGCCAGGGTAGAAATTTTGCCCTCATTATCATGACATGCCTCCATGAAAATGAAGGGCGAACTAGGGACTAGTAAATTAGAGTGTGTATTGGACAGCAACTTATATAGTATAATAAATACATTGATTTGGAGTGTCACGTACTGTTAAACTATACATTCTCGTTTAATTTTATATATATCATCCATTATCATGACACTTTACATATGCCCACAAAGATTGCACAAAATAGGCAGTCTATAGAAGAGACTGGGGCTAGCCGTCATAATTTATCTAACGTTTTGAGTCAAAAGCCCAATGATGAAAATGCATGTTTTCTCTAGCTGTTTTTTTTTTTGTTGGTTTCAGAACTATCTTAGAACTAATTTTAATTTCTTTTTTTTTTTGTTCAAGAGAACAGAAAACTACACTGGAATCAGGCAAGTGACAAATATATATTGAAGACAACATTTGACACATTTTTAGTTTAGGGATAAGTTACTAATACTGTATGTAGTTGATAAGAGAATATCAAAATGAGTGAATTTATAACACTAAATGATACAAAAGTTAACTGTAAATTGAATTAATTGTATTACAGCATAGCTCGCAGATCAGCATGAAGTTCTCTGAAAGTTACTCTGTCATGCATCTACAACTTTGTTAAATATTTGAAAATGAACTATACAATTAGATTAATATCATATAATGCATTGATAGACAATTTAGTTGACCACATAAAAATGTGGAGAACGTTTTTACCAGAATGATATCCCTAAAGAACCCCATGCGTTGGCATCAAAGTGTTGAATACCAATGAAGTCAATGTTGTTCCAATGTGCTAGTAAAACATCCTCTTAATGACGTTATAAAGACAGTACTAAATTACTAACCTAATACAATACTGCCACCTAGAGGTGATTACTTCCTCACAACATCTCCATCTTCAAGATTAAGAGTCAAATAAATACCAAAATGTAAATAGCCAACCCTAGAGGCAATAAAAGTGTCAAAACATTTTTACAGTCATAAAAAAAACATTCTTCAAAGGTATTTACATTTATTAAAGAAGGAACTGCAAGGAGGTAAATACAGTACAATATAGTGTCAACCTGGTGCATCACATTTTAGGCACTTAGCATAAAAAAATAAACTTGTCTCAGATCCTAATAAAAACCTGTGTGACATGGGCATTACAACAAGGAAGGACATTTTTGCCTCAGGACAAATATTATTTGGTTGACAGATGTCTGAGTGAGGACTATATTTTTGCTCATTCATGGCGTGACATTACTTGTTTCAAGCTAGGCGATTTGAGCTGAATATTAGTTGACTGTTATGGGTTTGCATAAACAATTCCAATACTTTACATGTGTAACAGTGATTGTCATGTCACAAAGAGGGTGACATTCATACTGAGTGAAAATATTGAAAGTAAAACTTTATATGCCAACAACATATTTCTCGTGTGTTAGAAACAGTTAACAGACCAAACACGGAAAGTAAAGCTTCAGAGAAATCACTGATTTATGACAACTATAATACACTAAACACTCGCTACTTAAATCATGGATGGATTATTACCTCTCTGCCATCAAAACTTCATTCAAGCACAATGGACAAAGAATGATTAATGGACACAGACAAATTAAAACATCTGTCCTAACAGAGATCTCTCAGTGAGACTTCAGCGTGGCAGATCACAGCACTTGTGTGGCGTTTAGCTACATTTAAAGAGAAATTCTATGAGAGAAACTCCAAAATTAGCAGATTGACAGATCAATTCAAAAGCACCATTGAGTCCACTGTATCACATCTGGACAGTGTTAACTGGGTTGACATAAAACAACAGTTTCACCAAATGTCTAGTAAAGCATGCTTTAAATGCAAAGGATATACTGAATATTATAACAAAAACAACTGTTCATATGAGACAGAAACCCATATTTAAAAAAGGCTTGATATTGGAGCTATCAATGAGAAAATAGTGTCTCAAAATAGTTTAAAAGAAGTCTTAACTTCTGCTTTTATAGTTAACAAATCAGTTGAAAGCAAAAAATCAATGTAGTCTAGCACAAATGAATGGTCAATCTTAATCTTTGAACTCTGCTAAGCACACAAAAATCTTACAAATGTGGACTTTACCATGAAATGAAACAGACCTTGTTAAAACTTTGAGGCAGAATGAGGCACTCAAGTATCACAGAAAATGAAAATACAGTTAGTGTTTAGTTGGCTATTTGAGGTTTGTTGGCTTGCATCTCAATACATCATGTTTTATCTATTTTTTAGTACAGCATAATAGTACATTTACAAGTGCATTTCTTCATTTCAAACAAGTGAAAGGATAACAAAAAGCACCAAAGCCATAACTAACATGTAGGTTCAGAATATATTTTCAGAAAAAAAACATTCAAACTATTATAAAGTCCATTATTGCTACTGAAGGAACACCGGGTCTGATTTGATGTAATGAAGGTAGATACAAAACTGACTCTAAGAAACATCATGAGAACAAATACAGCGTATTAATGGCAAACCACCTCACATGACACATAATTTCAAAATGATGGCTTCCACAGGAACCAGTTGGGGTTGCTTTTAGGAAATATTCTAAAATAATACTTAATGGAAGAGTTCATCCCAAAATTACCATTTACTCACCCTGATGTAATTCCAAAGCTGTATGACTTTGTGGAACACGCACACAAAACTTTCTGAAGAATGTTTTTGCAGGCTTTGTCCATAGAATGAAAATCAATGGGGTTCAAAACAACATTAAATACACTGACTCCATTGTATGAACAAAATCCATCTTTTGTGTACCACAGAACAAAGTCATAAAGGTTTGGAACGAAATGAGCGTGAACAAAAAAACAAATTTTCATTTTCTGGGTAACTATCCCTTTAAAATTTGCAGATGCATTTTGAACTTTTCACAATATCTAAGCCCCAAATTACATAAATGGGAAAACAATATGGTTCAATGTTGGAAGTAGGACATTTGTAGCCAACTTAAACTGCAGTTAAAATGGTACATAATGTTTAAATCTCCAATTGTACACAGCTTCAGAATGAAAGAAAATTACTTCTTTATAAACTGGACTATTCACTTATTCAAAGACTATGGAATTTCCTGAGAAATTGGTTCAATTGTCTGCATTAAAAAAATGTATATAAGAGACAGCACCTTCTTATACCAGTGATCTTCCTGCTTGCACCATAAACATACAGTGTGTCCAGTTTTCACAGTTCCATTCTATACATACTTAAGGGTTTCGATTTAAATATACATGGGTAAAAATTATTTACATACAAACTTGTTTCAGGTACCAAACGCTTCTCTATTACACTATACCTTTTAAAAGCTTCTGGAGAAAAATCTATGGAAAAATAATATCGAAAGGTTAACTGTATCTTACTGTACTATTAAAAAAAAGAAAAGGTTTTAAAAAAAATCTGTTTCCTACAACGAAGGATGGCATTTGGCCCAATCCAGGGGCTCTGCAGTTGCATTAGAACAGCTTATTCCAGTCTCTTGTTGCCTCCATTAGATGCCGTTGACCATGGCCAATCCAGTCCTCTTGGTTGTTGAAAACTCTGCCACAAAACCAGCAACAAAATGTTGACTGCTGCTCTGAACCAGCAGATGAGGACCTCACCACCTCATACTTATTTCTGCTAGTCTTTTTTAACTTTAGTTTTAGTATGAATCTCTCTTGAACAGTGCCCCCTACTGGCCTTGATCTTTCACTCCCATTGCCATTGGAAGCATTCTGCTTTGAAAGTATATTTGGAGTCTCAGAGAGGGCTTTAATTGTACTTTGGGACAGTGCCACCTTGAGAACTTCACCTTTGTATTTGTTCACTGACCTCATGATGCTAGAAACTTCAGGAATATCTGCATCTGGGTGGTTCAGAACAACCACAGGCTGGTTTCGACGGGGACATTTGATTTCTTGAAGTGGACTAAAGGGACAGAGCCTTAGCATTCTCATGACATCTTTCGCAACAGGCTCCCAAATTGAGGTAGCATCTTTCTCAGACGACTTGCTTGAGATTCTCCTCATTTTGGAGGAGCCCTCTAGCATTTCCTCAAACAAAGCCCTTCGCCTCCGTTTCCTTTGGCTTCGTGGACGGATGGGACAGGGAACAAGTGGCAACTTCTGTAATGCTACATCATGATCAGCCCTGCTTTTGTTTTGAACATTGGATTGGGGTAAAATATGTTTAAGATGGGATGCTGGGATGAGTTTATGAGTGAGACCTTGGGAATTAGTAGAGGTTTTCAGACCTGCCGACACATTGGTTAAAGATTTATTTGAGGACATTAACAAGCAAGGGGACTGTAAAGAGCTTGTGGCAAGGTATACCGACTTTTTGGCTGTGGTGTATGGAGCAGTGGAGAGAAATCTGGTGCCGTTGGGACCTCTGACTATCTTAAGGAATACCCTGTTTTTTCCTGCCTCATTTACTTGGTTGCCCTGGTTCAAAGCTTTTCCATCTGAATTGTTCAAAAGTATTCCCGACTTAGCTGGAGAAATGTATCTAACTAAGTAAGCTTGCCTCCCAGACTGCAAGGGACTGGTTTTATCCGCTGAATTCACAGGCATGGCCAATACAGGACGAGTTGCAAGCACAGTCTTAGAACTTGGACCATTTGACTCACTACTAAGTGGGGTAACAGGGAGTGATCTCTGAACTAAATAACAAGTCTGTGGCACATTGTTCGCCTGTTCTCCAGATGAGGACTTGACAGCACCGGAAAAAGAAGAGATGCTTTAATAGCGGCAGCATTGACGAAATAGCGGTTTCCACTGCCGCTCGGTGCCATTTGGATAGACGCTTGACCTTTAGTTTCCAGACTTGAACTTTGTGCAGACATGCCAATTCTGCCTCCATTTAAAGTAAGAGCTATTCCCTTGGTCTTGTTGGCTGTCTCAATCCCAGGTTTCACATAGGACACATTAATTTTGGGAGAACTGGACTTAGTAATCAGCTTGAACCCAGCTCCACTTTTCAGTTGAACTGGCACAGCATATGGAGTGTCTGTAGTTTGAAGGAACATCTGCTGTTTTCCTTCAGGTGTTTGCAAAATCCGAAGTGTTGTTTTGGTCGGCCTAACAGTTTCTTGTCCTGTACCTGAAGACCTCATTCTTTCTTTCTCAAGTTGCTGGCTGATAATGGCGTCCGAGTGCTTTTCAAGTATCTTTCCCAAAACAGCTGCGCTAGTCAAGCTTGCCACTGTGTTCTCGCTTGCAAAAGTGTTGCCTTCCGGTTTCTTCTCTGATGAGGATGAACAAGGCGTTTCTTCTTTTTCTGGAAGAACAGGAATGAGTGAATCATCAACATTAGCTATGCACTCATCAACCTCAATATCACTATCTGACACTCGCTCTAATGCTTTTTCTCCACTTTCAGAGAGCGGATCACTCTCATTAGCCACTCCCTTGCTATCTTCTTCCACTGGAAGAGGCGGCGATGCCGGCAGAGTTAAGCTCCAGTCACCAAAATCCTCCTCGCACTCTTCTTCCTCTAGCCCCAGCGGTATGTCTTCCTCAGGCTGCAATGAATCGGGAGAGCTCCCGAAGGAATCTTTAGAATAATTGTGGAAATTAAAGACCTCTTGACTTGGGGAATTGAGCAAGTTATTTTCAACCTCTGTTTTACAATCTTTGGCATCAGGAGATGCTCCTTTACTAGTTTCATTTTGTGAGTTTGCCTCAGTGGTTTTGTTTTTAGTTACTTCAGAGAGCTTTCCAACTACACTGTCTGAAGCTTTGGTCTCACTTGAGTCAGAAGGTGCATTTGGGTAAAACTGAGAGGTCTCTCCAATGTTTGCGTTAAAAGTCTTAATGTCAGTCATATCACAAAATGTGATCACAACCTTGTGAGAATTAGAATCCTGCCCTTCTGCAGCCACTGAATCAATGATGTTTTTTTCCACAGAACATTTAATAGGGCAGCTCAGTTCAATGTTATTCTTACATGGTTTACCATCTTTTGAACTTAATCGAGGTTCCTGGATGAGAGATTCTCCTGACAGCACAGAAAATGTTGCATCTGTTGTTTTTATATTTGGAAGTTTAGATTCCAGGATATTAACGTGTGTGAACTTGTCATCTACAGACATTTCAGGATCAGATTTTGAATTGGAAGAGTCACAGGAAGGATGAGTGGTTTCATCAGTAGGTGACTGTGATCCTGAGGGTTGATCCATAACTAAAGCTAATGCTGTAGCCTCATATTCAGATGGGTTTACTTGAGCAATTTGCAAATCAGAAAGTGTAGTCTCAGAATCAGCAGAGGAAAGCTCTGATTTTAAAACAGGAGGTGTGGCGGAAGGATTTGCTGTCTGGATATCATCAATGTAGCTTTTTTCACTTGAACAGAGGAAAGATACCTCATGAAGATGTGGGGATGAACTCCCACTTGATTGGCGGCATTGACACAGAGAAAGTGCAAAATCTTTTGATGCTGTAGTAGACAGTACTTTAACACCATGTGAGACTTCAGTATCCTCATTATTAACCTGCCATGCCTTACTTGCAATCTTAAAGCTAACTTTGTGCTCCTCTGTCAGGGGGAGATGGTTGCCAAAGTGATTATCAACTTCCGGTGACTCTTCTTTTATTGAAGACGGCTCATTTGATTCTCCAGACTCTAAACTGAGGAGAGATCCTATGCTTGGTGAGGATGAAGAGCAGGAACTGCTGGTTGTTTTATCTTCATCATCACCAATGTGTGAATCAGAAACCTCATTTTCAGTGGAGTCCTCTTGTTTTGTCGGTATGACTTTTAGAACTAAATGCTTTTTACCATCTACTATCTTAAAGCCCATGACTTTTGTGGTACAGTTTGGTGGAATAGATATTTTATTTTTCACCATAAGAACAGTCAGTCCATTGTTGTTGGTTGAATTCAGAAGTCCTGGACTAATCTCATGCTCTTGTAACTTTGGTTGTGGCATTGTTGATGGAATAAGGTGCAAAGTTTGTGGCTCACTTTGTACGGGAGACTTAGTCCATTTATTATTCTCTTTTTTAACCCCAACAGCTCTTTCAAGAAACTGCTGGGTTTCCTCCAAGGTTTTTTCAGGATTAAACAACCTGCCATTATGATCGAGCAGACCTACTCCAGGGAGTGAGTTAAGTTTTGACATCCACTGCGATTGTCTGGATCCTCCACCTGGAGGAGACTTCTTAAGCAACAGTTTTAGTCCAGTTGAATTAACTCCAGAATTGTCCTCATTTGCTCTCCTCTTGTTCATCTCCTCACCATGTGCCACTGTAAGATGTTTGTTCAGGTACTCTCTGCGAGCTGCACTATAGCCACACATCTGACAAGAGAAAGGAAAAGTCCCGGAATGCAACAAATTATGCTTCTGAAGCTCTCCTTGTGTGGGGCTAGCATGCGGACATTTCACACATTTGTGATTACGTTCGTTGTGACGATGGATGTGCTGAACAAAGGTTCCTGCATCTCTGGTAGAGAACTCACACTTTTTACAGCGAAACTGTCCATTACGGCTGTGGCAGTTGGTAAAGTGCCTGGTGAGCAAAAGAAGTGAATATTGCACCCCATCGTTGCAAATCTCGCACGTGACCAAAGTGTTTCGATGTCCAATGCGATGTCGCTGAAGAGATGAGAATTCATTGGTGACAAACGAGCACAGATCACAAGGATAAGTTGGAAGGGTTCCTTTGTGTGATCCTTGAAAATGCTTCAGCAAGTCGTTAGGGCTGTAAGTGGTGTCGTCTTTGCATTCAGAGCAACAAAAACTCAGTATTTTTCCAGAGAAGATTGCGCCCTGCTGCATCTTACATGGAGTCTTTCCAGAAGCTTTGCCATCCATGTGAAGATTATCAGTGGCTGACTCCTCAGGGTGCGTTTCATCTTGGTCACACTGCTCGTTACAAGAGGCTGTCTCTGGAAGCTGATGTGCCAACTCGAGTGGCAAAGTGTGGTCCAGTAAGGTGTCATCATCCTGGTTCTGGTCATGGCTTTCAGGGGGATCATCTGATGCGGTCAGGTCAACCTCCATGCTTTAGAATATAGGCTCCTGCAATATTTGGAAAAGATAAAAACAAAACATAAACATTATTATATTGTAATAAGTGAATAATACTACTGTACAGTTAATGTTTAACAGCATTTAAGAAAAATGTCCTCTATTAAATACATCTTGTAAGAGCTACTATGCTTTAATTTACACTTTAATCAAACACATATGCAATATGTTGAGTATAAAATATAACATAAATACAGTGGTCAACACTTAAAGTGGAGCAAATAAGTTAATTAAAGTTGTCCTAAGACAAGAACAGGTATTGTTCAAAATTCATGAATAACTTTGATGAAATGTTTTGATTGTTCAAATGTTGACTACTGTAATTTAACTTACACTAAAGGTCATAAGATTTCTCACAAAATGACTTACTATAGACCACATATTCTCTCTAGTGCAGTCTACAATACTAGCATTTGTTTAAAAATGACAAACAACATCTTCTTGCCTTTCATGCTTGTCATAGTTTGTGTCAAGAAAGCAGAACAGAAAACATTTAAATACCATTCACCACCATTCCTTGTATCAGGAAAAACTGGTTGTCACATTATAGCCTTTAAAAGCCAAGTTATAGCTTATACTGCAGAATAAGAAGTATGAAAAACTTTTATTCATGAATGTTGCAAAAATGTAATCATTAGGAGCCCAGATGGAGAAAAAAAAACTATATACACAACTTTGAAATTCATAATTCAACAAAATATAAAATATGCCAAACACTATCTGATAAATTAACAGATCTGTGTTTAAGAGATGATCACAACAGCATACTAGCATACTACACTAATTACTGCAATTACTACCCTAATTATTTGCAATGATGTCATGTGATGTAGAGTAGGTCACATAACAACTGCTGAAATACTGTTTAATGCATAATATTACTTGAAATTTTTACTGTGGAGAATAAGTCTAACCCTGAGAAATGTTAACTCTGTCTGTATGGTAACCTGTTGAAATGTAATAATTTAGAAATATGTCATTATCTATCAAATCAAATCTATATATTTTTTTAAGATTAAATGTTGTGATTCAACAATTATACAGCAATCAAACTTTGCCATTAACCAATTTAATCCCAATGGTAACATCTTGTAAAAATTTACTTTTGAGTCAATTGTCTAAAAAGAGTTGATGTTGTATTTAAACATAGTTGTCACATATTAAAATGCAGACTGTTTTGATTTCATGTGATTATTTTTTACATGGCTGGTGTAAATTGTCTCATGACAACAGTTTAATTATAGTTTGCACCTCTGAAAAATGAGAGTCTGTGTCAGTTACATAAAAGCATGTAAAACACGTCATGATACATGTGAGACACAAATTTAAACAATCTATTATTAAATGAAATTTTAAGATTGTTCTGGCACATATAAAGAAGACTATTTTTTAAAACAATTCATTAAAAACAACTGATTGATACACATTATATAGAATTTTATATTTCTAAATTGTTGCATCAAATGAAAAGTAAAACATAATTTATCCTTTGATGATTTTTCCCCTTTTCCACACAATTGCTTGATAGTAAAATAAAAAAAAATAATAAAAAAAATAATCTATTGGGTCATTAACCAACTGAGCAATCAGACTCCCAATGCCTATAATTGTGACCAGCATTACTAACTTTTACAAAACTTTAGAAAATGCAAGAAAATGTTAATTTCACTGGGATATCTGACGAGCTGGGAGAACACTGGAATTCAATTTATTAATGTTTGTATGATAACCTAACTCATTTACAACAAAGATGTGAAGTGATGCATGGAACATCATTTCGTAAACTCTCTTGTTAAGTGTAAACTTCATCAGCATGATCGTATCTCATAGCCTACCCATATCCGTGCACATCTTTGTAACAGACAGCGTTGATTTATCTTTTCTCATTTTCCACAATTGCTATTAGCCAAACTTTTCATAAGAATTTCATTACTTCACAATCTTTCAACAGATGCGCAAACAAACTTTTTAAAAACATGATACAAAACCAGCAACACCTTCCTGCAAGTCCTGCATCTGCGGAGAAATAAAGCTATTTAAATGAAGTTGACATTCACCAACTTTGTGCAACGCGGACACGCACAATGCACAGCCAACTAAAGGAAGTGCCATGTCAATCGACTCAACACAACAATTATGGCCGTGCATTTTTGGATGCACTATCCCGACTATCCCGCTACTCTCTTAGCGAACAAACCTACAAATGTCAAAGTCATTCACTCATAAGCCATGTTATTTATCCACATCAACAAAAATAAAGCAACTCGCCCCCACCCACGCTGGATGTAATCATAAGATTAAAACCACAAAGAAGTCAACGTAAGAGCGCACTACTCAAAAAAGTCACAGTTATATTTGAATTGAATGTAATTGTGTCTTAATTAAAACCGCTGTTTCAAATAGGCGCAGTTTAGAGAAATTTACCTCTCTTTTCTCTTTAGACTGGCAGGTCGGTGACGGCAGCCATGACAGTTCCATCCGGGTTCCGCTGCATTCAATGCGCGTGAGGCAGGAACTCAGAGCGGATGAATATGGATTACCTGAACCTCTCATTAGGTCGTCTTTACGAACAAATATTTCATTTACAACCTAACAGCAAATTCTCTAAATGGAATACAAATTTCCTTTGGTTAATTGATGAATATAACGTGTTGTTTTAATTAAAATCCACATAGGTGTCGGTATGTTTCAGACGTTGTTTCTATAAAAGTGGTCGTGCATACTGCTGTTTTGTAGACTAGCTAGACTAGGGACGCCATGACTCACTCTAAATCATGGAGCGCCATCTTGACCTACAATATCTTTACTCTGATAGATAGTTAAATAGTCTATACTAGTTTATAAATACTGGCGCACTAAAATGCGCAAATAGATGTAGGCTAATCACATTGTGCTACTGCGATGATAATAACGATGATGATGCTTTTTCTGGGAAGTTATCTAACATTTATGTAACAAGTGATCCTAGGCTATATCAGGGTAACCATAATTTCAAATATAAATTAAAGAATAAACGACATATAAGGATTTTACACACAATGTTTTTTTTACACTAAACATGAATTTCAAGCTGTTGTTTTATTGCAAGTTGTTTAAACAACACGTGATTGACAAATCTGGCAAATTGCAACTTCAGGCTTACACTTCACATTTGAGGAATTAGATACATTTACATTTATTTACTAAATAAATGACATATTATGATTGTTAATACAGTTTTATTTAGGCTGTACATTTATAGGCTATATGACTACCACTATATGATGTGAAATTACAAATCAGACATGGTCCTTTTCAGAAAAATATTGCAACTTGAGTCTCCAAAAATAAGAAGAACTGTAGGCCTATGTAATTTATGCTGTTTGTCATTAGAAGCCATGTAGCCATAAGATCTAGAGTAAATGATGAGGGTCAGCAATTCATTGGGCCGAAAGGCCACCAAAAGGGACAAAAAGGACTCAAATATTTGAAATGTTAGTCTGATTTCATATATATTTGATAATATTTTTCTCTAGGCATATTAGAAATGCATTAAATTAAATGTCTACTTATAATATTTTAAATTCAATAAAGGGATCATAAACTATTTGAAAGTTGTATAACAGTGTCTCATTTACTAAAAAATAACATTCAAATGTATGTAATTCTGAAATAATATGGTAATGTCATTTTAAAGTAGTAAGCAATACATGTAGTAATATTTCTATAAACAGCCTTACAAATTGTCTTGACATGTTTGCAAATTGATCAACTGTTCTGTAAAACAAAAGATGATGAAGTGTGAATTAAGGTGTGGCATATGAAGGTGTGACTTGCCCATTAAAGATCATAGAGCACACTTACTTCAAAATTCAGATTTGTGGAATTACTGTATGTATTTATCATTGTGGGCCATAAGCTATAAGATCCAGAATGAGAAATTATGATGACCAGGTCAGAAATTTACCAGGTCTTGGGGCAATATTTAATAGCTCTTCGATGGAAATATAAGAAAAAGAAGAGCTTTGTCCTGAAATCAAGGTTTTGAAACACTTTGAAATGAACACTATAGGAACGTACGTTTTGTTATTCATTGTTTCAATAAGAACGTGCTTTTTAAGTGATTTTTATAGCCCAATAGCTTGGGATATATATTGTAATTAATCACACTTTTATTATTGTCAGAAAAAAATTCTTATAGACCAATAGGCATCTATGACTGGGGTCTTTTCATATCAATAAAGGCATATTCACAGCTGATAAAGGGTATAGCTCTAGATCTGTAGGAGCTATTGTATAGATTGATTGGGACATATCAATCAAAGAGGTGTAAACACATTCATCAGACCTATTCACACCAATGACAGCGGTTATAATCTTTTCAAATCTGATTATCACAAAATGTTGAAATTTGAGATTAAAATCTATTTCTTGTATGATACAAGAATCCACGATTTGTTTATTTGTTAATCTAAAATAACAACAACAACAAGTCCTCCAACTTGTAACTTCCTTATGATTGAGAGAATGTTTCAACACAGAACAATGTTTTAGTTCTATAGACTTTTTTTAGACAAGATTTACGCATTTCAATTAATAGTAAAATACCATCAAATTGAAATAAATAATCCTTACATATTATTCATATGATTATTTTAAATGAGAGAAGTGAAAAAACTATTGCCTTATAAAACATTTTATATAAATCATAAACTTAAATTTAAACATATTTTCATAGTTTTTTATTTATGAATAAGAATCAAATATAATAAATGGTCATTATATTTAATTGATAAATGAATGTAACAATTCCTTAGCTCTTTTAGAATATTACATTTTCAAAATGTTTTAGTAAAAACATCACTGTGTTTAAACATTGAACTTCAAGAGTACTTACAAATAGTTAATGATCATATACTGCATTTTGAATGTAAAATCTTATATATATATATATATATATATATATATATATATATATATATATATATAAAATCTTATATGCTAATGCTTATAAATAATATGAACCACATAAGGGCATTTACTTATATATTATTTTAGTACACATTATACAAATAATAAAATGGATCCATATGGAGTAAAATGTCTGCTATTACAAAAATCTTAATAGATTTTAATGGAACAAGGGAATGGACCATTTAGTTTATCCGTATTCATAAACTTAAACATTTTCATTTTTAATTTATTTATGAATACAAATCACATAAATGGAAACGGTCCATTCCCTTGTTCCATTAAAATTTATAAAAAATGTTTTATTAAGATCTAGTTTTTTTTATCATTACAATTCTTAATCGATAAAGAGAATAATCTAAGGATTATTTAATTCAATTTGAGGGAATTTTACTATACAATTGATATTCATAAATCTTAAAAAAAGGCTCAACATATTTTGAGTGTACTTACATATTTTTTGTTGTTTAAATATAAATTAGCATATACATATTTTTAACATTTTAAATTAAAATTTAAATGCAAGCTGGATGTACAATTACATTATTTATTTACAAAAAAAATACAATTTAAATGTATGTAATATCATAAAAAATGGTACTGTACCTGCAAATATAATTATTTTATAAGTAAAACAAATTGGTAGTAAGCAGTAATACTTTAATACTTCAACAGTCTTACAAAATGTCCTGAGATAATTGTAAATTCATTCAGTATTTGTGATGAACAACAAAAGATGATGGATGAATGAAGTGTAAATTAAGGTGTGGCATGTATGAAGGTGTGACTTGCCCATTAGAGATCATAGAGCCCACTTAACCTTTAAAGTGTACAAGTGTTAAGACGGCCCCCTCAGGACCAAAGTGGGCAGGTATAAATAGTGGTTACTCTCAGTTCTTGGTCAGTAGCACAAGGAGCATTAAAACAACATCCAGCTTGACTCAGTCACAGAATTAAGTGATAATCAAAAGATCCTTGAAAGACATGTGGACGGACTGCATTGGTAAGTATTATTGTTTTTATTAATTTATTTTTTTAGATTTTAATTTCCTGGAATAATTATTTAAATTGTGCCTTAATAAAACATATATTTTTACTCTTACAGCTCAAGATGGAAACTCACAGGCCAGTAAGATTGCAGGCCGCAGGAAGAGAACAAGTTTCACAAAGGAGCACTTGGAACTACTTAAAATGGCTTTCAGAATGGACCCCTACCCTGGTATTAGTGTCAGGGAAAGTCTATCTCAAGCCACTGGCCTACCAGAGTCACGGATTCAGGTATGTAAATAACAATACAGATAACAAACAGTTTTAAAAAAGTATAAAAATGTTTATATCAACATTCTAACATAATTGTTTTGTTTTTTTCCAGGTGTGGTTCCAGAACAAGAGAGCCAGAACCCAAAAGAACAGAGCCACTTGGACCTCACCACAGCTAGACAGTACCTCTCCTCTGCCCAGCCATTTCCTACCCCCTCACATGGCTAGTGTTAGGGTTAGTGGCCAACAGAGAGGCAATCAAGAGTCGTCCTTCAACGTTCAGATGTCTCAAACGTCTCCTCAGCACTTCACTTTTCCTCCCAGTGACTACAGCACACCTGCCATTAAGCCTCGACAGAACAGGTTGATGGGAACCAGCTCTTATTCTCCCTCTGATCTGCAAGCTATGGCAGACAGCTGGAGCTCTGGAGGAAGCACACAGAGCTCTCCTGAGTCTACATGGAGTCTCCCAGTACAGAGTTTTGGGAATTCCTATGAGGACGAGAGTAATTTCTTCCTCTACCCACCACCTCCTTATCCTCATGGAAGTGCCAGAGTTGGGTGTGTTAGTGGCCTGGAGTCACTTCCAACTTCTCCTGCCTCTTCTGATTCTGCATTTTGGGACATGGGACTGGAAAATTGCTCTCCATCTGTGCCAGACACCGACTGTGGAAGCCCATGGAACTGCGTCGCTGAGGAGCAGCCTGTAGCCCCACTTCCAGATCTGTCCTCTCAGTATCTGGAGGATGTCCTTGGGAAAATGGAGGCAGCCTGGTGGAACTTCAATGGCCAGATGGATCTAAATTAATCTAGCAAATATCCATAACCTAAAGGAGACAAACACTGTTTTAACATGGGGTTTAACTTGAGGGATAGCATTCTTTCTTTTTTAACTGTATTATATGGAAAGCATGGTATTGTGCAAGTGCCGGTTACAGAGCAATATCAGATATCCACATTGGACATTCAATTACATTGGGTATTTAATGGACTTTATTTATTTCAATTTTCTACCAAGGAGTAGATTGTAAACAGTAGCCCACGGTTGCACCAAAAACTAACTTATTGTAAACAGTAGCCTACCGTTGCACCAAAAACTAACTTATTTATTTTGTATGCTCTTTTTAAGGTATTACAGTGCAGTTGGGATATTTATTTACATTTAATGAAGCTCACACAACCTATACTGTCACTTTGTAAAATAATTGATATTTATTTGAAATAAAATGTTAAAATGTTTGATTTTTTTTGGTTGAATTTTTTGATTCCGATGCTTTGGGAATTGAAAGTCAACTTCAAAAGTTTAGAGTTGATTCCCAAGAGTGGAAGGGCCTTCCGTACATGTCCGGACATATTACATTGACAACATACAGGGTGACATTCTTCCCTACTATAGTAGGTGAAAAACAGTACAAAAGAAGTATGTCCGAATTCAAGGTAGGCTACCCATAAAAGAATAGGCATTGAGTACCCGAGTGACCTACTTTTTCAGGCGAGATTCTGAAGTGTGCATACGATGGACACTTTATCCCACTAGGCCACGGGAGAGGATTTGTGAATGGCAGTGAAGTAACATAACAGATGCTGGTAGGTCACATGATAAGACAACATGGCAAATGTCCGGATTGCTTTCGTACTACACACACTCTATAAAAAAATATTTTTTTTAGCGGCCGTGAATTACATTAAAATAAGTAGGCTACCTCAAGAGAGTAGGCCTAAGTGATTTCAGACAGCCTCAGTAGTGGGAATTTGGATTCAGTTTAGTGGTTTTTGATTCTCTTCATCAAAAAGAGTCGTTTTATGTGAGTCAAATTTGTTCACTTATTGAGTCGATAAGTCTCTCTGTTGGTTACAAAATTACGCCAGTAGGGGGCGAGTTTTTTATTCGCTCAAAATATCTATTAATAAAAAAAAAATCAGATTCTCTCAAAATATTAATTGAGAAATAAATAATAATATCTCGACTCCATTTAAGGCATTTCCAACACTATTTGACATTTCCATGTAACCTCAAAGACCGCATGCATATTTAACGGGTTTAGGTTTTTCTGTTGCTAAACTTGTTCTAACATTTGGTTTTTACTAGTACCATAAAATCAACATCTAGGCATAATCATCAAGGAAAAGTCTTTTTGTAAGCGGAACGTGTGGCACGGATCGTTTTTTCCAGGGTCCTTTTTAACAAGACACCGGACTCTGTCGAACGTAACTACTTCCGCCTCTCACCGGAAGCGCATAGCACTACACACGTGTAAACCTAAACAGTGGAGAGAGAGTCACGTTGTGCTCTTGATATGATACCATGATTTAACATAATGAATTCTGCAATTATATGTGCAGCGGATTGAAATAAACAGTGAGCGCACAAAGGTGAGTCATTATTTTCCATTCCTAAAAGTGACTGCATTGATGATGATTTAAAGAAAAATGTGTTTATTCCTCAATTGTTCCAGCGTAAAATACCTGAAATTAAATTACAATAGATAACCAGTTTGTCCAAATCGACCAATTCTGTACGTTGTTCATGCATGTTGTATTCTACTTGCTAGTTGTTCGGAGGTTACCAGTGGGTTTGACTGTAGATACACGATTTCAATTTGTGTAGTTTATAGGGGTGTAAGTTAACAATATATCGCGTCACAATAAATCGCAATATAAATACAAATACAACATGTATCGTGGATAGTGACACTATGTATTGTGTATAGTTCACCAAAAATGAAAATTACTGTGTGAGGAAAAAAAATAAAGTTTTCAGAGTTTTAGTGTCAGCACTGTTAAATTACTGTTTATACTGTTGAATAATGTATACTAATGCAATGGAATATTTGTGGGTCCTGATAATGCCAGATGTCTTATGTTCCCAGTAAAAAGTGGCCTACATTATTTTAAATATCTATTTAGTGATATAGTGCAAGCATATTCGTCTAAAATAATTCTATATTTTCAGCTTCAGAATCATGAATATGTTTTATCCTTGTCACCATTATCTGGTGCATTGGGTTACCAAGTCCAAGCCTATTAATTTACACTCACAATGTAATATCAAATTTACTATTAATCACCAGCACATTTTTTGTTAAATTTTGCCATATGTCAGTAATATCGTATCATGAGTTCAGTATCTTGATGTGTATCGAATTGTGACATGAGGGTATCGTTACACCCCTAGTAGTTTATTCAGACTTTAAAGCCAGTGTATTATTCACAACCATTGTGTTATAGATATGCATAGGAAGTAAAGTCTTACTGATTCTGGATGTTCAGTAGGTATGATTTGACTTCATGACTTGTCAGACTTTAAATTGCTGCCTGGAGAATATCGATATGTAAAAACTGCAGCTGTCACCCTGGAGCCCTAGCCTGGCTTTCCACTGAGGTTAAGCAGGGTTTAGGTAGTCAATACCTGGATGGGAGTCATCTACATCATTCTGTGAAGTCAAATAAAGATAATTTCTGATAATCTGTCTTATCTCCTGAAGAGCAAAGATGGAGAAGAAAGAACAGAAGCGACACCAGCATAAGCACAGTGGGCCCAAAGCACAGAAGAAGAACAGAAAGAAGGAGCATGGCACTGAACCAGAGCAGGATGAGCGCAAGAGGAACCCACGAGCGTTTAGTGTTAAGTCTGCTGTGCGCATGGCAAAAACCTTCCATAGGTCAGTGGTCAGAAAGCCTGATTCAACATTACCCATCTTCCACTGATTTTTCCACTTACTTTATGCTATTAATGAGTGAAACATTTTCATATTATTTTTTTTCCATTTCCTTTGTTCTAATAACTTTTACTTTTTATATTTTAAGTAAAATGATTTGTCCCTTCTTTGCTTTTAATGTCTTTTAACATTATTTTGTAGGGCTCAGGATATTAAAACAAAGAAACATCACATTCCTCTGGTAGACCGGACCCCTCTGGAACCTCCGCCTATTGTTATAGTGGTGATGGGACCTCCAAAAGTGGGCAAAAGCACCCTTATTCGATGCTTGATCAAAAACTTCACACGGCAGAAGCTTTCTGACATCTGTGGACCCGTGACTATAGTATCTGGTCAGTTTTGTAATGCATAATAAGAAACTTAATATAATATACTTATAATGTAGTTTAGAATTACATAATATGTAATCTAGTTTCCATTTACACCTCATATTAACATCCACCTTGGGTGTCACATGTCAAAAATCAAATGTCACATTTGCGGTAAGATTAAAATGATGTATACTTCAAAGCAACAGCGTACTGACTTTTTCAGACAGAATCAATAAGCTGTGAGGTGACTTTTTTTTCTTGTAAATGTTTATAGGAAAGAAACGCCGCCTGACCTTCATTGAGTGCAACAATGACATCAACACCATGATTGATTTGGCAAAGGTTGCTGACTTGGTGAGTGCAAGCCTCCATCATTTCTATTTCAATATATTTTAAAATATAATTTATTCATGTTATGGTAAAGCTGAATTTTCAGCAGTCATTACTATAGGGTTAAGTGTCACATGATCCTTCAGAAATCATTCTAATATGACGATTTGGTGCTCAGGAAACATTTTTCAATATTAAAAACAGGTGTGATGCTTAATATTTTTGTGGATACCATGATCACTTTTTTCAGGATTCTTTGGTGAATAGAAAGTTTAAAAGAACAGCATTTAATTTGCAACATAAATGCTTTTTTTGTTACTTTTGACCAATTTAATGCATCTTTGTTGAAATATTGCTTTCTTAAAAAAACATATGAAAGGTGTTGACTTAGTACTAATATAGATAACTAGTAGTCTCAAAAGTCTGGTTGTATTTATATATTAGACTGTATTATTACCTAATTGATATGTTTTCCAGTAATTCAGCACTGATATTTTGACTTTATTAGGTTCTGATGCTGATTGATGCAAGTTTTGGCTTTGAAATGGAGACCTTTGAGTTCCTGAATATTTGCCAAGTCCATGGCTTCCCCCGGATCATGGGGGTCCTCACACATTTGGACACCTTCAAGGACAACAAGAGACTTCGAAAAACAAAAAAAACGCCTCAAACACAGATTCTGGACTGAGGTTTTCCAGGTACGTCAACAACCCAACATATAACTGACATATCTTTTAAAGAGAACTGTCTTGTGTCTGAACATAAAAGTCTTGCAGGGTGCCAAGCTCTTTTACCTGTCTGGAATGGTGTATGGAGAGTACCAGATACAGGAAGTTAAGAACCTTGGGCGGTTCATCTCCGTCATGAAGTTCAGGCCTCTTGTCTGGCAGACTTCTCACCCCTATGTGTTGGCTGACCGGTGAGTGACCTGAAGAAAATGTTTATTTTATTCATTATCTTTCTAAGCATATGCTGCATTTAACAGCCACTGCTTTGTTTTTGTTTTTCCGAATAGTATGGAGGATCTTACTGATCCTGAGGCTATAAGGTTAAATTCCAAATGTGACAGAACGGTCTCTCTGTACGGCTACCTCCGTGGGACATTTTTGAAGAATAAATGTCAGGTCCACATTCCTGGTGAGCTGTCATTAATGTTTGCAACATCCTTTACAGATATATGTATATATATATATATATATATATATATATATATATATATATATATATATATATTTGTTTTCTTCCGTTTTGCTTCAGGAACCAGATTTTACATTATACATATGGCAACCCAATATTTTCTTTTGTACACAATTTAATTTGGTCTATTCCAGGCTCTTATCAGCCTATAATTCGCTGCACAAACCACACTGTGGTCAGTGAAACAGTTTGCTGTAAGTGAACCTGCATTTAATGTAATTTGGGTCATATTCAGCAAGGACACATTAAATTGAGTGACAGTAGACTTTTACATTGTTACAAAAGATTTATATTTTAAATGTACTTTTGAATTGAACTGTTCATCAAAAAAATCCTGAAAATATTAAGGAATCCTTATTATACAAAGATATTTCCACAAAGATATTTAGCAGCACAACTGTTTTCAACATTGATGATGATAATAAATGTTTCTTGAGCACCAAATCAGCATATTAAATGATTTCTGAAGTATCATTAGACACTGAAGACTGGAGTAATAGTTGCTGAAAATGACATATGAAAAATAAACAAAATAGAAAAGTTGTTTTAAATTTGTAATATTTTACAACTTATTTTATAAACATTAAAAAATCTTACCGACCCCAAACATTAGTATATTCATTTTGTTATGCTAACTATGCATTATTATATGGTTGAAAACTACTGATAAATGTTGTAGGTGTGGGGGACTTCTCTGTGGCTGATGTTAGCTTCCTGCCGGACCCTTGCCCCCTTCCAGAAGCGATAAAGAAGAGAGCACTGAACGTAAAGGAACGTTTATTGTATGCCCCCATGGCCGGCGTAGGGGGATTGGTGTATGATAAGGATGCCGTCTACATCGATATGCCTTGTGGACATGCCAACAAGCAGCAGGTCAGATTTCAGTCTCATCACGTCCCCCGTGACAGCATTACCTGCAGTTGATTTAATACCAGATGCAATAATGTCTGCAGTTTACAGGGCAGTCACAGCTTATTACACCAAGTAATAACACTTTTTACACTCAATTTTGGTCCATCAGAGAATGTGACCTTGAGTTTTAAAGACGACTTGTGATCTGATGGATATTAAGTGTTTTAATGGTGTGAGAAATGTCTGTCCCAGGAGGAGGTGCGGCCCACCACTGAACTCGTTCAGTCTCTTATTGGAACACAAGCCACTTTGGATGTAAAAATGGCTGCCAGCAAAGTGTCACTTTTCACAGGAACTGCTGCATTAACACCGGAGGAAGTGCAGGAAAATGGGTAAGATTTGCTAATTAAAATTATTGTATTGCAAACAGGGATTGTAATTTACCTGCAATCGACAGCAAAGTTCAATAATAAAAAAAATCTATTTTTTTTGTATGCATGCATTGAACAAATCAACAGGAAGCAGAACCCTATGGAAAGCCTTGAATGGGATGAAAAATCACAGAGAGAGAGGAGGAGAGCTGTCTTTGCTGATCAAGATGAGGATGATGATGATGATGATGAAGGCGATGAGGAGGAAATTACTGATGAAGAGGAGGATGAAGAAGAGGGTGAGGAAAATGAAGAGGGGGTGTCAACACTGAAAAAGCACGATAAGACTGCAATGGAGGCGGCTGCTCCTCCTGTGAAGAAACAGAAAGTTGAGGAGCGTGCAGAGATGCCTGTGTTTGCTGATAGTGACGATGAACTGGAAAAGAGTGACGGAGAGGAATCTGAAGATGATGAAATTGATGATGAGGAGATGGAAGAAGGGGAGCCTGCAAAAAAAAGCTCAGTTCCAGACTCTGGTCTCTGCTCAGAGGAAGATGACGATGATGAGGACGATGATGAGGACGATGATGAGGATGATGATGAGGAAGATGGAGATGAGATTGTAAAATCAAAGATCTCCTCCAAGCATCCAGAGGAAGAAGAGAAAGACACGGAGGATGCAGAGATGGGTTATGAAACTGCAGGTACTTTGTTTCTAAATGAAATGTCTCAAATAATCCAAACATTAGATTTTATTATTTGTTTTCAAGTGATCTTAATTTAGTTTATTCAGATTTAGGAATTCTAATTAAATCATTCATCACTTTGTCATACCCTAAGCTGCCTTTACTAATTTCCCCCTATACTCCCCTTTTTTGCCTGTTTTTATTATTATTATTGAATTTTACTGCTCTGAAATCTCCTTTTGAACATGTATTTTGTTTATGTGGATGTTTTTTTGAAGGAGCACTACGATGGAAGGAAGGTTTGGCCGAGAAAGCAACAGAGGCATATCTAAGACAACAGCGTGCAGCTCCAAACCTGCGCAAGCTAGTGTACGGCACAGGTGAAGACAACGAACATCTAGACTCCAAAATTAAAAACTAGTGCTGGGCAAGTTAACGCGTTATTATCGCGTTAACGCATTTATTAATTTATGCCGACAATTTTTTTTATCGCACGTTAACGTAGTTTTTTTTTTATTTTGAAAGTTCGTTGCTCACTGGCTCTGAATACACATAGGCCTACAGCCAAACCATGATCACAGGAGGGGTGGGATATATAACCCACCCAAACCAGCAGTGGAGAGGCTTTGGCAGGTTCTCTCAGGTGAACAGAAAGGGAGACAGCGCTCCGCGAGTGAATGACAGGCCCTCTATACAGTGCCTATAAAACCTATAGATAACTATTTAGATTCTGGAAACTCACAAACAGCGAGCCGAGGATCAGTCTCTCTTCCAATGATTTGTGCTGCGCGTCGTGTACAAAAATAGACAATTGAACTTCGGCAACGGACGGGCGCGTGCGTGAGGCGAGCATGACCGCCACAGTTTCACAGGAACGCACCCGCTTGACGCTGCACCATGTGCTCGACCGCTTCACCTCACTCTGTTTAATGTAATCTTACGTGGGAAACCATGGCATGATCAAACCTAAGCTACTATCAGAGAAGTAACGTTGGTCGACTTATATCTGTAGTAGTGATCATGACCTCTGACTACATAGACTGTTTCTGCTGCTCCCTGATACAAGATACTTGTTGATACCTGTTCAGAAAAAAACAAGAAAACTGGACTCGTTTTAACAAGCTAGATAAAAGGTAATGCCCTGGCAGTGGCAAATAGCTCTATTTAAATATTTGATTTGATTACATTAATGTTTAAGTTGAGATTTACAAGAAATATTTTATTGATACTGTGTAAAGGGAATACTGCTGGTATAAAAGCACCTTATTTGTTTAAAGTTTTTGCAAACCACATGTTGCACTTTTGTGTATATAGCAGTACATTTAAATCAAAAGTGCGCAATACACTACTTTAGAACTCATTATTCAATTTTGTGCACAACAATGCGATTAATCGCAAGAAAATTATGCGTTTAATCGCGATTAAAAAATTTAATCGTTGCCCAGCACTATTAAAAACCTGACATTATTTACTCAACATGAGGATCAGCATTCATTTGCATAAAGTGCATGAACTGCTAGTGCCAACCGATAATATATCTGATAATTGTATGTTTCTCAGTGGCGGAGGAGGGAGAGGAGGATTCTAATGATGAAGAAGAGCTGGGCGGTTTGTTTAAAGTCAGCCGACCAGAGAAGAGTAAGAAAGTACGAGCGGATGCGATGGACTGCTCTCGCTTTCTGCCAGACAGCAGCCATGACTGGGATCAGGAGGAGGTGAGAGTGAGCATAAAAACACAGTGCATATGCATTTAAATGTATTTGCATAATGAATTGAAATATGCCGTTTGTTGTCCACGTCTTGTTTTCATAAGATTTGTGTCTTTTCAGATGCTTGCATCTATCAGGGACTGTTTTGTGACTGGAAAATGGGAGGTGGATAAAGATGCTGCAACGCTGCTTAAGGAAGATGGTAAGAAAACGTAATGCACCAGATATCAGCAGCAGCTGATGATTCTGGGCAGGTCTCTGCTATAAGGGTGTTATAAGTACCGGTACTCTGGTACTTGGTCGATACTAATGCAAAATTTTTTACGATACATAATTTACTACAGTATGTATTCATTTATGTCTTAGGTGAACCAGGACAAAATATCAGATGTATGTATATAAAAACAATAAAAATATAAAAAAAGGATCTAATAGGCCTTGCAGTGTAAATGCATATTATTTGACCTGCCACTGTTTAGTATGTAATTTATATTAATAAAAATAGTATTGATAAGAAAAAATGAGACTTAATTATTGCTTTTAAATGTAGTATCTAGTATTATTTATATTAATGCAAAATTTTAAGTAATATAGGCCTGGTTTCACAAACAAGGCTTAGATTAAGCCAGGATTACACCGTAGTTCAATTTAAGGACATTTAAAGTATGCTAAAATATAGTGCTAAAGCCCGCCCGCACATTGCTGTGATTGGTTTCACGGTAGTTTGTGACGTCAAAAAACACCAGCGTTTTTGAGTCCGTCTTTGGTTCACTGCAGTTTTAAGGAGAAAATACTTTTAAGATATGCCAGTGCAAGTTGCTTTCAGTTAAAACAGCCCAAACTTGCATTTTAGTCCGGGACCAGCTTAAGTGAGTGTATTCGAAACTTGAAATTTTACTGGTTTAGATATTGACTACTGACATTTTGGTATGGTGACATCCATATTATATTATTTATTTCATCCCTTTTTCTAGATGAACTCTATGGAGATTTTGAAGATTTGGAAACGGGAGAAGTTCACAAATCAAAGGCTGGGAATAAAGACCAAGCTGATGTATTAAAATCAAACTAGTTTTAAAGCATTATCTTCTGATTTCATCTGACATGTTTTTGTGGTGCCTATTTATTTATTGCATTTTTTTTATTTAAACACAGGGAGGAAATGATGATGAAAAGATTGATGGTGATGATGAAGAGGAGGAGGCTCCCCAAGTGAAACTTGATGATGCTGAAGTTCAAAAGAACAAGCGTTTGGAGAAGAAAAGGCGGTTGAAGGAGAGGTTCAATACACAATATGATGATGGCGACGCCACATACTTTGATGACCTGAAGGAGGAGCTGCAGAAACAGGCTGAGGTCAGAGGTCAAAGTTAAATTTAGGCACAGTCAGCCTCCTTGTAGAGGAGGGCAAGAATAAGTGTAATATTAAATGTTTTGTTCCAGTGATGCAAACCTGTATGCATTTCGACTTTTGCATACAAGATTTTTTTTTTTTTCCTCCATATACAAAGAAAGTCAGTAGGGTCTAATGATGTTTTTTTATCTGGTTGACTTGCACTGTATGAACAAAAATATTCTTCAAAATACTTTTTGTGCTCCACAAAGGAAAGTCATACAGATTATGTATGTATTTATGTAAAAGTGAATGATTAATTTTTGGGTGAACTACTCTTTTAATTGAGAATTTCTTTCATACTTACTCTCCCCTTTGTTTTGTAGCTGAACAAGCAAGAGTTCGAAGACATGGATGATGAAGTTCGAGTTCAGTACGAGGGATTCAGGCCAGGCATGTACGTTCGTGTGGAGATCCCTGCTTTACCTTGTGAGTTCGTCACCAACTTTGACCCCCACTATCCCATCATCCTTGGCGGTTTGGGAGCGAGTGAGGGCAATGTAGGCTACTTGCAGGTAAGTCTGTAAGGACTTATATGTAGCAGACCTTTGGATATTTTACAACTTCTAGTGTAGTCGATAACCTTGTGAATAAAGTGAAGGACACCTGATGCAAGTCCAAGCCAAATGTTATTTCTAGGTAAGACTTGGTAAAATAGTCCGGCCCTTTATCTCCTCCACACAGATGCGTCTGAAGAAACACCGCTGGCACCATCGTATCTTGAAAACCCGTGATCCTCTTATCCTATCTTTGGGCTGGAGGCGCTTTCAGACCATCCCCCTCTACTACATCGAGGACCACAACGGACGTCACCGCCTGCTCAAATACACACCTGAACACATGCACTGCGGTGCCACCATCTGGGGTGAGAGACAAACCATACACACACCTCTCCGATATTGGAAATGTCATACTGTACATTAAAATGTGATGCCTAAAAATCACCTGCAATATTTAAAATGATTGATTGAAGAAAAGAAACAGTATAAAATGTTATTATGGTCTATTTATGGATTTTTAACCATACAATATTATCTGATGGGAATTTTTATATTGCTGTATCAGTAATATTTTATTTTAATAAAATAATTAGGAATATATTTCATATAATAATTTAATACATTTAAAACCAAATTATTTTAAATAAATACATTTTTTTTTTTGCCTAGCGCGACTCCTAACTTCGATTAGTTGTGAAGCTCTACTCTGTCTCTCACATCTCTTTCTTGTCATCTCATGCACATTCTACACTTTTCTACTCTTCTCCAGGACCTATAACACCCCAGGGTACAGGCTTCCTGGCTGTGCAGACGGTCGGAGGTATTAAGGTGAGAGACCAGTATATGATGAGAGCACAAGAGCAGTCTGGGTCACAGCTTCAGTCCAACAAAGGCTTCCCTTTTCTCTTGGTCTCATCCCATCTTATTTCCCCTCAGGCCAGTTTCCGCATTGCTGCCACAGGAGTGGTTCTGGACCTGGACAAATCTGTTACTATTGTGAAGAAGCTCAAACTGATTGGATACCCTTATAAAATCTTTAAGAACACCTGCTTTATCCAGGTAGGGAGTCTTGCAGAGTCAGGGGTTTGTCAGCAGTGTAGCGGCACAGCACACCAGGGAACTATAATAATATACTCATCCTCTCTCAGAATATTTGGACCCTCTTATTTTTGGTCTTTTTTCCGACTCTAAGGGAATGTTTAACACCGTCCTGGAGGTTGCGAAGTTTGAGGGGGCGTCCGTCCGCACAGTCAGTGGCATTAAAGGGCAGATAAAGAAAGCCTTGCGCACCCCACCAGGTGCCTTAAGAGCCACGTTTGAGGACAGACTACTGATGAGTGGTGAGTCAGACTTATTTCTGTTCATAAATATTTTTGTTGCCTCAGTCAGTTTTTTTACCAGTATTTATTTATTTGAATTTGTAAATGAGCTGTGCTTTGGGAGTTTTATCAGTGTGCTTTATTTATCAGAAAGGTCTATGATTGTAATGACTCCCAAGAAGCTCTGTTGTGCATAAACAACCACCTTGTTAAAATGGAGGGTATTATTGCTGATTATTATGCTCCTCTCTGGAGAGACGGGCATGTGGAAAATCTTGCAGTGAGGCAGTTTGTGGATTCGAGGCTTATTAGGTCTACTGCATCTTTTATTAGATGATGATTTGTTTATATTAGGGCTGCGAAATTAATCAGAATAAAAAATCTGAATCCCTTTATGGCCGTGTGATTTATTAAACCGCAAAAAGCTGTGATTTAATTAAAATATGAAAAAACACTTTCTCAAAGTGAAGGTGCATTATTCTGCGCTGTCTGTATTCTGCTATACACAGTTTACTCCAAGCAAAGGCAAACACTTACGTTTCGCATAATTCCAAACATTTTGGCTGCTACTAAGTATTATACAAATCAAATAACATGACACCAGGTCACAGAAAAGGAGCAAAATAGAAAATCTTCAGCTATAAATAGAAATGTCTTTCTACACTATTGCAAACGTTTTTGAAAGAAATGTTTATTTGATCAAAAATAAAGTAAAACAGTAAATTATGAAATATTATTACATTAATTAAAAAAGAAAAAGAATAACTTTTCTATTTTTATTTTAAAATGTAATTCCTGTGATGACAAAGCTGAATTCTCTGCATCATTACTCCAATCTTCAGGGTCACATGATCCTAAGAAGTAATTCTGATATGCTGGTTTGGTGCTCAAGAAACATTTCTATTTATTAATAATGTTGAAAACAGTGGTGCTGCTTAATACTTTTGTAGAAACCGTAATACGTTTTTCTCTCAGGATTCTTTAATGAATGGCAAGTTTAAAAGAAAACAGCATTTATTTGAAATAGGAATCTTTTGTAACATTTTAAATGTTTGTACTGTCACCTTTGAAAAAATTAATGCATGCTTGCTGAATAAAAGCATTAATTTCCTTCCTTTCTTTCCTTCCTCTCTATTAAAATCTTACTGACCCTCATCTTTAGAATGACAGTGTATATAATATAAAACTTAGAATAAGGGAAAATGGAAATAAGAGAAAGTGGAACAGAAATCCACTTTGGTGGTTAGGAAATGCACTGGTTCAATGAGTTGACATTTGCAATTCAAAAAATATATTTTGTTAAATTAATATTAATACAATGCATACAATAATTTTTGCAACATAATTGTTTTCATCAAATAGTGCAGTCCTATAATGTATGAATGTGTGTCTTTAGATATTGTGTTTCTGCGCTCCTGGTATCCGGTCTCGGTTCCTCAGCTGTATAATCCAGTGACATCTCTACTAATGCCGGTTGGACAAAAGGACACATGGGGAGGTATGAGGACCCTCGGACAGCTTAAATACGACCTGGGCATCCGCAATAAACCCAACCAGGACTCACTGTACAAGGTAAGCCCTCTTACAGAAATGTTAAGTCACCAGTTAGTAGTTGTTGTTATTGTTTGCTGTTGTCCTCTTCATCTTCAACCCTGTCCTTGAATCCCCACAGCCGGTTGTGAGGCAAGTTCGACACTTCAACCCCCTCCACATTCCCAAAGAGCTGCAGAAGGCCCTCCCCTTCAAAAGCAAATCCAAACAGATGCAGGCCAAAGGCAAAACGCCACGGGACCTGCAGAGACCCGCTGTCATACGAGAGCCCCATGAGAAAAAGGTGAGAGCCGTCTGACTCGTCCATCTCTGTTTTACATATGTCACGCCTTTGTGAGCTTTTTTACTGTCATTATACTAAGACGGTTTTAATATCCACTATTAGTCTAAAGTTAATCCACCAAAGAAACCTCCAGAGTGTTGGCTGCGAAATATCATATTTCTTTAATCCGTGTCCCTGGCAAATACCAAGACAGCTTGCTGGCCAATTTCTTTACCAATCCCCTTTGAAATCCTCTTGTCTGAAAGATGACACTGGGGGTTACATTTTTAATCAATTTCTTCTACTCCTGGTTCCAAGATATGGAAGGCATTGATGTGAGAAAGTAATAAAGAGTTTTTAATCATTGTCATCGTTTAATCTGCTAGACCTTTTTTTTTTTTAAAATCATTCCATTAGAGGTTGGTGTATTAATTCTTACAACTAAAAGGTTTTATTCAGTTACAAAACAGTAATTACTAGGACAAGACGCTCGAAGGAATACAAGGTTAAGAGCCCATAACTTTCCAATTCTTTGATCACTCTCAATGCAACCTGCTGTCTTTTTGTGAGATTTCTGGCCCATTAACCATTCAAGGAATACAAATAAATAATACAAATAAAGAAAGAAAGGAAAAGAAGTGTTGACATTATAGGAAATCATCTTGAAGGCACTAAAGCACACTTATTGTTTTATTGTGAGGTTCAGCGCTTCTGTAATAGTGATCACGTCATTAAATACTTTAAAATTATGGTTCATTAGTGAATGTAATAGCAAATATTAATTAACAATGTTGATAAATTGAATCTTTTTAAAAAATGCTACCAAAAAGATCCAGAATACATCAAAAAAAGTACATGGCAAGTTGTGACATTGTAGGAAATCAACTTTAAATCAGGCATTAAAGCACACTTATTTTTAATTGTTTTATTTTTTTTGCTGTTTTTTTATTGTGGGGTTCAGGGCTTCTGTAATAGTGATCATGTCTGTGGTTAAAAGTAACCACAGTAGTTATTAAAAATAAAATAAAAGATAAAAGATCTAACATGTTTACTTGGTTTGATATTTTGTTTTCTAATGCAGTGAAGTTCATGTTTTGTTAAGAGTGACTTATTTTTAAGTGCTCATGTTCTTTTGGGTACCAGGGTATCATGTTTTACCCTTTAGGGCTCATGTCTCAGTTTATTAATAAAACCTCTAAACCTTTTCCACCAGGTGGCAGCGTTGATTCAGGCTCTGACCTCAGTCTACGCATACAAGAATAAGAAGGCGAAAGCAGAACAGAACACCAAGCACAAAGAATTCCTGAAACAGAAAGAGAAAGAGGATGCAGAGAGGCAGAAAAGGCTGAAAGAGGAGAGAAAGAAGACCTACCGTGCAATGGGACAAAAAGAGAAGAAGAAACTCAAATCCAGCCTGAAGGGAGCGTCCAAGGACAATTGAGTCTACCTCAACTCGCACCTGATTCTGTTAGACTGTGACCATCAGGTCACGCTCTTATTTAGACAGTTTGGATTGCGACATAATTTGATTCTCACACCAGCTGCTGTTTCTAAGCTGGCTCAAGAGTTGAGATCATGACACTGTATGTTGTAGACTTCAACAATACCCATATTCCGGTCTCACACAATCTCACCATAAACAAGAACAATAGAACTGCCTGGAATCTGAAAGGATTTTCTATTACAAAAAATATATGGTAACTCTTTACAATAAGGTTCAATTAACATAAGTTAATGCATTGTGTAATAAACTAACAGTGAACATTTTTTACAGCATTCTAGGTTAATGTTAATTCATAATTTTTTTTATTGTTAATTCGTATTTGTCCGTATACAGAAGTTGATTTGTACAACTTGTTAAAATGTATTAGTGTATTTATAAATTAACCTACATCAGTAAATACTTTAAAATTAAGGTTCATAGTTAATTCACATTTGCTATTGCATTCACTAATGTTAATAAATGTAATATTTTTTTAAATGCTACCAAAAAAGATCCATAATGCATCAAAAAAGGTAAATTGCAATTTCTTCCTGATATTTACCACAGTCACATGAAACTGCTTGTGGTGTTATATTTTTTTCCAATAAAAATCCATTGGAAAAAGGATAAGGAAATGATGTTTGTTTCATATAAAACGGTGGGATGCTTGTCAACATTCAGTGAAATCAGCTTGTAATGAGTACTTTAGCAGGGGATGGATGTGCCTACTCGTTGGCCCTTAAATTTGATCCTTTGAGGTCTGGTTTTAAGCGACAGCCTTGTTTTTTTAGCCATTAGTGAGTTGGTGTGATTTTGTGCGTTTTTGCTGTTGTCAGACATAATCATCTGCCTGCCGCTGAGCAGTTTCCAGATTCCATGTTATTTTTTTCACAAAGCAAAACGGCAGGTTGATGAAAAGCCTATGAATAGCAACTGTACTGCAATTTGTCAGCATCAGGGATTGTATGGACATATGTTCAATAGTGCGGGGAGTGTCTCCATGTGTGCGATTGAGATGTATTGACGGTGGTAAGTAAGCATGTAAGGTGTTTCGGTGTCTTTAGAGGAAGAGAACATCAATGAGATGGTCCTGCAAAAAGGAGTTTCTCGGAACTAATACATGTCTGTCCTGGACCTGTCTCCAGTCGGTAGCAATTAACAGCACAGTTTTTGTTTTTCATGTGTCTTATGCTTGAATTAGCTGGTGAGTACTAGTCGCACGCACCAGCCAGACCTTTGACATATTGAGCTGTATGCTGTTTAGGGTGGGTTTATCTAAAATAGATTATACAGTAATAGACTCATGGAGGAATTAATGGCGGTTTCTGTGAACAGCTGCACTGAAAACTGGGAAAAATACTGGAAAATGTGTCTCTAATCAGAATCTCTGTCTAATTATAAGAACACACTATTTCATAGACATTTAACTCAGAAAATGAAGCGTACTATACATATAATAGTATATTGATAATACTAAAATAACACTAGACCGTGGAAAATCCAATCATTAGTTCCTCTTCATATAAACCTAATAGCTTAAACATGATTGTTTTCACACAAACTGGTCTATTTGAGTAAACTAAATTGTATTTTTCTGTTACTAGACAAGTACCAAAAATGTATAGGTTTTTGTTGGTTTCTTGTGGTTCCGTTTCAGTTGTTTCTGGCTGAGATTGTTTGGTTGCCCATTCTATTGAAGGAAAGCTGATTGGAGAGGGTCTGAAAACACTTCAGGCTAATCAAACAGTAACAGCCTAAGATATGTATTTGTAAGTCTTTTTTTATTGTTTGTCTCTTGTCAAGTCTAGATATACTAAACGTTCCCAAGGTCGCCCATTTTATCTCACCAATATTCTGATTTATAATGCTGAAAACAGTTGTTTTTACAGTGTACCAATCGATATCAAGCTTTTGACATGTTCTGAAGGTACCTGAGTAGTTTGGGCACACACCAATGCTTCAAGTTGAATTTCAAATCATGACAGGACAAAAAGTGTCCCCAAAACAATATGGCTGTAGTAGCAACAGATATTTGTGTTCTCTTTAGCAAGTCAAGTTGCAGTGTGGTTTGGTAACTACAGATCTATGCTAGTGAGCAAAATATTGTTGTTTCGGACCCTCATGAAATATCCCAGTTTTACACTGCACATTTATATATATATATATATATATATATATATATATATATATATATGTTGCTTGACAGGAGACCTTTGTGTCCAGTGCAATGGGTTTGTTACCATTTTCTGACTCTCATCGGCTCCTTGGTATATCAATAAGTATATCACCCCCCCCCCCCCCCAAATATACACACATAAACACACAACAGTCTTATGAATTGCTGATGGCCATCGGAAAAACACTTGCTTGACTGGAAATATATGGGAAACTGCCTTTCCCATGATTTTTTACTTTCATCGTAGTTTGCCACCCAGCACCCCTACTCCACTGTTCAATGTGTTTGTCTGGTCTTTGTCGGTACTGCTAGCTGAAATAGCTCCTTCCCCTTGAACAATGTACAGATTAGCAAGGCCAGCCATGCAGTTCTCAGAAACCTGACCCCCTTTATGCCTCTGTGTGATTGTGCGGGAAGTCAGACTGTTGTCAGTAACTGTTGGTGCTCAGGGACATGCAGGATCATAAAGGGACACTTGTGTAGGCTGGAAAATTGGTGGAAAGACTAGCACTTGAAACATTATGGGGGTGAGGTGGTCACTCTACACTCTGCATATGGATAGACTATTCATTTTTTGTTGCGGACCAATGTTTCTATTTGGTCAACTTATATTTGTGACCAATATTTAACCATTAGAAGACCTGTACAGCTTAAAATAAATCGCTGGTTATTTTTATTTTGTATTTAATTAAACATTTAAAAGCTTAAGAAGGCTTAATATGACCTCCCAGTCTGACCATCTAAAAAAAATGGCCAAAACCCCAGATCTATGCTCGAGAACAAAATGTTGTTTCGGACCCTCATGAAATATCCCAGTTTTGCAATGCACATTTTTATATATATATATATATATATATTATTATTATTATTATTATTATATATATATATATATATTTTTTTTTTTTTGGCCACAAGCAAATGTAATTGCAGAAGTTTTTTTTTTAGATAAAGTGCTGTAAAGATCATTGGGGCAATTTAATGCATGTCAACATCATGTTACATTGGCTGGTGCTTGACAGGAGACCTTTGTGTCCAGTGTAATGGGTTTGTTACCATTTTCATCGACTCCCTGGTATATCAATAAGTATATAATTTTGTATATCCTGGTATATCAACAAGTATATCAGGAGACTAGCTAGGACCAGTAAACCAGCTTAGGCTTATGTTTTTACATAACACATTGACCAGTTTAAGCTGGTATCTGGGGTTTGAACCTGGTAACTAACTGATTGAAGTTAATCATATGGTGGTCCAAGGTGATCATTGGCTGGTCACTATTATTTAACCAAGAAAATGTATCAACATTGAGTATATATGGGACATGAATTTACATTAAAGGACATTGAAATGAGGAGTAAAAGTCCTCAGCTTTTTAGAGCACCACTGCATGCCACTGACTCACACATACCTTATAATACATTTATGATACATTCTGAATTTTCTGTCTTTTACTCACCCTTATGTTGTTCCAAACCTGTATGAATTTCTTCTGCTGAAAATGTCCTCGGGTTACGTATGTAACCCTTGTTCCCTGAGAAGGGAACGAGAACTGCGTCGAATGACACTTTGGGGAACGCCCCTCAGCGTAGCGCCTCTGAAGTATGAATGAAACTAAGCCGATCTCCGATTGGTACAACGTAATGACGTAATGTGTGTGACGACACACAGGCGGAACTATAAAGGGACGCCGGCACACACAACATGTCAGCTTCCTGTGATGAAGCAAGCGCTCCCAGGCAGGGAAAGGCGTGGCCAACGGACGCAGTTCTCGTTCCCTTCTCAGGGAACAAGGGTTACATACGTAACCCGAGGACGTTCCCTTTCGAGGGAACTCGAACTGCGTCGAATGACACTTTGGGGAACAAGTGCCCACTACGCCACAACGAGCCCTGCCTGCCCTAGTGTGAAACTGCTCACAGGCACACTTAGGAAGAAAGCGCAAGAGCGCCGGGTGTTGACGGAATATCCAGACTATAAAACCTAATAAAGGTATGAGGGGTTGCCCATCCTGCTGCATCGCAGACCTCCTGGATGGGGGCCCCCGCGAGAAGGGCTCTAGAGGACGCCATGCCTCTAGTAGAATGAGCCCTTACGGCCAAAGGTGAAGGCATACCACGCACCTGGTAGGCCGTGGAAATCGCCTGGACAATCCAGTTGCTGATGGTCTGCTTAGAAGCGGGAAGCCCCTTCCTGGGTGACCCGAAACAGACCAGCAACTGGTCCGACTTCCGCCATGAAGAGGACCTCTGAATGTAAATATTCAGTGCTCTGACAGGGCAGAGCACATGAAGTCTCTCTTCATCCGTCGTCACATGAGGTGGAGGATGAAAAGCCTGCAGAACCGTAGGCCGTGCCGCACTAGACACGGCACCTTAGGCAGATAGCCGGGCCTAGGGTGAAGGATGGCCTTAATGTTGCCTGGAGCAAACTCCAGGCACTCGTTAGATATGGAGAGCGCCTGGAGATCTCCTACCCTCCTCAGAGAAGTAATGGCCAACAGAAAAGCGACCTTCAGCGACAGGTTCTTGGCCTCAGCCGACTCTAGCGGTTCGAAGGGGGCCTCAGCCAAGCCTTCAAGAACCACCGCCAGGTCCCAAGTGGGAACCCTGGTACGAGCCGCAGGTCTCATCCTCCAGGCCCCACGGAGGAAACGTACGACTAGCTGGTGCCTCCCCAGAGGCCCATCACTGAGAGGAGCGTGGAAAGCCGCAATGGCAGCCACGTACACCTTGAGTGTGGACGGGGTAAGACCAGTGGAGAAGCGATCCTGGAGGAACTCCAGCACTGAAGCCACTGGGCAGTTAACTGGGTCCACCTCGCGCTCTCTACACCAAAGGGTGAAGACATTCCACTTCAAGCCATACAACTTCCTCGTGGAGGGAGCTCTAGAGCTGAGTATGGTTTCCACTACTCCAGCTGATAGGCCGGCCTCTAGGTACTGTGCCCCCTCAGGGGCCAGACCCACAGTTTCCACAACTCGGGTCGAGGGTGAAATACTGAGCCCCCTGCCTGTGTCAGCAGGTCCCTCCTGATGGGAATCTCCCATGGAGGGCCGTCCAGGAGCAAAATTATGTCGGAGAACCATACTCGGGCCGGCCACAACGGGGCTACCAGCAGTAGACTGATCCCGTCTCGACGGACCCTCTCTAGAACTCCCGGGAGCAGAGCGATCGGGGGAAAAGCCTCGGCCACGTCTGCACCATGGCATCCAACCCCAGCGGGGCTGGATGAGTGAGGGAAAACCACAGAGGACAGTGGGTTGTCTCTCGAGACGCGAACAGATCCACTTCCACTGGGCCGAACCTCTGAGATATTGACTCCACCACCTCGGGGTGGAGTCTCCATTCCCCGGGCCTCAGCCCCTGTCTCGACAGGATGTCTGCTCCCTGATTTTGACTCCCCGGGATGTATGACGCTTTCAGAGACGACAATTTCCCCTGGGACCACAGGAGGATCTGACGCGCCAGTCGGCATAGAGGGCGAGATCTCAGACCCCCCTGATGGTTTATATAGGCCACTACCGACATGCTGTCTGACCTCACAAGGACATGATAGTCCTTGAGGTCTGGCAGGAAACTCCTCAGAGCTCGGAACACCGCCAACATCTCCAGGCAGTTTATGTGCCAGGAGGAATGATGGTCCTGCCATAGGCCTGTCATAAAGCGGCCGTCCATGACCGCGCCCCAGCCCGTGAGGGAGGCGTCTGTCGAAACGGTTTTCCGGCGACATGACGCTCCCAGCACAGGGCCTTGGGAGAGAAACCAAGCTTTCTTCCACATAGATAGGGAACGAAGGCACCTGCGCGTAACCCTGATCATGCGGAACGGGTTTCCCCTCGGGGAAAACCCCTTGGTTCTCAACCACCACTGAAGGGCCCTCATGTGCAGCAGGCCGAGTGGAATGACACTGGACGCTGCTGCCATGAGCCCTAACACTCTCTGGAAGTGTTTCACAGTGATGGCCTGGCCTAGCCGTATCCCGGATACTGTGGTCAGGATGGACTCGATCCGCGCAGGAGACAATTGTGCCCGCATCGTGACCGAGTCCCACACGACTCCCAGGAACGTGGTTCTCTGGGCTGGTGTCAACACGCTCTTTTTCGTGTTGAGTCTCAACCCCAGGCTCTGGATGTGGGCGAGGACGACATCTCGATGCCGAATCGCCAGCTCCCGCGACTGTGCTAAAATCAGCCAGTCGTCGATATAATTGAGCACCCTGATGCCCTGAAGCCTCAGAGGTGCCAGAGCTGCATCCATACATTTGGTAAATGTGCGAGGGGAGAGAGCTAGGCCGAACGGAAGAACCCGATATTGGTACGCTTCGCCCCCGAAAGCGAACCTCAGAAACTTCCTGTGAGATGGAAGGATGGATATATGGAAGTATGCGTCCTTTAGATCTATCGTGACAAACCAATCCTCGGATTGAATTTGACTCACGATAATGGGAATAGTGAGCATCTTGAACCTGAATCTCCTCAGAGAGCGGTTCAGGTGCCTGAGATCTATTATTGGACGTAACCCCCCATCCTTCTTGGGAACTATGAAGTAGCGGCTGTAAAACCCGGACTCCCTGTCCGGAGGAGGAATACGCTCTATAGCCTCCTTTACCAGCAGGGAGTTTACTTCCTGTTCAAATACCCGACCCTGCACTGAGTCGACTACAGTCCAGACCACCCCGTTGAATTTGGGTGGGTGGAAACTGAACTGCAGCCTGTAACCATTTTGAATGGTGCGCAGGGCCCAGGGAGAAATATTCGACAGATTTTTCCATGCATCGAAATACCTCACCAGAGGAACCAGGCTCTCGAGCCTGGCTTCGGGTATTAATCGGGATTCGTTCTCGCCCCCCTGAAGCGGATCCCCGGCAGGGCTGAACCGAAAATGATTCTCGATGGGTGGACGCGAATGCTGCCTGGCCACAAGCCTGTGGGGCGGACAGTGCAACCTGCGTTCGCTGGAAACCGATGTGACCCGAAACGTGTTTAACGGCGGGAGAGCAACATCGATTTCCTGCGGGCTCCGTGAAGGAAACGACCTCGGTCGTTCCACCACGGGTGGGGCCGCCCGCAGAGATCCTAAATGGGCTAGGACCTCTTCGCCGAAGCCTTTTTAGCCTGCAGGACGGCCCTCAGGTCGCCCTGCTTTTGCTGAGGCTTTGCCTGAGAGCGCCGTCTATGCCCCCAAGCTCCTTGAGGGGGGGCTCTAGACGCGACACTCTCCTTTTGAGCCTGTCTATAGGCAGAGGAGCTGGTGGATGGCTGTGGCTGCGGCTGCCCACTAGGGGCAGACTTCCTAGATTTCGAGCGGCGAGGGAGATATTGCTTGAAGGCCGCTGACTGCTTTTTCGTCTCCTGAAACCTGTCGACGACTGTATTAACGGCGTCGCCGAACAGGCCAGAAGACGAAATCGGGGCATCAAGGAGGAAGGCCCTGTCCTTCTCCTTGATACCCGACAGATTAAGCCATAAATGCCTCTCCGAGACCACCATTGCTGCCATGGAGCGGCCGATAGCACAGGCCGTCTCCTTGGTGACTCGGAGAGACAAGTCAGCGACCCTACTCAACTCCGCGACATCATCGGGAGCTGGGCCCTCGCCTTCATCAATATCCTTAAGAAGGTCGGCCTGGTACGCCTGAAGCAAAGCCATAGTATGAGGGCTCGCACCAGCCCGACCCGCAGCCATATAAGCCCTGCCCACCAAAGACGATGTCTCACGACATGGTTTACTGGGCAGCACTGGAGCTTTCAGGGATGATGCCGACTCGGGGGATAAATAACTAGCGAGTGGCTGCTCCACCCGCGGCATCACCCCATAACCGTTTTCCCGTGCCCCCATGATATTGCTATAATTTAGAATAGGGGGGTTGGACACACGGGAAGAGTGAGGTCTGCTCCACGACTTACACAACTCGTTGTTTAAGTCGGGAAAAAACGGCAAGCCCCGGTGATGAGGTTGCTCTCTGTGCTGCAGGAAGCGCTCGTCCAACTTGCTTTTAGCAAGCGCTTCCTGCTTCTCATGTGGCCAACTGATGTTCAAACGGTCCACAGCACGAGAAACAACCTCCACCAACTCCTCATATGCGGGGACATGGGGTGGCGAGTCATCCCCAAAATCCCCGCCCTCGATACTGAGCACGTCTACCTCCTCAGAGGCAGACAGCTCAAGCATCGGGTCCTCAGCTCGCGCAGAAGAAGCCGCCGGGCGGGCTTCCACGCGAGGCTCGAGGACATCAGAGCTGTCAGAGGAATCCCGAGAAGGTGCCTCAGCAGCCTCGGGATCCCCTGACAGATCCATTTGCGAGCCCCATGAAGAGCGTTGCCGCGCCGCCTCAGCGGACGCGGGTCCCGCACCACGGGGCTCGCGAGGCCGGCCATCTTCATCGAAGATAGCCAGCCGGGAACGCAACACACGGATTGGAAGCTTTTCACAATCCTCGCAAGCAGCTCCCTCGAGAGCTGCCCGCGCGTGCTGCATTCCCAAACAATGCGTGCACAGTCGGTGTGTGTCCCCACCCGTGATGAAACAAGGGCAAGGATGCACACACTTCCTGAAATTCACACTCGCCATGAGATCGCTCAGAGACAGACAAACAATAAATAAGACTCACAGTCACAGATAGCGCTTGCTGAAGAACAGAAAGCTGACATGTTGTGTGTGCCGGCGTCCCTTTATAGTTCCGCCTGTGTGTCGTCACACATTACGTCATTACGTTGTACCAATCGGAGATCGGCTTAGTTTCATTCATACTTCAGAGGCGCTACGCTGAGGGGCGTTCCCCAAAGTGTCATTCGACGCAGTTCGAGTTCCCTCGAAAGGGAACAAAAGATATTTTGAAGAATGTTGGTAATCAAGCAGTTGACAGGTTTTTTTCTTCTTCTTCTATGGAAGTCAATGGTTACTGTCAACTGTCTGGTTAGCAACATTCTTCAAAAGATCTTCTTTAGTTCAACAGAAGAAATAACCTCATACAGGTTTGGAACAACATAAGGGTGAGTAAATGATTACAGAATTTTCATTTTTGGGTGAACTATCCCTTTAATCGAACACACTGGAACCAGCTGATCAAGGTCTTTAGGATTACTGGAAGGCTACAGGCAGGTGAGTTTTATCAGTGTTGAAGCTAAACTGCCAGACAGTGGCTGCATCTGAATTGCATACTTTTCTACTATGTAGTAGGTAAAAAAACTGTAGGCTATGTGACAAAACAGTATGTCCGAATTCACTGTACTCATAAAAGAGTAGGCAAAAAGCAGCCGGATGACCTACTACTTCTGGCGAGATTCTGAAGTGTGCATAAGATAGACACTTTACCATCCCATCAGGCCATGGGAGAGGATTGCTCATCCATTACCTAGAGTGTGACATCATTTCCTGTTGCCCATATTTGTGAGGGCAAAAATAATTTTGCATACTTGAAGTCTGATGTGACTCCACCTTACTATCACCCCCATTGAAACCAAATAAGCAAATTAACACAAGTAAAATGTGTTTATTTACATTTGTCAGAAGAAGCTTGGTAGACAACAAATAGAAGCTGTGCAGTGTATATATTATTATATATATTACATGCAAAAAATATGGTACAGCTAGTCAAATTGAGTTTCACATAAAAAGCCCTCCGTAGTCAGCTGTGGAAATTTTCGGCCTGCAGGGGTCCTGGAGTAGTTCTCCAGACGTGGAGATTGCCTCCTCCTGGAGGAAAAGCAGACCATCAGCTAACGAAATCAACATCAGTCCTGGGACAGCTAAGCATTAGCAACACTATCAGTTCTCTGCATCAAATGCACAGATGGAAAGACAGGTGTGCCCGCCACGTTTATGTTCCTCATGCCCCATGGGTTCTGCGATCGCTCTGTGAGCTTGTTTGTCAGTGCTATGAAAGTTGTAGTATTCAGTATACAGAAAAAGTTCAGAAACAGCATCAATACTCCAGTCTTCAGTGCCACATGATTCTTCAGAAATCATTCTAATATGGTGATTTGATGCTCACGAAAGATTTATTTTTATTATCAATGCTGAAAACCGTTGTGCTGCTTAATATTTTTGTGGAAACTCATAAATTTTCTTTGATTAATAGAAAGTTTTGAAATAAGTCTTTACTGTTACGTTTGATTAATTGAATGAGTCCTTACTAGGGGTGTAACAATATACTGTGGATAGTGACAATATGTATTGTGTATAGTTCACCCAAAATGAAAATTACTGTGTGAGAAAAAAATTCAAAATTAGTACTACATTAAATTACTATTTATAATGTTGAATATAATGTATAATAATGCAATGGGGGAATATTTGTGGGTCATGATAATGCCAAATGTCTTATGTTACCAGTAAAAAGTACCAGTACATTATTTTAAATATATAGTCAGTGACAGTACAAGCATATTCGTCTAAAATATCTTTTATCCAGGTGTCACCATTGTCCAGTGGATTGGGTGACCAGCACCAAGTCCAAGCCTATTCATTTACACCCACAATGTAATATCAAATGTACCATTTTAAGCAATAGTACATTTTATCATATGTCTTGCAGTATCAAAATATTGCATCATAAGTTCAGTATCGTTATATGTATCGAATCGTGACATGAGTGTATCGATACACCCCTAGTCCTTACTAAATAAAAGTATTAATTTCTCACTGAAGCATTTTATTTACTGAGCCCAAAGTTCTAAATGACAGTATAGTGATTTTATTATTTTTATCCAACGTTGTTATCGTGTTTTAGTTATTTTTTTAATTTGTTTGACAAAATATGTCTCATTACGTTTAACATATAATTTACTTAGAAGAATGGGTAACGCTTTAGATTACAGTCTGGAAATTACTACGTAATTAAAGCGATTTTACAGCGTAACCTTCGGTAATTGTAGTGTACCTATAACGTACTTACAAAATAAGTATAAGGGAACAATATTTTAAGTTTGGGGAATAAAGGGGTAACAACCGGTAACAACCAAACCATTATTTATACTGCAAGTATTATAGAACTAAGGGGTACTTATTCTACTATTATGATATAACAATCTTACATTTGGGAGCAATTTAGCAAGAACATACTTCTTCATTAAAAAGATCTTACCTTTTTGAAACAATGGTGAACCAGTACATACTGTATAGGCTTTTTAAAAATTACAGGGTACATATCTATGCATTTATAAAGTAATCTTTTAACAAAAGTGCACTAAGAAACGAAAACTATTGCAACTTTTGCTTAAATACAGGGGAAAGATACTCTTGTTTCATGTAGTGGTACTTGTTACCCTCTTGTTCCATGTAGTTACAGGGTAAGTACAATAAAAATGCATACACAAGATTATATCACTGCCTCAGAAACCTTTATTTATTATACAAGCACCACTTACCCTGTAACTACATCAAACAATATATATTTCCCAGTATTTAAAAAAAATTGCAATAGTCTTAGCTTTTATTGCCTTGAAACATGTTGGGCCAAACTTAAACATCTGCACTTTTGCTATCAAAAAACTAAAATAATAATAATTGTATAAATGCATAGATATATACCCTGTCATTTGTAAAAAGCCAATACAGTATGTATTGGTACACCATTATTACAAAAAGGTACACAGTGTATGTTCTCGCTAAATTGCTCCCAAATGTAAGATTGTTGTATCATGATAGTAGAATAAGTACCCCTTAGTTCTATAATACTTACAGTATAAATATTTTTTAAATTCTCCTAGTTGTTTCCCCTTTATTCCCCAAACTTTACATATTGTTCCCTTATACTTACATGCAAGTGTTTTATAGGTACACTATAATACCGAAAGTTACACTGTAAATTCCTCTTAATTACACAGTACTTTCCGGGCTGTAATCTAAAGCGTTACCAAAGAATGTCAAACAGTAACATTTTGGTAACCTATATAAGTCCTTTACTTTAATAGACATATCGTGTTCGATTTCTTGCTAGCTAGCAATCTCTTAAATCACCTTCCAAGACTTTATCTACTTCAGGAAAGAGGGCTTACCTTATGGAAGTCAATGAGGTCAGCTAAGGTGGCATGACGGTTCTGGTCAACGCCTAGGAAGCTGTAATAATCACCCGAGGCGTCGATGAGGAAGTGCTTAAAGCCAAAGGTGGTGCGGCAGGACAGCGTGTAGCCCCACATCCGTTCACTCACTCTGACCAAGAAACAGCCTTCTGCGGCATTGGTCAGCAAAGCCTCTGACTCCTGCCGTGAAATTATTCCTGCAGGGGTTGGAGATGGGTGACAGTGAAAAAGACAGATGGAGAGCCAGAGATGGGATGAGGCAGAGTGACAGACTGGAGGAGGCAGATGGAGAGATATTGAGTGAGAGTGCAGCTGGAAGTGCAGGTGTTGTGCTCTGATCTGAGTGACGCTGGCAGTGTTCTCGTGTTTCCTGGTCGAATAGCGTCACTCAGATGGTCGTTAATCTTATCATTGTCCAATCAGAGGCCACACTGTGGCTCCACTCATCCTGACACAAGCTTTGTATTATTGAGTCTTTCTGTCTGCCTCTTTCCTCTCTCTGTCTCTTTCATTATTATTTTCTCTATTTAATCGATGTTTGCTTCAGTGCAACCACTGAACTACTGCTCGTTCCCACTAAACTGTGAGTCCATTTTTAAAAGACTCCTGTCAACGTTGCCCCAATGCATTTGAACGCTGTGGAGTGCAGAGTCAGCGTTACCGTAGCGCCGGTCAAGCATTGTAATGTGCCACTTAAAGTTCAAACAATTTCAACTGTAACTTCAAATGACCCCGTTTGCCACTGACCTTTTGAAGTGCAGTCGATGGTCAACAGACAGTTCTCAGAAATGTGCCTATTTTCTTATGGTTTTGCTAGCTTTGCACGTTCGCTTGGAATTTCTTATAGGCCTACATGATTTTGTGTCTTGTGCTTTTTCATCTATCTATCCATTACTGTTCAAAAGTTTGGAGTCAGTAAGGTTTTTTTTATATTTTTGAAAGAGGTCTCTTATGCTTACCAAGGCTGCATTTATTTGATAAAAAAATACAGTAGACTAATATTGTGAAATATTATTACAATTGAACGTAACTGTTTATATTTTTATATATGTCTTAATGTAAGTTATTCCAATGGCAAAGCTGAAATTTCAGCTGCCATTACTCCATTCAGTGTCACATGATCCTTCAGAAATCATTCTAATATGAAGATTTTATACTCAAGGGGAAAAAAATTGCAGGGGAAAAATGTTTATCATGGCCACGAATGAACAATTAGTTCCCACAACTTACTAATATGCCAGTGTTCGTCCCCTCGTTTTAAGTAAATTGTGCGTACTGTTTAATAATTTCTTCCCTCCTTTTACTAAATCACGGCACGTAGTAATAATTTGTTCTCTTTGTTGAAGTTCAATCAAAATGAGGGAACTAATTAGTTCAACGTTAACTAAAACGAGGGAATGAATTCTAGTTTACTATCTCGTGAAATCGCCCTTTCGTGTTGTGTGGAGGTCAAAGTGCTGGATGATTCTTGTGCTGAAGCCCTGACGTAAGATGTGAAAGGTCCTTAAGAGCGTTTTAGCTGTCTTTACCGTGGAACCAGGGGGCGATGGTGTTGCTGCTTCGCTCATAACCCGCTCGTCTCGGTCTCTGCTCCTCTTTAAACCAGCGAATGATGGATTCTCGAGAGTTTGGCCTAGGTGGACGAATCCAAACTGGGCTGAAAGGCATTGGAAAACAGTTTTGTGAAGTGTGGTTATTCTATAAATGTTTCATTGTTTGTTTCACTTAATTGTGGCATACAGACTGTACAAGAGTGGTGCGTTTTGTCTGGAACCCAAGCTACGCTACTCAACTTAAAACAATAAAAACAATATCACACTCAACACAAATGCATAAGGTATGGTTGGGATCAATTATCATTGATTTGATTATTGATTTTACCATTCAGTGAGTGACTGTGAGACTGGATTGCTGTAACGACGGTGTTGTCTGCGCCTGTAATGGCCTGAAGTGAGTTGGCCAGCACTTGTTGCGGGTGAATGGCTGACCTCAGCTGGAGGGGTTGGATGTTCAATGACCGTGCCGTGTCGTCGGTGGTGATCCGATCCGTTCGGGTGCGTCTTATGGAACAGGCCGCCAAGTCCAGCCACCAGGCCCTTCTCGATAGCCCGCAGAGACTGGCGCTTGTATTCATCTCTAGCCCGTCGTGCCTTGCACTTCATCTCCTCATCCGCCGCCTTGGACCGTTGCACTGTGGGAAGTGGAGAGAGATTTGAATAGAAATAAGCTACTTTATATTAGAGCAGCCAAAGTTCCCATTTTCTTTCCCATTCCGTTTGTCCTCTCACATTGTTCATGCCATTCTTTGTCATCTCTCTCACTCCTCTTTTCCTCCTGCTTCAGAGAGATGTACAGCTCCTTTGCTCTCCTCTCCTCAGTTTGGCGGATTTCTTCCTCGCCCCTCTGTCTCTCTTCCTCCTCATATTTCTGTGAGAAAAGGAGAAAGAATCAGCTCTTGCTAAAACAAAGGCACAGAAGTTTCGCCGCAGCATGCTTTAGTTTTTTCATTTTTCGGTGACATTAATTAAGCTGGGAGTATAAATGATTAATTCCGTGGACAATGTCATTAACCCAAACATCAGTGCTTTCAACTCTATTATAGATCAGGGGAACAAATGTTGGCCTTGTGTCTCTGAGATCACTATCTACATTCTGAGAGGTTGCCAACTTTTAAATAATTCATTCTCAGAACATGGAACACATAGCAATTAAGCCTAATTAACCTCAGTCTCTATTGTAAGACCATAATTAAGGGCCTGGTTGAAGAATAAATGCAAAGACCCTTAACTATTGAATCTTTTGTCACAACTGAGCCGTGGAGATAAAGATTGTTATGCTAATTTGCGGGGGTTATAAATGTAGTATAAAATATGAATGTGTTAGTCAGTGACATGCTGTGGTGTTCTTAAATGAGGCAAAACATGTAAAAATAATTTAAATGTAAATTCATCTTTTAGTTATACTCCATGTTGACATTTTCCTGGTTAAATAAACATTATTTACACTATACAAATATATATATATATATTGTATTTTTACATTAACCATGTAATTAATGTTCAGTTTATTAAAACCATAAATCTCATAAAGTTAGTGTTTTAAGCATTTTTACATTTATTCCAGACTAATAACTAAGAATGCAATGCAGTAACGAATTTAGTTTATTTGTGAACTGATGTTCAGCTGTTATTTTCATCCAGGGGAGGCAAGAGACGTGAGTTTTTTTGTGGGACAGTGTTACTTTAGATGATTCATACACTTTTAATGTCATATTTTCTAATATTTGTGTTGTTTTTATTTTTGTATTGTGGATTGTCTTTTCATCCAGTTGGCACTGCCTCCCGTGTTTCCTCGGAGGAAACGCCTCTGGTGTGAGTGTGTGTCTTAAAAATCTAAGTGGACACGAGGCATGAAGCTTTATTCAATGGTTTGTTTAGAACTGTGTCCCCCTTTCAAAAGTTGCATAAAATATTCTGTGGTTTTGTCTATTCGAAGGAATATATTCCAGCCAAACCCACCTTCAGTTCCTCTCTAATGCGATCTTCCTCTTCTTCCTGCTTGGCTGCCTTTCTGTCATCTGTCTCCTCCTTCCATTTTTCTGCCACGAAGCGAGCCTTTTCCTTCGCCATGGCATCTCGAAACTTCTTTTCAATCTCTGCCTCCTTCACACGCCTCAGGAAATTCAGCAGAGCTTGAGTGATGCACTTTCTATCCCCCTGTACTTCTATCATTATCACCCCCCCCCCCTCTCAATTTTTAGCAGGAATCACATCTGTCAATCTTCACCCACCCTCAGTGTCCCACTGCACCCGTCCCTTGACCCTGTCCCATGGTTTTCTTACCGGAGTTCCTGTGCCTCTCGCTGGGCCTGCTTCCTGGCTCTCTCCTCCATCAGCTCTTCCACGATGTCTTCAAAGGGCTTGTCCCCCGGGGCCTCCCCCATAACCCATACCCATACCTCTCCATCTGATCCCAGAAGCCACTGAATGCCTTTGCGGTCGCCTGGGAAAAGACACCACACGGCAAACAGTGAAATGATAGCTTGAGGAAACACACTTTCCAGACCCATCAGACTGAATTCAGATAAGATAAAGACAAAATAACATAGACGACGCGACAAAGCTGGAAGAGATTATCCTACTGGGATCTTTTGTATGCTGCGGGAACATGACAATTCAACAAGATAATGGAGGAACTTTTGAAAACAAGGGGACATTAGCTGTCAGTGCACAGACACTATCTTTGATGTCCTTTGATGCAATGCACATGATGTAAACCTAATCCAGCTCATTTGCACCACTTCCTTAATATTGATTTGTTTGAAAGATCTACTTTCTAAAGTACTTTCTCCATTCCCCTTTTATATGTAGAGATAGAAGAGAATGCCAATACCATTTTTACAACTGAGCGTCATTTGCGTTGAAATGCGGAAATTATGAGTTCACTTCTGATTATACTGATGCTCTATTTCTGGAGTTACTGTTACTTCCCACTATAAAAGCATCACGCTTACCGTAAAGTTATAAAATGTTTCCGAAACAATATTAAATAAGAAGTCATGATTCCACGTTACTTTGCTATTTGGTATCAAAATATAATTTTAGTAGTGTATACTACGTTAACGTTACTGACAATAGTATAAAACGTTTTGCCTACCCAACAAACTATGACACGTCTGTTATGCTTAGGCTATGTACATTACGTAGATACCTTCCTGCCAGAATTATACTAGCTTGACCAAATAGTTCAAGAGCTTTTTTCAGAACCAATTTTCTTTTCTAATATTTGGTTTGAAAAGTATACTTGTTATCTTTCACTAATTAATGCCACTTGAGTTGATAATTTATGTGATCATTAGATGCAAAAGACATACATCATACATTTTTAGATGTGTCTTAAATGTCAAAATACTCAGAACCACTGTTTATTAAAAAAAAAAAAACATGTAGACATGATCAAATAAAGGTACAAAATGGACCCTGGACTCACTCTTCTTGTTTAGAGCTTGGCTGGTGTCTCTTCCCTCCCTCTCGTTCCAGTGCAGCACCTGCTCCTCCCGAATCTTATAGAAGAGGATCTGCTTCTGCTCTTCGTTGAGTTCAGCCAACAGGTCGGGCTCTATATACATATCCTGAAGAATCTGCTGCATCATCCTGAAGGATTGCCAAGTATATGTCCTTCTCAAAATCGTTTGACCTTAGTCTCTAGTCACTGCAGACTGTAAGTCCAAGTGTCTGTCCGTCTCTCAGGATCAGTCTTCAATGGTTGAGGAATGCCTAGGGTTTGTGCAGTGTAATGCACAGCTGATCTAAATCTCTTTTTGAGTGTGGCATTACTACTGTAAGACTTTCTTTCCTTTCAACATCCTTTTTATATACCTCTCTGTTCGACAATTGTTGATCACAAATGGATCCCTTCCTTTAATCTTGACCCGAGTATGGTCTCTGTCTCTCCACTACTCGCATCCTGCAATGGTGTTTTGTTCTTGCGTTTAGATCCTTTAAGGGGTTTAATTTCACCCTCTCCGCCCTCTATCTGTCTCCTGTTGTGACCCTGCAGGCCAGGTGTGTCTGACACTACTACCTGTGTGTGACAGCTCTACTTTTTTTTTTTTTTTTCCCCAATTCATTATCAGGTTAAGATATATCTGCGGATGTGATTTTAGATTAATTGCCTCATTCAAAAATAGTTTTCTCTTAGGCTACACCTCGGTCACAACAATTACTTCAAATGTCAGATTGCTATCAGCTATTTGCAAGCAATTACTCAGCGAGGTTAAATTCTGAAACAGACATTTTATTACGAGAGAAAAATTTGTAACTAATTATGATTGCAACATGAAAATTTGAGATTTATTGGTAAACACAGTAGTATTTATGTGCTTGTGTGGCATGTTATCTGACCTGTCCCTTTCTCCCTACCTTTTCATGGTGTAATCTTACATCTGCGACTCATATTGCAATAGCCCTGCACTAACAGATGGCGTTGACCTACCCACGCCCCCTCTTTTAACCCTGGACATTAGTTAGTCCTTGAGAAGACAATAATGTTCTGACTTGCCTTAAAGGGACGTTGGTTCGACAAGTACAATTTACATGGCCTCGTTTTCATTGGTTACATTTATCTGTTCACATGCGGTTTAATGCCATCACTCTAATTGACACCCTTACTTTTGTGCCTGATAAATACTGCTCTGATTGCATCTGAATATTATGTCAATTATTATATGTTTAAAGAGATATCGCCCACGTCGATAACAGAAATCAAGGTGGATCTTGGATCCTTGTGGAATAGGGTGGACCTTGTGAGGGGTTATACAGTCAAAGACCCAGAACCAGATATTTGAAAGAAGATCCGGAGTCAGAATTATAATAAATTAAAGAAAAGTTTTACTGAAGATAGTTTGCCGTTTCATCAGCAGGATTCAGCTGATTCACAGTAATTATACCATTCACCAAGGTCTAAGCTACATCCTTGCTTCAGGTTGCAGTTTCTGATTGGCTAAGAAAGAACACATGTAGTCTAAGCAAATTTCCGCACATATACAGCTAGACTGAAGCATATCTCCATCGATTATGCAGCTCACACTCAGACACATAACGTGCATTCTTTTTTCAATTTAAACATGTTAAAAAGAGATATTACCAATCGGTGACACTGTGTCTCATGTCTTTGCTTCCTGAAAGAATTGCTCTTCCACCAAACAAAAGGCCACACCCACTTCAGCCCATCATTTCTTTGAACAGACATGCCAGGTGATATTATATAATATATATATATATATATATATATATATATATATATGTTTTTTTTATAAAAAAAAATTAAAGGGGCGGTTTGATGTCCAAAAGGTAGTTTGTTGCCTGAAGGCAACACCATGCCATAGAGCGTTCTGCAGCCCTCCAGGACAGATTTTGGATACCCCTATTTTAAGACAAACCTGAATGAATTGGACCTAAATATGCTACATACGAGAGAGAGAGCCAACAGCTATGTTTCTATCACCCTGTTTTTATGTACATTTTGAAGTAGGCTATCGCATCATAAACGAGTGATGGAAACGGCAAATAAAAATAAAAAATCCCTTAATTCGCAAAAAAAGTTTTTAACGCTAACGTAGTGAACATTAAACCTACATGACTAATCAGCTGTTTCTGCTGACGGTGTTTTATACTGTTGGTTTCTAGGTTACCAATACCACTCTAACAACTTGATGGAAACTCGCCTAATTAACTTTTTTTTTGTTTTGTTTTTTGCGAACATTGAAAAGATTCGCTTCACGTTTGGATGGAAACCCAAGTGGTGTTGTTTAGGCCAGTGGTCTTCAATCCTGCTCCTGGGGACCCACTGCAGATTTGAGCTTCAACCCTAATCAAACACAGCTGAAGCAGCTAATCAAGATCTTCAGGAAGGCTTGAAAAATTACAGGCATGTGTGCTGAAGCAGGTTGGAAATAAACTTTGCAGGAGATGGAGGCTGGGTAAAAAAATTGCATAGGCTACTCTTTTGAGCGGGTAAGCCTATTATGAATACGTACTTATTTTGTGACCATAGCCTACTCTTTTATGAGTACTGTGAATTCGAACATACCAATCTTATCACATAAGTTACAGTTTCCCGCCTATTTAGTAGGGAAGTATGTGATTTCGGATGCAGCCAGGGTCCCCAGGACCAAGTCGCAGTCGCAAAATAAAATTATGATATATAGGCTATTTGTAAAAACACTCATTCCATATTATATATTGAAAACAAATGTTGTTATTTTGCAGGTTCATTTTATTTCTATAATATTAGTAGGCCACCAACCTAATCTCACTAAGGAAAAGGTAACAATGTTATGAAGTGGCAATTCTGTATGAATTCGCTGTTAATTGCACAAAAATAGTAGTTTCACTAGAAGTTAATATGCTTGAACAGATAAGAGAAGCTTTCCCAATGCTGATTCTGTGTAATTGTCTTTCTGACGTCAGTACTTTCATCTCCGTGCCTCTCTTCACCTCTCGTCCCCTGTCGCCCTTTGGACCTGATATCTACAAGGGGCTTTTCATGTTCTGCATAAAACCCCCATGACCTCATAATTACTCTTCTCTCTCCTGACTATTATTCTAGTGTCACTTATTCATCCTGGTCACTATTAGCCTAAGGGAACAGGGAACGAGAGCAAGAGAAACCGAATAAAGAATGAGAGGAATAGAGAAAGAAGGAGAATGAACATAAATGTGAGAGTAGAAGTAAATGAATGCATTTGGCAGTTATTAAACTGAAACGTTTTAACATTCAAAAGTATTGAAGCGATAATATTTTCACATCTACTGAAACCTGTCAAAGAGACTCCTGCGTTCATAGCAGAACTCTAACACAAATGCTAATTGTGCCATTGATGTAATAATCATGTCTAACAGTGAGACTCGTTATCAAATGCTATTAATCAAAAACAAAACCCTGTCATGCCTGTCCAAAGCTCAGTGTTTACACTTACACAGCTAATTCATGGTGGGCGAATTTGGGCAAAAGATCGAGAGTAATTATGTAATTTAGCCTTCTGCAATATGCAGCCAGCTCTGTGTATATTTCCTTTCCTTTCAAACCAACCACGGCTTTCCACTCATCCCTGTAGACTTGCGACCTGAGAGGGCCTCACTTCCATTATGTGGAAAGCAGTGGCTTTTAAAAATTCTACTGCAGTACATAACATTATCAAAGATGTGCACTGGGTGTTCGTGTGAGAGCTGCTAAATAAATCAGGAGCACTTTTCATCTTCATCTGATGATCTGTCAAGCCAAATTGGCCCTTATAGACCGTAGAGGACTGGGAGGAGCGAGGCCAATAAATAACGATTATTTACTCCATCTGATCACTGCACATCTCACATACAGATTGATACTTGGTATGTGTTTATTAATGCGGTGCAGTCACATACGCTATTTGATCTTTGCTGTCATAGAGTGTTTGAATGCAGGCTTGAGCGTAAAAAATAGTCACTTGTTATAAAATGAAAGATGGAGCGGAGGAGATCTGCATTGACAGTTATCTACCACCGCTAGGAACTATGGGATTGTGGGTTGCTGTGTCCAGCAGTGTCCACTAGAGGCCGCTGTTTTTCAGCACAACCACAATGAGATTCTGCAACACATCCTTAGTAGTAAGTCTGTGCCCTTGCCTTCCTCTCAAAACATAATTACTGCAGCCAGAATTGGTCCAACCGCCCGAGCCCCATCCGGTAGACTCTTCCTGTGAGTGCTAATGAGAACAGCTCAGACGGCGCAGGAAATGAAAGTGGAGGAAAATGAGGGAGAATAGTGACACAGACTGGTTGACATGGCATGTCAATTTGACCTGGGGATGAAACAGACAGAGAGAGGACAGGGAAGGTAATCATCTACACATACGTAGCAGTCACACTGTGCTTGGCTTGATGCCTCCTAATTCCGTATTCAGATCTCATTTACACTGCAAAGGTCACACATACGTCCTTTTCTACATAATATGTTGGAGGCAGTAAGTGTCTGAAACTAAACCTTCTTTTCACAGTGTGTGAATCAGTTTTTTGGCGTCGCAGAAGAACCCTGCTGCTTTTCTCCTCGCTACCTCAAAGGACGAGTCCCCTTTCGCCTCCTGCAGGTCATTCTCCAGTGGAAGTCTCTGTCAGAGTCTGTCATCGGCGCCAGCTGTGCCTTACTGGAACCAGCATAGAGATAGGCATTTTTATTTGCGGCTTGTCAAGCTAACTTTGGGGAAAGATGAAAAATGTAACAAGATGTTTTGTTAGTTATTGTTGAAAAATGTGATAAAAAAATAATATAATTGATCTGTGAGATCTGTGTAAAAGTACACATTGGACAGGATTGTTAATCGCTGTAGGCTCATAGGCCAATATCTTTGAGTTGGCCTCATTTGGGCGAATTTCTCTGCAATTATTGGGATATGCAATTAATTAGATTAATCTCCATATGATCTCATTAATTCAATTAAAATTGAATCGATTGACAGCGCCAGAAAAAAACATGTTTTTTTTTTGTGACAACACAAATTTAAATTAGGAGATGCTGTCATCCTGACCAAAGCAGCCAGACAAAGAAGGAGAAAAACAGTCAAAGAGATAGACAAAGACAGCAACTGTGACACTGATAAATGTTTTTATGTGACTGCTGGGAAGGCTGTGAGAGTGCCCTTCATGTTTATGGTTTGAGTTGTCTTTTGTTATTTATTGATTTGCCCGATTTTGATTGTGACCCATGAGATGGAGGTAGAGAAGACTAGTCGAGGTGCAAGGTGATACACATACAGTATGCTCCCTTATTTCTATGAATATATTACTATGGATTTTGCTTGTGTGGGATTATGATTTTGTTCCTATGTTGTTAACAATAGTAAAATGTTTTTTTTTTATGTATATTAGTAGGTCTATATACTGATATATAGGTAGTATTGTTTTATAGAGTATAAAACATACAAAATACTATTCTGGCAACATGTTTTAGTGCAATTAACCACACTTTTTTTTTTTGCTAATGTGTATTTCCTTGACAATGATTTAAGTTTAAGTAACCATATGTTCAAAATAAACAAATTTTGAGATCCTGATCCATGTCAAAGTAATGATTTTAAGTTCAGTGAGTAAGTAGTCAGATGTTCAATAACCATCATTATTTTGCATGCTAGCGCGGAAAATGCAATAGAGTTTAGCTGTGTCTGAATTCCCTTACCTTCAGAGTATGATTTGAATTCGATGATGACCAACTTCAAGACCATTGATGGAGTGTGTATAATAGGAATGCGGGTAAGTTAAATAGATTCACAGACATCGGCTACCACCATGTTCATATTGTTATTTGACTTCTATCTTTAACCTATGATGAACTAACTGCGAAACAACTCCGATTTTTGTTTTTGCATAATTATTTAACAACGTTCAAGAACTCTTCAAGAAAGTTAAAGAAGGTGCATTGTGTAATATTTAGGAGGATATGTTGACAGAAATGCAATATAATATAAATAACCATGTTTTCTGTGGTGTATAGCTTACATAATGAACCATTTTGTATTTATTACCTTAGAATGAGGCATTTCTATCTAAACACACCGCGGGTCCCCTTACATTGAAATAGCCATTTTGCGCCAACATATTTCTACAGTAGCCCTAAACGGACAAAGGCGTTTTGTCACTATGTTGTTACTCATGCAAAGAAGCTAGCTAAAGTCAGCAAATAAAAACACTGACACTATGAACAAGTGACAATAAAATTAGCAATAACATATCGTTTTACCGAACAATTAATTAATCATAATTTCTTCATTTATCTTTGTTAAGAAATGTCATTGCTTAACTGGCTACTCTGTTGTCTCAGACGACAACATATTTTCCTGTCGGCCTCCGTAACTTCTGTTGGTTGCAATTCGCAACCTTACCACTAGATGCCGCAAAAATTTACACACTGCACCTTTAACAGAATGTCATGATACGCATTTGATTGTTGGTGTTTTTTTTTTAAATGGAGCAAAACAATTTGCCAACCCTACTCAGTCAAGTACACCATTCCTTTTACTCGTTTGTCACAGACCAGCATTGACGGGTGTTCACTGGGCTGGGCGAATACAGAAGCTCCCAGATTGAAAAAGCAAAAACTGAGAAGAATCAGTCAAGATGAAACTCTTCTTGAACAAAGGCACTAAGATGTGACAAGCTCTTGCTCTTCTTCTGTCATTCACACAGAGTGTTTTCTCAAACTGCTTTTTGATTTATGGTGCTACCATTTGATGGGCTTCTGCCATCTATAACTCCTATGAATGACCCTATGTCCTCTGCCAGCATCAGCTCGACTGTACTGACTCTGACACGGAATGTGTGTGTGACTGTGTATGTCTGTTATTGTGTGGCAATACCAACATGACCCTAGCAATGACCTCTCCTGGGATGTCTCAGCGGATGCGCGCTTCACCCCACACTGCTGAGAAGGCAAACGGGTCTCATCAGTGTGGACAGGTCAAGGGGGCATCGCACAGCAGCCTTTTACTGCTGTCACTCAAATGCCACTCCTTTCCCTTCTCCCTCACAATCCAGCTCTCAATTTCCAAACCTTTGATTTATAGTCATGCAGAGCTCTCTTAAGAGAGAGAGAGCTAAAAAAAGCTTTGATCTTGTGTTGTATTAGTTCTGTGGATTGAATGCAATGCTGATGATGTTTAGGCTGCTTTTCACATTCTTTCACATCTGCATTCGTCCATGCTGAAATAGGGCTGATTTTCATTGTTCCCCCTGAGGCCCATAAATAACTGATAAAACATTTATGACTCTGACTAGATGAATATTGTTGTCTGTTTGTCTGATTCTGAGCCACACCTTTGTTCTGCTGTTAGTTAGGACCGTCAATTTAACATGTTAATTAATACAGCTAATTGTAACAAAAGTGATAAATAATGCCTACTGATCTGTTTACTCTAGCTGTTTTGTTGCTGGACCCAGTGCAATAGAGTGGAATGGAGGGGATAGTTCCAGAAAACATTTACAATATCTTTCACAATATTACTGTTTTACTGTATTTTCGATCAATGTAATTTTTTCTTGATCAACAAGCTATTTCTATCTGTGCACGTGTATCCGCTTGTGTTTTAAATGATACCATAAATCTTGGTAAATGTGTTCTCCTAAAAAAAACCTCTGATGTAAGACTGACGGTAAGAGTTTTCCCTCCCTTGTGCTCTGGTAGACTGCTAATTGAAGCAGCTCTAAAGTATGATTTGCTTAAACCTCTCTCTGTTGTCTCAGAACGGTTATGGTTTGGACAGGGATGCTTTGTTGTTGTTTTTATATTGACGTTAATTAGAATAAATGAAGCAAGTGTCTTGATGAGCATGCGAATGAGAGAAAGCGAAGCTGGCTTCTGATTGAAGTGGAAATGGCAGTACCTGACAACTGGCTCATCGCCAGAGCGAGTGAACGAGAGTTTGGGCCACGGAGGGGTCAGAGTCGCAGACTACACTAGATTAATTTGTACACTCGTCATGGGACCGGGCAGCCATCTTAGAGTGCTGTCTAGACTGCAAGAAAGATCCAAAGCCTGCTGGGGACACACAAACTGCCATTTATGACAAATTACTGTTGTATTAAACCTCAGACTACAGAGGCACAGAGCTCACTCTCCACACTCTTGATTCCTGGCATATTTTGAAAAGGTTTGGGAGGGAAAACTAACCGGAAACAAACAACTTCCACCTGGGAATTTTTCTGTGTTGAAACAAAATGTTCAGTCTTACGCTTTTTTAACACTGGGAGATATTGAATTGAGAGAACAGAGCTTGCTTAGCGCACATTTTTTCATTATGAGAATGGAGCTGGTTGGAATAACAGCCATGTGGATATTTATTAAGCTTGCCAGCATTGCCAGGCTATAAAGCATTAGTGGGGGTGGAATCCTCTTTTCGGTATCAGAGATTACTAATGGTGATGTAGCACTAGCTCTCTGTCCTATAATAAGCAGCTGCATATAACGCACATTCGAGCACTGATAACAGTACTCCACCCTACACAACACTGTTTTATATGACTCTTTAATACATTACACATTTATTCATCATGTAGTATGGATGGTGTGAATGAGTGGGTGTGATTAAAGGGTCATTCCTGATATGACAGGAGAAACAGACAGGAGAAGACAGAAGAAATTTTTTTAAAAATTTTATTTTTAAAAATGTCTGTGTTAAAACCAATGGGCTATGTCACAAAGGCAGTTACGTGCAATCCTGTCAGACAAGCTTCTCTGCTTTGCCTTCGTCTTCTAATATTTCCAAGATTTCCTAATTTAATAAAATTGTTTGAAAAATAATAAGCCGTAAACTAGCAAATTTCAATAATTTTGTCTCATTACTCTCTACAATTTACAAATATTTGAGATGCGAAAGATACGATGGGCCTATAATTTGCTATATACGTACAATTACTTATGGAAATGGCTCAAGAGCAGCTTTTTTTTTGACGGAATGGAAAATTGAATGGAAACAGGCTGGAAACAGCAAATTTCGCAAACTTTTTTTATGCATATATACTTTGTCTATAACAAAACAGCACAAAAACTGTATGGAAACTTTGCTAGTGTGACTTTATATCTCACAATTGGCTATTTGTTTTGTAATTGCGATTTATCGTGATATTTCAGATTTGTTCCTCATAATATCTAACAATGTGACATCTTACAATTGCAAATTTGTTTCTCCTAGTTGAGTTTTTATGTTGCAGTTTAAAATTTTCAATTGAGTTTAAATCTCATGGCAGTTTCAGATTTTTCCCCCTCATAATTCCGAATATCCAATTTTATCTCACAATGTGGCCTCAAAATTGTTATTTGTCTAATGACTGTATTTCTAAAAAAGTAATAAAAATTCTAAAATTCACCCTATGCTCATTAATGTCTTATAATACACTGGTCCAAATAGATTGAAGACATGAAAATGTACTGCATAACAGGAATGGCTCTTAAAACACTGTTGTAATCTGTAAATCTATAACTTTATTCCTCACAGTGAATAGGGAATGATGGATTATCTCCAGCCAAAGAAACAATTTCTCAAGGCGAGGATGGAACACGTCCAAATAAAACAATGACCTCCAGGCCAGGGTCCCTAAACAAACATTTCCACGGTCAGGAGTCCAAGAGGTCAACAGATCTAGTTTAAGCTGTGTTGACCCCGGTTCCCACAATGGGAAATCTTCCAAATGGCTGACTCACACCGAAGCGCTCTTCTATGTTATTCCTTTCATTGTTTCTTGCAGTCTCTTTCTTTCTCATTCTCTTTTTCCTCAACCTTTGTCTCTCCTCTCCCCAGCCTCTTCCATGTGTCATTGTCGTTTCCTCTCTCTGTCCTCTGCTTGCTTGCTTGTTTAGCAGCATTAGAATAAAAGAACAAAAAAAAAACACAGAAAATAAATATGCACAGGAGATATCTGAAACTCAATTAGGCTAATTTGAATATCTCTCCTTGTTAATGAGATTTACTGAACATTGGATCATTCTAAAGAAGAAAAAAGATGAAATGTAGAAAAGAAAAAAACAACAACACCAAAAAAGCACAGTTTGATTAATCAGCACAATACGTCTCTTTGAAACTATAGTGGCATTATAACTTAATTTAAGAGTAAGGAACCGCTTTGCGATTAGATTTGATGGTAACACTTTAGTTTGAGGTCCAATTCTCGCTATACTAGTTGCTTATTAGCAAGCATATTACTAGGATATTGGATGTTTATAAAGCACATATTATTCCACATCCCTTAATTAAAAACTTAACTACTACCTTACTAACTATTTAGCAGTAATTAGGACTTTATTGAGGCAAAGCTGTAGTTAGTTAACAGTGAGTATTGGACCAAATTGCCTGTGTAGAACAATGAAGGGCATAATTTTGTTAAGTTCTATTTTGTCTCTTTATTTCTCCTGTGCCTGATATTCTTGTTCTCTGTCTCTCCCTTCTGTTCGCTATTTTTCTCATTCACACACACCAAAAATAGCTTACAGTGTGTTTACTTGCCAGAGATCACGCAGAGCTCCTTTAACAAGCTGCATCCTCTTTTCTTGTCCTCGCAAAGATCTGCTTTCTCGTCCACTGAAGTGGATGAATCGGATAGACCAGTGAACAAGAAAACTGGAATTATTTTTATTTGAGTAATTCTTTAGGGAACGTGCATGTGCATGGAGCCCAAGATCAAATTAATTGAATTCTGTTGATTGGCCAGAGGTGATGCCTCTGTTTGCTTTCAAAGTTCTTTGGTGAAACCATGAGTTTATCTGCAGAGCTGCAGCAGAACGGTGCCTGGTGGACCAAGCTTTCGCCCCGGGGTGATCACTGAAGAGTTCATGCCTTGTTTCAATCTCTAGTTGCAAAACTGTGCTGCGCATGTTCAAACAGCAAGTAATTTTGGTGACCATTTTGTGCTTTTATATCAATAATTTATTAACAAGGTACACTATGTAACTTTTATGTTCAAGACTTGAATAATCCATTAATACATATTCATATCAATCCTTCTTCCAAAACGTGTTTTTGCCTAGTAAGCCCATTTTAAGTCTTTAAATTTTAGACCTGAAGTGATGTTTTCGTGGGAAATTGCGTACATACATCACTCGCCTGTGCGTGTCTCATCATGTCAGTAAATAGAGAAAAGTTTCTTCGGCTACTTTGATGTGTGTGTACGGTGTGGGAGTTGCAGAGGTTAGATGTCAAAGCGAGCAAGAAAGGTTGTCATGGAGCAGCTAAATCTCGAACCTCCGGGGAATTAACGGTTTAAAACAAACACTGAACAGAGGAAAGTCTGCTGGCAAAAAGAGTATGCGACAAAGCTCATAATAAAACAAGAATCAACATTTGCTTTTTTTTTTGAGATGGGATTTAAAATGTTGTAAAAGTGACACGGAGATGATGTTTTCCTCACTCCACATTTGAGTACATTATTATTTCTTGAACCGATAAATAGCCATATGTAGCTCTCTATCAGAGTTCATTGTAAAGCATTATCTATTGCGAAGGGTCATTTCATTATGGTTGTTGTAGCGCTGTGCTTGAATTTATTTTCAAGGAAGTACCATATCTATTAATAGGTAAATCTACAGTAACATCTTCAGCTAGTCAGCTTGAGATCCTTTCCATCTAAACTGGTTATATCTCTTAAGCCTAGTAGTGAATGTTTTATGAGTAGTGAATAACCATATTCATCCACACAGTCACGCAGAGCCGAAGCACAACCAAAATAATGTTCTCCCGCAAAATGGATGCAGTTTTGATTTTTAACCGCTAGAGGGCCAAAAGTTACATAGTGTACCTTTAAACAGCCTAATAAACAATAAAAAAATATATATTTTATTAATACAACTTTGTAGGTTTTTTTTTCATTTCATTAAAATATTTTATTCTACATTCTAAAAAATCTAAATTCAATTTTCCAATTTGAAGTGCCTTGGAAAAGTACTTATTTTGCGATTTGAGATTGATCATATGGGGACCAGTATTCTCACATCCCAAGTCTTGGCAAATAATCACATCTATTAATTTAGAAATAATTGTGTATTTCTGCCTCTAATTTCTTAGGGACACCTACTGAAAATTGGTACATATGTTATTTAGCCTCTCTGCACTCATGCATAGAGCCCTTTCTCTCCTCGGCACATGATTTCCTGTAATGGTATTTGCATGAAAAATTAGATATCATCTTTCTAATTAAGCTCATAAGCATAATCGCATTGCTCTTATCAATTCTGCTATACACGAGTTCAAAAAGCACACCAACATCAGTGGGGAGAGGCATCACATAGCCAAAACCCATAATGCTTATCTTTCATCAGATAAAGTGGATATGTGCATGAGAAATGGAAAATGTGTGTGGTTACTAACGGAGCAGTTGCTACTTGAGTCTGTTTTTTTTTTTCATGCCGCTTTTCAATTTACGGAAAATAGTGTCTCAAAGCACCCCAGTGAGCAAGACTGCAAAGAATCTGTAAGATACTTAGGGGTTTGAGGAGGAAACCTTGGGAGGAACTCACCAGCTCAGCAGGTGGATTTCACCTCCTCAGGCTCAGATTTAAAGTGCCCCTATTATGCTTTTTCAGATAATACCTTTCATATAATAGCTGTTTGTGAATGTGAAAGACCTGCAAAGTTTCAAAGACCAAAGTGCACATCAAATGGAGTTGTTGTCTCCCAAAAGAAAGAATCGATTCTGAACTGCTTGAAACAAGTCGTCAGTAATGCCATCCTTACTTCAAGTTGCTCAAACCTACAACATATTGGCATAATGCCCGCCTATATGGTTTTCGTTGCACAACAAACTAAATAAAAGCGTACCACTTAGAATCTTCCTGCTCAACCTGTGCTTCACTTCTTCTAATGTTTCAGCATCAGACTCTGGCTCAAAATGATACAGTAAAACTGACACCATTCCTACTCTTCACATCACTGTAGCACTAGGAAGCCTCCGGAGCTGAAATTCAGATATGGTAATGGGGGTTTTGTATGGGTTCTTTGACCAATCACAACAGACTGGGCCATCTGACCAATCAGAGTAGGCTCGCGAAAAGGAGGAGTTTAAAGAGACCGGATCCTTTCTCAAACTTTTTCAGACACTATGAGAAAAGAGGTGATGCCGCAATGTATATTGAGAAAATTAAGTGAAGTTCACAACGTAAATTCAGGAGGAGTGAACTCATCTAATCTTTCAATGAACTGCTGAAGTATATAAGCAGCCACTCACCTTGGTCTGGCATCAGCTGTTTTGGCATCCCTCCACCTCCCCAACTCCACCAACTTAATTTAGGCATATTACTACCATACTCATCATTCAAGCATTAGTAGTCCCACTGGGGGGTATATCTAAGCTTGAGTTGAAGCTGCTTCCTTGAGCCCCTCCATTGCGGACAGCAAGCTAAATATGCTTAACCTTATTAGCTTAAAGATTATATGGGCAAAGGAACCTGTGAAAGTGTTTTTTGAGCTTGGATGCATGAAAACATGTCCAGGAAACCTCCAAAACAAAATGAAGAACTTTTAAAATAACATAATAGGGTCTATATGGAAAGTTACATATGCAGTAATGGATTATTAAATAAATGAGTTAATGTGTTAGTAATTGTAGATTTGTCAGCTGGAGACTGAGTGATGCTGGCAGTGGTCAGTGAAGCATCTATCACTGTCTGGGTGTAGTTGGCGCTAGGTGTGGCACAATGTCAGTTTGGAATGGAGAGTAACACAGACTAACACACAACTAATTAGTTGCATCTGCTGTTTGTTAATGTGTTGCCAGAGGAGAGGCTTAGAGAAAACCATTTTCAAATCATATGGATCTATTATGATATTGACAGCCTAAGCTTTATGTCATGACACTAATCCTGGTTTATTGAAAATAGCCTATTCAGTGTGAACTTCATTGTGAAAATCCAATTTGATGGGTTTTATTTACCATGATATGCGAATATTTGTTTAAAGATGTATCTGACATAATTGCTTTGTATACTCACCGGAACAATTTTTAATCAACTCCGTGATATGAAGTTATTTCACTGATTTTATTGAGACATTTTTTTTTGCATTGTTATCGTTAGACTAGACGTTAGAAAATGTGTGTTTGTCAGTTTGTGAGTGTTAATCAGATATAAAACTTAAATCTTAAATCTCTTAAAGTCTTAAATCATTTACTTCTACATGTTCCTTTTACACTAACAACAAATATAAAAACTTTTTTATAGCATTTTCTTGTGAACAGTACAGTTATTATCAAGTATATTAAAGTAGTCACGTTTCCATAATCATTGAGTATCATAAATTCCCACTGTACGTAATCAACCTCACTGTTAACTTCACATCATAAAGCTCTGTCTCACCTGGGAGGAATTCAGAGTCAGTCTGTTGTGCACATATACACCTTTCATCTGCTGTATGAAGAGCTCTTTGAGATATTACGTCCCTTAAGGAAATGCTGAATGTTAGCCATGTATAGTTTTACTTCACTACCTAATTAAATCAGTACTTATTCAGATTATTCAGTACTTTTGTGCTCATTTAAAGTTTTACACAAGAGAGATCTTCTGTGAGCTACAAGGTTGTTAATCAATGGAATCAATGGCATCAATGTATGAAGCCATGAGCTAACCTCTATTTTAACATAATTTTTAAAATAATCATGTTTAAAAGCGGAATTCATTACCCATGATTCAACAATAGAAATCTCCACCAATCAGAAAATTGCAACAAGCAAATCCTACAAAAAGAGCAGTTTGGTGCCTGTCCTCTCTCATGAAGCACAAAGGACATAATCGAGTCGATCTCCTGAAAATCTCAGACTACTTAAATATTTGTAAATATTAGTTTTAGTATCATTGAGATGGTATTACTGTTTTTATTAACTCTTTTCCTGCCATTGACAAGATAGCATCATTTATAACAACGCTTCCCTGCCATTGATGGGTTTTATGGTAGAGCATTCTTCATACATCTTCTAAAACAGTTTCTCGTGATCCAAAAACAAGCGAAGAAGATCTGTATAAACCAGGAGTTAATATTTTATTATTTTTTGTTTTCATTTAAATTTTATTCAAAGTTTCAGTAATTTTGTTGTGTTTTTGTCTTTTTAAGATTTTTTTTATGTGTAATATGTCTATTTAGTTTTTAGTATTTTTTAATTTCCATTTTAGTTTTAGTTATAGTTATTTTAATAGCCTATATCAACTTAAACTACATGAAAATGAGAAATGTTGCCTCGGCAATCACACTATTGTTGGTTTAACTTAAAAAAGTAAAGTGGTTGGCTTAACATTTTTAGTTCATTGATATTAAAAATGTGAGTTAATACAATGGAGATTGGTTTAATCAACATAAACTCAAAATATTATGTTAAATCATACAATTTTTTTTACAGCGTAGCTGAAATAAGTTTATTTTTAAACTATTTTATTCTAGTCCAGGTTTATTTTATTGCAAGTGTTGAAGGTTTTTTTTGTTTTAGTTTTAGTTAACTATAACAACCCAGGTAAATACATACATATTTTGCAATGAATGTTAAATATATTGAGTCTTTATATAATCGACATCTTTAAATCATAGTTTTAAATTTATGTCTAATTCAATTGTCATTCACAATGCTTCATGGGATTGTTGTTCTTTTCTTCATTAAAGTTAACAAGTACACATTCTTGTACCTTTCTCTTTTTGATGAGAAAATTATTTATGCACTATTTTCCGAAAAAAGTTGCTTTTTTTGTTTTGTTTTGTTGGACAGGTGAGATAATGAATGAGACAGGGATTGCTGCAGGTTGCAATGGGCGTGCTGAAATATATACAATGCTAAAAACAGAAATTAACCCCTAACCCAGGGGTGTCCAAACTCGGTCCTGGAGGGCCACTCTCCCACAGAGTTTAGCTCCAACTCGCCTCAACACACCAGCCTGGAAGTTTCTAGAATGCCTTGTAAGACCTTGATTAGCTGGTACAGGTGTGTTTAAATGCGTTTGGAGATGAACTCTGCAGGACAGAGACCCTCAAGGAGCAGGACTGTACACCCCTGCCCTAACCCAACCCCTACACCCTAACATGCAGCTTTCGACACTTTTCGCAATTGTAAAGAGATTTCGGCAATCATTCTGAACCACATCAATTGATGACAGTGCAGCGTCTAACACCATTATGGTATCGATACTTTAAGTACACAAAGAACAGTGCTAGCTAACTACTGATAGAGCCTTTAGCATAAATGATGCCTTGGTTAGCATGGTTAGCACTAATAATATTTTATGACACATTTATCATATGATAAAATACAGTGCAAATGACTTCAATTTCACTGCACTGATTTGCAAGTGATATTGCTTAAGCATCCCATTTGTAATATAAATGTGTTTGTTTCTAAACAGGAGAAGTTCTTCACATCGTTCACATCCAACAAAGCTATTTAAAATAAGCAATCTGTTATTTAACATATCACTGAATACACCCATTATTCATTATCTTTTATCTATTGAATAATGAAAAAACTAGTCATCCATCAGAAAGCGTCTTTTGTTTTGGGCTGTGAGAAGAATTGCAAAAGAGTTTCAGTTATTAGAAAATTATACATTTTATTCCGGGCCAGTGCGAACAGTCTAGAGAGAGTGAGTTTTTCAGACAAATCCCCAAAAAATTAACTAGACAAGCCAAAGATACATTGCTGCGAAAAGAGTAATTTATAATTTACTGCAGCTCATTCCAGGTGACAGATACGTTTCACTTCTTGCCACTCCCCTCATTGCGTCTACATTCTCTGCGCTTTGTGTACAGCTCTGCATTCATTTCTCACCAGCATCTGGTCTAACACTGTTGCACTGTGCTGTTGTACTCTCTCTAATGTTAGCAGCCTGCCTGAAGAAACATCCTGCCTTTATTAATATATCAGCATAGAGGAGAAATAGGCCTGCTCTTCAGAAACTCAAACAGATGCAATAGCACAGGTCTGCGGTGTTCTACCAAAAAAAAAACAACACATGCATTACTTTGAACATTACATCAGTGTTTTCGTGGCTATCTCCCACCGGAGCAAAGATTGACTTGAGATTGAATATTAAGCTGTTGGATGAACACGTGTAATGTTCTCACAAAATGAAAGGATCACTCATTATGAGTTTCAAAGCCAATGGCTCACACAAGATCTGCAGAGAGACACGGTGAATTAAAACAAAACAAATATGTTTGTCTGCGAATTAATTAAAAAAAACTGCCAAATGTTGCTTTGTTGGGCTCTAGTGGAAGAAATTGTTGGCACAGACAACCAGCGGTTGCGTTTTTTTCTTCTTCTTGTTTGGATTATAATGTCAACTCATGCTGTGACTCACGCTCAGAAAATTAGCCAGATAATTCATAAAGCGTTAGGGGTGCGACTCGCCCGTTTCACCCTCGTTTGAGGTAAACACGACAAGAGACTTCAATGACACCGTGCTTTAATCTTTCTGCTGATTAATTCCACCCTCACCTGAAAAAAAAAAAAAAAAAAAAAACGAGCTAGTTAAGGAAACTTTTTTAGCCCTCCTTTTGTGGTTTCAAAATAGCTGATGCAAAATAATGAGTCTGGGCTTAATTAGCAAGAGCTACTTCACAGGAGATAAACAAGTAAATGATTAAATCCGTTGATGGTCTTGTTGGATAGAGAGTCTGCCGCATCCGATCTCTGTTGCCATGGAGACAGACGGTGACTCTGCCGGTTTCTCTCCGTTCAGCACGTTCGTTGGATCGTTTCAGGCGATAGTTGCAGATACCTGGTTGCGGCGCTCAGCGAGCTCTCTGCTGAAAACAGAAGGTGTGAGATACACAACATCGATTGTACGGTTACAGGCAGATACTCTCTGATCAAATGACAGGGTGACATTCAGATTTTATTCAGAAACTGCCGTTTTCTTCTCAAGACCTCAGGCAAAACAGACAAAAAAGACAGAGCTGGGCTGAGATTATAGAACAGCAGTTATTGGAAAAAAGCTTCTGCATTACCATGTTTTGCATCTTTATTTTTGTCACTCGGTATGTCATATACATGGAATATATGACATACATATAGTTTTGACATCTATTATATTTTTTCTTCTTTACAGTAGAGAAACAACATTGAGATGACACACTATTTGGTTTCTAAATTGAAGCTTTTTGTTAAATAGTGGCATATAAATCCTTTTCGGTACCTCTTAAGATCAACATCCCACCAAGTCTTCATTCTCTCGCATCTATTCACATTGTGTCGTCAGTAATGCAGTGTTTTAAGTTCAGTTGTCAGTAGTGGTAGCACTTCACAATGCAATAAAATAGTTCCAAAAGTAAGTGTCTTGCACAAGCGGGGACGTCGCAGTCCCATCGAGACCAACATGGAGTTTCCAAAGCAATCTTTTAATTTATCCAATCAGCTCTTGGGATGTGTGAGGCAGGCCACACCTCTAACCCCATTGGAAAAGGAGCTGTCTTTTTCGTCCCCCACAAATGCGGTTTTTAAACCGTCCCCCTGCTGCGCTTCCCCGAAAGCGGACCAATCCTCTTCTCCTCCGGGAGCCTTGGAGAGCAGTTTGGCGGCGGACTGCGTGGTTTTCACCCCTGATCCCAGTACTGTCATAGAAATTACAGTCTTTGCTCTCCTAGAGCTTGTGCCTGATCCCAAGGCCGTTGTGTAGGTAACAAGGCTTTTGTGTTTGATTTGGCCCCTTGACATCAGTGCAGACTCGGAGCAGGTGAGTGTCTGTGGATCCTGCACCATTGCAGAGGGGCTGGCAAGTGATCGGCTGGGATTTGCCACAGCCTCAGGATTGATTAGGTTGTAGCTGGAAGCTCCCCTAACCCTGTTGTGCAGCTTGTTCCCGCCTCCATCCCCATAATTAGGTCCCTGAACCGAGGGGATAATGGGTACGGAGTGGGCTCGGAAAGAAGGGGCAAGAAAGGTGGTTCCCTGGTCAAGACGAGTGCACGGAATATCGGTGTAGCCCATCTTTCCTTTAGAATGGGCGGCAAGCATTATTTGCATATTCAAATTGCAACGGCTTTGTTGATTGCTTTCCGAGTGGGACTGGCACCTAGAGAGCGAGAAACCGAGGGAATTAGTACTTACATCTCTTCAACATTACACTAAATGTGTCCGTTACACATGAAAGAAAGTGCTCGACCACTTAGAATGTAGTGAAAATAGTTTTATAGCCTAAAAAAACAATTACAGCAGAGATCAAATTATTTCAAGGTGGTGGGAATATTAAATCTCAGTGTAATTATGTATAGTCTGCAGCTTGTGCTGTGTGCCTGTGGCAGGGAATCTGCAGGGTTTTTAAAATCAAATGTAAGGCTTTTAAAGACATTTTCTTTAAAGGTCTGTACAAATAATATCATTTGGGCAGGGTAGAGGAAGATCTATGGTAACATGCAAACCATAAAATGACAGTAAAAAACACAATTTAAACAACTTTACAGCTAAAATGATAGGTTCTGACAAAACGAAAAATATTTACAAAATGATAATCCTCATTAATTATAAAAATTATAATGTAAATGATTGTATTTTAAAATATAAAATATAAATTAAATATATATATATATATATATATATATATATATATAGAGAGAGAGAGAGAGAGAGCTAATCTTGTCCAATTTGTTTGATAATCAAGACCTTTCTTATATCATTTAAAATATTTAAGACTTCTTGTGAATTATGAAATTTGATACAAATGAATTGAAGACTTTTTAAGGACCCTGCTTCATAAGTCACAATGAAATAGCAACAGATCTGACATACATCTGAGTGTACGTAATTATTGAAAAAGAAAAGAAATGTAGGACGGGAACTTGGTTCTATGCGTTGAATGGATTTTGAAATGTCAGCGTGGCACGCAAAGGTGGAGATTGCAGATGAATTCAAGATTGCAGTATTACATGAATGGACAAGTCCTGCATAAGTCACCAGAGATAACTCAACGAAAGATCCGAATAAAGAAAAAAAAGGAGAGAGAAATATATGCACGGATGAATTGTTCATAAAAAGATCTATAACATGCATTTGTGAAAATGGATAAACTTTTCATTTAATGCAGACTTTAACACTGAGCACTTTCTCTCTTTCGATGGCTTTATCATAGATTTAAGCCATTCTTATCAAAGCATGTGTATCCCACACCCAGACCTATGATTTTACGAAGAACATGCTACTTGATATAGCTGTGGTTTCGATCTGCAAGAGGAGACTTCTTATCAAATCCAGCACACCTTGTGGTGAAAAAGCAAAAATATTTCGTTTTTTTTTGCTGAGAAACTGTTGTGGAGTAAAACTCAGATCTTGCGACGTGACCCGACCCGAGTTTATCTAGGGTTTTGTCAGATGTAAAATCATAAGAAATATTGTGGCTTTCTTGATGTTAAGGATTCAAACTAGCACAGTTATCACACTCTCATCTGAACCTTGACAAGATGACATTTAAATACAGTTTTACATAACACCAAATCAGACACATAAAAAATGGTATGCTTTGTCACTTCCCAGAAACCCCAGCTCATCTAACCACTGAGTTATTGTCTAACATCAAAGACTGTTAAATAACAGGGCTTAAATAATTGAGCCCTATAACACAATGCACGGGTATTAAAAGTGTATTCTAGCTGCAGGTTAATCCGGCAGATCTCAGCAAATCAAAACAATATCTAAATATAACTGCACCGAACGCACACACAGTTTCAATCCATATTTCATCTCTGACAGGTAAATATGTGTCTTTGCAGAATCTTTCTTTTTTTATTATTTTTTTATTATATATGACACTGACAACATTCAGTGGGGGTCCTGCTGTCATAGTGAGGGAAATAAGCGAGCTGTGCGTGCCCATCTTCCCCCCACTCCTCACTTCTTTTTTTCACCATTAGACTAGTGTCTCCATGGCAACAAGAGAAAGGTTCGGGGATGGTGTTGGCGTTTTAAAGCAGTTAAGTCTAGAAATAGGTCAGTTCCGCCCCAGCCTGTCTCTCTCTGGGCCGGCCAAGACTGGACCAAGAAAGGTTCAGAAAGGCTTATCAATATTTAATTAATCAAGAACAATAATAACAATAGCTGAATACTGTGGACCCCTATTGGGGTAACCAACTGGTTGTGCTTTCAGACACTTAAATTAATTAAGCAAAAGTCGAGGTAACCCAGCAGACTTAACATATTTTTTTTCTTTTTAAAACAAGATCCCTGCTGCTGACACACTGGGAAAAAGAAAACCCCATTCTATAAGCGTGTTAGTGCGTATGTACTTGATCACATCCCTTAAATGAGTCTCCAAGCTCAAAGCGGCACTGTTTAAGAATGTAAATTATGGAAATAGGTCAAATAGAGAGAGTTTGGCAGTAAGCAGAGTTTAAAAGTCGCTGTGAAGCTGGATCAAGTTCGCATGGTAATGAGAACATTGCTCAGATATTCAAGAGTAAAGGCCTGTTCACACCATGGACGATAACTATTACGATAATGATAAAGACGTTGTTCTAACAATCATCCTAACAAAAAAGAACAGTTAGAATCACTATAGTTGGAATCACTTTCAGAACCATGTTTCTAGCTGATGAACGATAAAAACAATAACAGCTAACCAGAATCCATCATGATTTAAAGAGCTCGAGCTTTTAAAGCGACAGACGGCAGAACTGCAGCGCACGCATAACATAAACAGAACGTTATCGTCCATTGGTGAGGACGCTAATATAGTTATTGTTTTAGTTATCTTTATAGTTATCATTCTTGGTGTGAACGGACCTTAAGTGCTACTTGTGCACATACACCCTATTTAACTGAAGGTATAAGTATAGCAGCACGTTTCTGTATTTGGTTGCATTGTGAGTATTTGCAGCACATGCGTTTTCAAACTGATGAAGATGTTTTCTTAATTTGCTGGGGTTTTTTCTATTTGCATGTGTTTCCTTCAGTTGCAGCACGACAAGCTATCTCAACCTTAGTTTTGTCTACAAACAATGTCAAACTATGTCCAAAAGTTTGTGGTTGGTAAGATTTTTTAAATGTTTTTGAAAGAAGTCTCTTATTTTCACCAATGCTGTGTTTATTTGATTGAAAATACAGTAAAACAGTACTATTGTGATTTATTACAATTTAAAACAACTGTTTTCTATTTTAATTTATCCTGTGATGGCAATGTTGAATTTTCAACAGCCATTATTCCTAAGTAACATTTCTTATTATCAGTTTAAAATGGTTACTATGCTGCTTAATATTTTTGTGAAAACCAGGATAATTTTTTTAGGATTCTTTGAAGAATAGAAAGTCAAAACAGTGTAAATTAGAAATATTTTTACCGTCTTTTTTTAATCAATTTAATGCACGTTCACTGAATTAAAAAAAACTAAAAAAACTTACTGACCTGAATCATATTTTTTTTTATAACTAGCCTTTTATAACTATTTTTTATGTATTATTAATGCACACAATTCTTTGCATTGCATAATTTGACAATAGCACACCCTGATTGGTTTATTTCATTCGTTGTTTATATAATCTAAGTTTTAACAATGTAACTCATATTTTTACAATGGATTTTTGTATTTTAAGATTGAAAGTCTGTTATAAAACATGGGTAATATAACAATAAAAGATGTGCTTAAACACATCTGAATTGCTAAAATAAATAATGAAGGCATGGTAAAAGTTTCTCAAGACAGTAATTACTGTCATTATAATAATAAAAAAAAGTTGAAATCTGTCAGTTTTGATAAATAAATAAAAAACATTAAAAAAACAAACAAACAAACAAACAAACCACTGGAACATAAAAGTGGCAGTAGTCAAAAACACACACATGAACCCTTAAGAATCTCATGAAAATAATCTACACTGTGCTCAAAAGTATTGCAGTTAGAGCAAAAAAATATAATTTTGTCATTTTGTTGCATTTTATTGCTCACCTTCTCAAAGATTGTGGCATCACCTCATTGACCTCCACCTCCTGGAGATGTTTATAGGAATGAAGAGAATCTCGAGATCCTCCAATGAGATGATGGCCCGCTCTAGAGATGGGCGGAGTCCACTTTGAAACAACTCGATAATTGGTTACCTTGTGTTTTAGGGCGGGGCTTGAGGAGAAGGAGCAGCTTCTGTAGAAACATATAAAAGCTTCAAAAGTGAGAAGACGAAGATCACAGATTATTTCAAAGAGTGTATACAAGACAGCCTTAGGTTACCAAATGCTAGAATTAAATAAATGCTTGTAAATTACTTCTGTGGAAAAAAAAATTATTCCACCGTAACTCAGAAATGCTAATCTTCATGGTTGTTACCAATTACAATTATTATAATTCTTTTAAGTGGTTCATTTTTGACGTTAACATATGGTGCCATATTGAGAGCTGATTAAATTTCTTCCTCCATTGCTTTCACTTCTGTGGAGAAGGACGGAGTGTCAGAAGTTTTACAATAGATGTGAAACTCTGGGAAAGTACCTGCAGCGCTTCCCCATGGAGAGACTGCGATTATGATTTGGTAGGGAGACTTTAGAGCTGCTGAGAACTATGCTGGCCGCCTGTGGAGAGGAGAAACCATGGGCTCTTCTGCTCTGTAGAGACGAACAGGAAATAAAATATATTATTGCAGGTGAACAGAACTATATAATAGATGACCTCATTGATTATCATTCATATGCATGTATGACTCATGGGTCTTTCTATCCATGTGTGAATGTTTCATGGGTGTCAACACAGTGAGAGTTAGAAAGTGAGAAAGTTGGATGAGTGGATGCAGAGAAGTGCTGGCTGTGATGTCGTGAAAGGTTAAAAGGCTCACTTCATGAATATTAACTAGGTTATGCAAAAATAATTTAGAATTATCTTTTATGGTTTTGATTAGACCGATCAGGTCTGTAGTAGAGCATTTGTTCGTACCCTAGCCACATTTGAAATGCAAACGTAACATTGCGATTAGAAATGTCCATATAATTATTTAAAAACAATTTCAATAGCACATTGACTTGCTAAGTTATAATTACACACTGGATTGAGAGAGCAATCACTCTTTCTAAACAAGTTCACATGCCTGAATAATTTTGTGACATTTAATTTGACAACTTCATTCTTGTATCTGCCACTGTCTGGCCAGGAATTTGTTGGTCAGTCGATGAATGCATGGATCAGTGACTGGGGCTTGAATATGATTTGTTGGTCCAGCAGTACGATTTTTTTACATTTGGTTCGGGGTCCATCCTTTCGATTATTTTAATAAGTCCAAATTGCAGCTGAACTGTAGTGAACATTCACTACATGTTTGGGAACAGTGCACTTTTTAAGTATGTTATGCTCACCAAGGCTACATTTATTTGATCAAAATGCAGTAAAAAAGGGTCATGTGAAATATTATTAAATTTTAATATATTTTTTTAAATGTCATTTATTTGATGGCAAGGATGAATTTCCAGCAGCATTTAAGCTAGTTTACAGTGTCACATTATCTTTCAGAAATCATTCTAATATGCTGATTTAGTGCTCAAGAAACATTTATTATTATCAATGTTGATACAGTTGTGCTGCTTAATATTGCTTAATATTAACATTGCTGCTTAATATTTAATATTAATTAAAAAAAATCGCAAAAAAAAATGCTGAAACGCATTTATTTGGAATAGAAATATGTGACAGTATAAAAGTCTTTTCTGTTATTTTCGATCAATTTAATGGGTCCTAGCTGAATAAAAAGCATTCATTTCTTTCTTTCACTTTTGAATGGTAGTGATATGAGAAATGGGAACACATTTGTTTGCATTTTGTTTCATGACTTAACTAAAACGGACTGGCTTTCCAATGACAACTGCAACAACCACTCAACAAAACATTCAAATCTAATTCCAACGCCGAATTGCCACTCATTATAACACACACTTACAAAATGAAAACTCCAGCTCAGAAGCTTCCTCTGTATTATACACATCCCTGCCGCAAGCTATTTCATGAAGTGGTGTGGACACGACCCGCCGCAAATTACATGTATGATTACTCTTCTGCTGTACATCAGCTCATCTCACTTCCCCTAACTTGTACAGACAGATAACAGTAGGAACACACATGCACAGGCCAAAGATGAAATAAAGGGATCATGAACTCTGAAAAGAGGCTGGATATAGACACTCACTCTGCAATATACAGGCCCTTCAGTGAGAGAAAGCCACTTTAATTAGACTTCACATATAAACTGCAGATTAAGCAAGACACTGATTTTTCACACTTTTCGACAACCCCAGTCAGGAATTAATCCCAGGCAAGATTACATTAATGAATTCCTGAAGTATTTTTTTCTATTCCCCCTCTTAAAATTAAAGCCATTATCTTACTACAACCCAGCACTCTGAGAGCAGCCCTCAATAAGTATCCCATACCCCCCAATGTCGCCCGAGCTGGAAAAGACAGTCGATAATGCAGTTATTCCAGTTAGTGAAATCTCCCTCCCTCTGCCTGTCCTGTAGAACATCATTAAAACGATTGAGTTTGACTTTAAACCAGTTTGGGGCCTTACAGCTGAAAAATCATGTCCTTCTAACACTGCTGCTTCCTTGGGGACCTGTTAGCATTGTTATTCTCTCCAGCAAGAAAATTGGATGATTTCTGACCACCCCTTCATCGCCTCAGCAGGGCGAGGAGAAGCAGAACAGCAGTACTGGCTGCTGTAAATGTCAAAAAAAAAAAAAAAAACCTGTGGGGTGGGGGTTTGAAACGTGCATAATTCAAGTGAAGTCTGAAGAAAAGATTGGAGCTCCCCTCTTAGCCTCTTTTTAAATTAATTTTACAGTCGTCTGCTGCTGGCTCAGCAGATTTTTGTGACGATTATATAAGCGTTCCAATTAAAGGTTTTCCCTGCATGCTTGGATTAGCAAGAGTGACACTGATCTGATTCGCTACACCCTGTGTCATTTACGCAGTGTATGCACTTTCGTATAAATTACTTTGGTATAAAAACATCTCAAGGAAATGTTAAGGTAAACCATTGGGAATAATTGAGGCTTGATTCTTCACTCTCATTGGACCTGACAGTGCACACGGGAACGTGAGCCGTCAACATTTTTGTACGGGATGAGAATGAACCCCAAGTGGCACATAAGAGAGACTAATCTTCTAGTTTGGATAATGAAACTCTATTCATCCAGTTCTTCATCAGCTAGGTGGCCGGCTGCCTTTGACTGTTGCATCAGATAGATGCAGTGTTTCCTCCCCGAGCTGCATGCAGTGTTATTTCTGTCAGCTTGAGGGATCTTTGGAGCAGGTGGGAAAGCAGTAAAGCCGTGGAGGGCATCATTCCTTCAGCTGCCTGTTGGCCAGTTGTATTCATTACTGGTGACTGTTATGCACAGGGGACTTTATTTGAATCTCCATAACAGCACACGTGGGTGGCTTGATTTCTGACCGTACACATATATATTTGGTATACGCATGGGTGTAGGCTTTTTTCGGATAAGTGATCATTATGCGGACTGTCAGCTTAAATGTGGACATCATGCAAATTTGCTCTGAAACATAAACAAACGGCAGCTGCGAGGCGTCACCTTTTGAAGCTGGAGGGTGCTCTCGAGTCTGGGGCTGGATTTAGACATGAGACCAGAGGCGTTGACAGTACAGTCTCTCAAGTTGCGAATTTCGGTAAGATGGGCTCGATGCTTCTCTCTTTGTCTCCTGCAAAGTGTTAATACATTTTAAACCACACAATTTCATTTTGTGCATTGAGAAATGTCAATGACAGAAAAGAGAAAAGCAATAATATTTTATTAATATAGTTTAAAACATACAAATCCTTAGAAATGTACCCTTTGTATTCATGTTGATATAATTTTATTTAAAAAAAATGTAATTCAAATATAATCTTAATTATTACTGTCAACAGAGTTATTACAACAAATATCATGAATTATTAATTTAAAAATGTTATTACGTTCTTGGGGCATTATTGCATTATTTATTTCACAACCTGAACTAACCTTGTCATGAAAAGGCCAAATCAGTATTATTATTATAATTATTATGTGATTTTACAGACCGTGACAAATTAAATGTATGTAAAAAAAATGTTTTAATTAAATTTGTTAAAATATGTTTAAGAAATTATGATAAAAGATTATGCTAAACTGATTATGAAGATTATGATGTCACGGATCCACAACTTCTCTTCAAAAACACTCAAACTTGTTATTATGTTGAAACAATGTTATTCTAGCTTCCAAGGATGGTTTGGAGTTTATACTCACTTGTTTTTGCAGTAAAGAGCCATGCAAGCCACTCCCAGCAGGCTGATCCCCATGGCTATGCTGAAGATGGACAGAATCTGTCTCTGATAGGTTCCTGCACTCTCTGAAAAGACAGACATGGACAGCATACACTCATCTTCAGGCTTTATTCACAGTCATTTTTACTATGCCAGTCTAGATTGAACCAAATAACCTAATGTAACTAATTGGCTCTTATAGGTTGTAAGGAAAATTCAAATGACTCAATAATGGAAACATTCCCAGTGCGAGAGAATCAGAATTTTTAGAGATGATTGGAAAGGGAATGTTTCAAAAATAATAGGCTAGTTATACCATTTTGGCATATTTAACTAGCACACAACCATGTGCACACAATCACATTTGATTTGATGATGGGGGATAGACAGCAGAGAAACATGCAGGGAGCTGTCAGCTAAACATTCACGTGTCAGTGGTCAGACAGGCTTAAAATGTGCTTGCCGTAAGAATCTGCCTAATGATCGGTTTATAGGAAACCAGCACTATTGAACTGGATATACCTGACATTACATTACACAAAGTGGAATTTACTGATTTAATAATAATAAAAATAAGTTAAGAGCATGCTGGGAAATGTATTCTTTCTTCTTGGTCTATAAAATTAAAATGAATGGTTTTCTGCAGGGCTGGGCGATATAACCAAATATGAATCTCTTATTTAAATCGAGTTTACACTTTGTTGGTTATAAGACAATAGCCCCTTTCACACATACAGTCTCTACTGGTAAATTACTGGTAACAGATCATATGTGACCAGGACCTTTTCAAATATATCTGTAAATTTCTTCAGGCAATTTACAAGTTAGGGAAGTTATAACATTACCGGTACATTACTGGTATATGCACTGTGTCAACACGGAATGAAGATAACTGGTATTTTGCACGTATGAGGTCAGAACGCGCTGATGTAAGAACTGATTTGGGCCAATCAGAAGCCGTTGAAAGAGCAGCGGCTCTGGGCCATTCATAAAATGATGACGCAGATGACACATTTACTCAGCACTGTTTACAAATGTCTTCAAATTGGAGTGATACCGAAACAAACTCTTTTACTTGTCCGGGCGGATGAAGAGATTAGTCAACAAATTTAGAGGTCACTTCCGGTTAATGACATCATCACAGAGTTTACCGGTATTTTGGAACTGATGCGTGAATGAGCTGTTACCGTTAAAAAGCCAGACCAGTTGCTTGTGTGAACAGCACATTTGTGAATTTACCGGTAAAGTCGATCTGGCAATTTTACGGTAATTTACAGGGATTGCTGTGTGAAAGGGGTTAATGATTGTGAAGTGTGCAGAACACAGAAAGTGAGCGTGGTGAATGACAACTCCAGAATTTTGAGTGGATGAGCCACTGAATACCTTAAATACTTCCGTGTGCCATTTTGTTCACAAGCTCAACATACATGTTTATGATTGGTTGCAATGCTTAACACTGTAAAAACATGTTGTAAAAAGAAACCTTTGACTCTCTTCATAGAGCACTCAGAAAAATATGTACGGGAGCATCTGAAAACAGCACCTATCAGCTGTCATAGTTCTGAGACGAAAATGGGGAGTAAAATGGGCTTAGATATTTAGATAACATCCCTTATATTCAATGTATCACCTAGCCCTACTTGTCTTATTCGACGACCTATAAAATACAAAAAAAGCCATTCAAAGTTTGACTTGAACAACCAATCTCATGTGGTGGATTTTAAGAAGCATTCGCAATTTAAATCGAAATGATGATAACCCTGATTAATAGGGAGCTGGTCCTCCCTAACAACTCTAAGTCTTCTGGGAGAAGTTCCACTAGATGTCAGAACATTGATGGTGAGATTTGTTGTGTGACTTATATTCAGTGTATGACTTATATTCGGCGTTGAAGGGGGTTTTAGGTCTGAGCTTAAGGTAGTTCTACTGAATCAGACTCAGTGAATAATCTATATGGATCAATCTTGGGCAGAAACAAGCCACCCAAAACTGTCAAAAATATATCTGTGGAAAACAAAGAACAGGCAGTGGGATAGCAGGGACTGAAATGGTCCTCACAGGATATTGAGCCGTAGTTTGGTGGAGAGTCTCTGCATGCAGATGGATAGACTCCCTCACAAACATACACTCATGTGAAATGCTCTCTCATGCCACAAATGCACAGAGCTGACCATTCATGCACACATGCTCTCTCTCTCACGGAAAACATGCTCCGTAATGGCCAACAACTGGACTCGCTCACCATCCAGATTAAAATCACTGAGGCAGTCATTTCCGAGAAGCAGAAATGCATATGAGTTCCACTTAAGCTATCTCTCCTTCTCTGACAGTTTTTGAGGAAATCTTGAGGCAAGCGTGTGAAGCACGACTAATGGAAAACTTCACAGGATTCACTCGTTCACTTAAAGAAATGCTTTCAGTTGTCAGGCACTTGAAAGAGGACGGTAGGGCAGGGTGTGTGGATGCAGAAGTGGGAAAAGCTTGTGGAAAATCCATTTTCACAGCAGTTTTTTGGGCTCCTGATTGTTGACACTGCTTTAAGTCTGTGGTTTGTAAATTGTAAAGGCATGTATTTAGCCCTTGGCTGTGTAATATTTCTCATCCCCAGAGACTTGCTATGCAACATGCCACCTCAGCAAGGTGCACACCTCGAGGCTTTGCAGTAATTAACAGCCACATACACAGGCGAACACAAGCAGACACACACATGTATGCGCATAAGCCACACAGACTGCATCGCCCATACAGATGCTGCCCTGTGCCTTTACAATAGATTTCTTTTGCTCTGTTTCCATGGAAACTCAAGAACATTAGGTTTCTATGAGGAACAGAGAGCATCATGTGTGTTTGTATACATTAATGTTGGTCAAGAATGGGAGAAGCTTGTGTGTGCTTTTCTTTCTAACATCATGAATATGCAAAGTTACAATTTATATGAATGTATATAGGAAAGAGCCTTAGATTATTTTTAGTCATTTATAATAACAGTTTGTAACCTAGTTAAATGGTTCTGTGGTGCGATGAATGCATTTTTAAAAGTACAAATATTCCATGTAGTCTCTCAAATATAATGGGGTCATAAAATATCAATATTAATAATATAAATATAAAATTAAAACATTATTTAATGAAAAAATATTAAAAATAAAGAAAAATATAAATCATAATATAATTTCATATACATTTCCTTACCCATAAACTCAATTCCCAGCTCATCTGCTGCTTCAGGGAGAGATAACAAAAAAGAGACAAGTGGTTAAACAGACGGAGAGAAAGATAGAAACAGGGAAAAAGATGTTATCATACAGATTTCCACAAACAAAGACGTATTAAATCACCCAGATAATAACTGTGAATAAAAGCAAGCGAGTTTTGTCAACTAAAACTGCTCATTGTTCAGAAAGAAAAAAGGATTCTGTAGCAGCATCGTTTCGACAACAAAAATAGCTTTCTCTTGATTACCCAAGATACGAGCAGTCACAATAGTGAGGAGGGTGAAGCAGTTTATAATATAAAGCACATGAAGGCCTGTTAGTTTCCTGTAGAATAGCTACCCTTCCCTAGAGAAGCCGGATTTAGTCAGGGATGGGCTTTAGAAATGCCTCTGTCAACTGTAATGCCCAGGAGATGCTTATAATTGTCTTTTCTAGTTGAAAAAAAATGTTATTAATTCATCTGAAGGCTTCGAACCAATATGCCTCCTCTTTAAGGGAGTCTTCTCCAGCAGAGCAATGGACAAGCAATTCGCCTCTCTAAATACCGTCAGTCTCTCTCTCTCTCTCTCTCTCTCTCTCTCTCTCTCTCTCTCTCTCTCTCTCTCTCTCTCTCTCTCTCTCTCTCTCTCTCTCTCTCTCTCTCTCTTCTCTATCCCACTGAAGCCTCAGAACTGCTGTTCCTGATAAAGAGAAGGACACTCATGCTCTTTTCATTTGAATAGTCCCCTTTTTCAAGCCACTGTAATATAATCTCGTTTAAATTAAAATGAAACCCTCACACTTAATTGCTTTTCTGACAGAGGTGGTCTAAGGTTTTTAAATAGACTGCGTCTTGCCCAAGAAAGATTATTTTAGTGGACATACTTTGAGGGGAAAAAACAGAAATCAAACTCAGTGACAGAAAACCCTCTGTCAAATGATAAATTGCCACATAGCAGCCTCAATTTTTCAACGCCACATGTTTTTGCATATATTCATGCTGCAATTTAAACATGATCTGTGAGAAAATAATGAGCTGAAATTCTTTTTTCCCCTCTCAAAGAGGTCGTGCTGCAGTTCTTAATGAGAATGCAAGGAATGGTAGTTTTAGCCTAAACAATTCCTGCTTGTGATTTAAATTCATGGTGAATAAGGACAGAGCCCTTGTTTATTGTCAGCCGCAGCACAGTGCAGGCACAATGAAGTATGTGGAATCGCTTAAAGGTTGTTTTAAATGCTAATGTAAGCAGAATTGCTGGTAATACTCCTACCCAAGAGTTTTGCACAGTGTCTGTCCTCTGGGCCTATTGAATTCGCTGTGTTTTGTGGGATCGGGTGAGATTTTTAAAAAACACAATACAGCTCTGAGAGACAAAAGGCCAGGTGATGATCCAGCGGTTCTGTCGTATCCCTACTGCCAGCATTGCTTGGCCCATTCATGCTGAGGCTGCCTCTGATTGCCCACAATAACTGCCACATTCATCCTGTCATAATCGCTGTGCTGTCATGAGCCACACACAAAGTCATTAAGCACGGATATGCATGCATTCCTCGAATCCTGGCAGCAAGCTCCTGATGTACTGCTCCCATAAACCACAGGCTCCCATCCGTTGTCCCGTCACCCTTGGGAGACATTTACGCCGTCGAAGAGGAATGGCATCCACTGCACTGAATCAACGTCAGTCGCTCAGAGACTGAGTGGAAGAAGCACAAAAATGAATCAAATCCTTAATCCTTCCGTTAGTTGGAGCAATAGGCGAAAGCTCCTTTGTGCGGCTTACTTACATAGCCTAATGCTCGAGAGATAAATACCTAAATGAGAGGGGCCGCTGTCCCCTGAGCAAGTCAGTTGTGAAATCCGTCTCCCTCAAGTCGCCGGCTGAACCCCAGGTTTTTTCTACAGCTCTGAAAATGGCTCCACTAACCTAACACCTTATTCATATGGGGGATAGTCCAAAAATGTGTAATTTACTCACCTTGTTTCTTGTCACTCGTGTTTGTAAAGTTGTATGAAAGGAGCTGGTGGTTCAAAACATCCTCATAAAAGTGGTCTATACGACATATGCACTATATATAGACTATGGGCCCTATTTTAACGTTCTGAAACGCAAGTATCAAACGCGAAACGCAAGTAAATGAATCTTACGCCTGACGCAAATCTAAAATGGGTTGGTCGCTTGAAGTAGCTACATGACTCATAGGTGTGGTTTGGTTGTGACGTGAAATAAACCAATCAGAGCGACATCTCACATTCCCTTTAAGAGCAGGCGTGCTTGTTCCGTGGTGGATTGCTATTATAACGGCGGATTTGCCGGGAGCACGCCAGGAGCGATTCACAGCCAAGGAGACCGATGTTCTCGTCAGGGCCGTAAAAGACAGAGAAGTGACATTGTATGGGGATGGGAGAAACCCACCCAAATTAGCTTCGGTTAAACAGGTGTATAATAATTTGGGTATATGTGTAAGCTAGATTTTGCCTATTTTTTCACATCTTCATGTACACCACAATGATTTCCCTCGTGTGGAATATTTTTCCTTGTAATTATATATGGTTTGCAAAAATGGGAACTGCTGCGCCTGTGTAGATGAGAGAAGCAAAGTGTATGTGCGGTAAAATAGCATCTGAATAATGCGCCACTGACTTTAGACTAGGTTTTTCCTGGTAAGTGGTGGAATTGTTTTCTGGAACTGCAAAAAAGCAGCAGGGAACGTTTGCACTGGAACACAATGCTCTTTTCGCTGAACCGCCCTGGGAGCGCATGTTCATTCCCTAATTTACAGACGTGCGTCAATGGAGGGAAAGGTCCGCTGTGCGTCGGGTGCAGAATAGGAATGATGCACGCGTCGGTGTACAAAGTCAATTGCGCTGGGTGGAAGATAGGGCCCTATAAGTCTCCTGAAGATGTACAATAGATTTTCGCAAAAAACATAGCTTTTGAAAATTGTCCCCTCCAGTGAGCTTTTAACCACTACCACCAGAACTTGATAACCAAATGAGTGAGATTCATGAACAAATAATTTAGATAACTTTTGTGAACTAAATAAAAAAACTCAATTAAACTCTTTAAAAATATTAAATTTAAAAGAGTAATTAGTTCATGCATCGGACAACATTGCTTTTCACATGAAATTAAATTTAGGTCTGTTGTTTTGCTAAAAGCTATGTTTGTCTTTAAAAAGACTTGGAATATAGACCTTAATCAGGGTAGTGCCATATTTAATTTTGACAGGACTGAAAACGAGCTGTGAGGGATACAGTAAGTTCAATAAATGTACATGCCAATGCCAATTGACCCTTTGCGAATTGACTTCGACAAAAGCTTTTTATAGCCTGAAAACATCAGTCCCTAAAAAAGGCATAGCAACAAATGTTCTCCTTTTGTGTTCTGTGGAAGAACGAAAGTTGTACAGCTTTCAAAAAAAACACGAGGGTGAGAAAATGATTTCATTTTTGGGTGAACTACTCCTCTAACATCATCGCTCATACAATGCAGGCTAAAAAGTTGAAAAAGTCAACAGCATTCCTCATATTAAGCAGCGGGGTTTCTGCAGTCACTGACCCACAGTGTTATCCTTTGCCAGGGAGCTGGGGGGAGAAGGGGCCAAGCAGAAGCGAGGCTCTTTTCACATCTTACTTGTGTGGTAGTCGATATGGAGACAAAAAAGACAGTCAACGGATGATTTGTGCTAGTGTGTTGAGCAGAGATAGATTGTGAAAAAGCTCAGGGGACAAAAGACTAGGTGGCAGATAAAGCCAAGCCACCCCCAGGGGGTGATTTGTGGCTCATTTGGTGGGTTAAGTGAATAAGGATGCACTGGACCAAACACATCAGGCTCAAACCAGGAATGGGGAAAAACAAACACTGGCCTCTACAGGGTGGAATAAAGATACATCGAAAACATAATGGGCTATGAAAAAATAGTAAAGGCTGTAATTTGACATAAGATATTGAGCACTGTGATTGCTTCCTCATGCGGGCCCCTCCAAAGCCTGTTGTGTTTGTTTCCATGGCAGGAATGGATTGTAATTCAAGCACATAATCTGGATTAACTGGCTCATTTCTATCTATGTTGAATAGGTGGATACAACAAAATAAAAAAAACGAACTATAGATGGCGAAAGCTTCAGCCATTTAGCAGATTTGCAACAGCAGTGGCCTAAAATTGCTTCAATGCTAAACGGTGTCAACAGAAGGGTGGAGGAGACAATACCAGCAGGATTGTGTAGGTGTATCCGTGAATGAGATGATGGCACTGCTAGAGATGAGGGCTCCATCTCGGGGATTGATGGATAGTGGGAATATGAATGCTCTCATTGAGAAAATCAGATAGGAAAGAGAAGTATCAGGGACAAAAAGGCTACAAAAAGATCCCATTACTAGCCACTCAGTAGGGTCAACAACTCAAAGTGCAGTAAATGGGAGTTTAGGTTGCCGTATCACTCGCTGTACAAGATCACCCCCCAAAAGCTAGACAATTCATACAACGCTAGGCACTCAGAAACAGCCATGTTGCAGATTCATCTCACGCTGGACAGCTCTTTTCTCCGTTTTTCCCTCCAAGGCTTGTACACTTCCTTTCATATCGGTATAATAGTTCTCTGAAAGTTGAGTCACAGGAAGAAGGGTTTATGAGTCAAGGCTTTGTGAGGTTTCACAAATCTTTCCATTACCAACCTGTAAGAAAGCAAACATCTCTCTTTGACAGCTTTTTCAGTGACTATGAACTTCCCCTTGGCTACTTGTACGCCAGTGTCCTTTTTTAACCTGTGAGACACTTTCCTAGCTCATTGAGCACAGAAATGGCTAATGGCTTTAGCATCGACCTAAAATTAGTAAAGCAATTACTTTCATTCAGGGACTTTCCTAATGACAGGGGAAATGTACTCTTCATGAAAAATAGTCACTTGATCACATTTCGTTCCCACTCTGAGACTTGTTAGAATCAGACAACAAATGTTACGGGGTTACGTACTATATTTGTCACGCTAAAAAAAATTATGCTCCTTCAGAGTTAGAGATCAGCTTTCCTATAGAGAAAATAGCATATGCAAATGCTTTCTGATTTTCATGAGTGTGGCATTGTAGGGTGATGGCAATTTCAGCACTTAGAAAGAGAGGTATAATTAACTACTTAAGCAATACACGATTCTGAGAAATCGGTGGAGAACTCTCAGCCCTGGAGGCTAAGAGATTCATCTGATGCTAGAGAGGCTGGAACTTCTAAAACTAAGACTGGAAAGCAAGTAAACAACAGATAAATTATGTTATATCATCTTTGGTTTGCTGTATCATGAAGCATATTTTTGCCAAAGGGCTAAGTGTTGTTCATGCTAGTAGGAATGGAAATAACTCAATAACCTTGTTTTTATCCAAACCACATTCATTTTTCCTGTATCCCTGTATGAAGCACACACACACCAAAATATTCCCTCATATTATCGCTCAAAGAAAACACACAGTGACAAAAGTACATACTTGGGTCAGATAAGATGGAGTCCGTCTTCGGCACAAACTGGTCACAACGAAGTCCACGGTAACCCTCTTTACACCTGCAAAAGAAGAAGAATGTTCAACATTGCAATACAGAAATATAAATTACCTGAGTGTTCGATATTATCAATATATATATTAGGGTTTGGAGGATGTAATTTTAAAACCCAAAAATTTGGACCATCAGAATGAGACACACAAACACACACACACACACACACACACACACACACACACACACACACACACACACACACACACACACACACACACACACACACACACACACACACACACACACACACACACACACACACACACACACACACACACTAAAAAAATCTTACTGACCCCAACATTTTGGAACGTAGAGTATATTTGGGGGATAGTTTGTATTTTTTTTTTTCTGTCTTTTAGTCACCCTTTCATTTTTCACCTTCTGTTTCTGCAGCTCACTTGAAGGCATAGTTTACCCAAAACATTATCATTTACACACACAAAAGAAGATATTTTGGAAGAATTAATCAACTGTTTTTGTCAGTGGACCCCATTGACATGCCAACCCATTTGGAGTACAGATCTGCATCCACGTGTCCATCCATCATTATGCCATTTTCACAGAGAGATTGACTCAACATTAGAAATCAGAATACAGAGCAATGTTATAAATTAGCCTAATGCAGAAAAAGATGAGGAAGTAAAGGAGGGAGGGGCGATATGGAGAAGAAAAAAAGGACGAAAAATAGGGATAACAGGGCGGGTCTGTACAGAGCTCAGTGGTGCCTGCACTCGCACAGATAACACAGTCTTGACATTTATGTCACATCCCCACTGAGCTATGGGACCGTATGGAAAAGAAGGCGGCATTTGACTACACTCTTACTGTGAGATCTATGTGAAACAGGGGACTTCTTCCAAATGTAGCAATGTGCTCTGAATCTGTGTGCAGAAGAACCACAGAGAACACCAGCTGCCCTCCAGCAAAAGCATTTTAGACATCTTCTAAACTCCCTCTCCATCTCTATTGTCCTTTCTTTGCGGTTTTTTTTTACGCCTTAACCTAACAACATGTGAAAATTTAAATACAACACACCTTCAATGCTGCAAACAGACTCATCTATGTTTTCCAGCAACATAGCGCCTTTTATTCACACGTTTACCGGAAAATTGCCCAATTCTGAGATCTGCCTCTGTGATCACTTCTCTTTCCTGTGCAACGCTAACATAGTTTTGACGAGGTATACCATGATAATGACAGTTCACAAATGGAAACAAGCATACAGGCCGAGAAGCATAACAAAAACCTTAACAAAATGATCTTGATGTTGTTTCATCTGGCTTTGTTTGCAGTGTGCGCCGGATCTGGTGCAACAGCTGCCTAGACTAAATCTTGTCAATGTGTCTAGCTTGAGGAAGCATGACTGAGCTTTGCTGCATGAAACAGAAATGAGAATGAAAACTGACTGCAAAGAGGGGAAAACATGCTTAGACTGTAATTACAGTCATGGAAGCAGGTGAGGAGCATGTTGTGCGGTCTCATCTCTCTCTGCCTCGCGCTCTGTTAGCTCACCGCCTGGTTAACACTGACTCACGTGTTGACGGCAGAATGATGGCCGTGACTTTTGGCAGCCTATTTGTTTTTCCCCTTTCTCCCATTTTCTGGTAGACAATACAGTAGAGCTTTTAGCAGTATGCCGAGAAACCAAACCAACAAATCATTTCATGCATCGTTTACTTGGTATTGGAGCAAAGGAAAATCAATGTACGCGCATCTGCTTATGACATTCGAGGTGCCTACAGAGTAAACAACATTGTAAACTAGATTTCCTGCATATGCTTCATGGTTTTTCATTATCATTCAAGGACATGTTGCCTGGCATCAATGATCGTGCCCCTGTTGGTTGAATTACAGCTAGAAAGAAAAGGAGAGAAAGGATATATTTCCCTCGAAGGAGGCCAAGGCAATGAGGAGGACTCGCATTTGACCACCACAGTTCTACCAGAAAAACTCGGGAGAATAATGCCGTTACCAGTATACATGTATTAATAGCTCAGCAAGCACAATATGATATAAAGTTATTTGGCAGGCCCTGTCCGTAGCTCGCATTCAGAGGGTACAAAATCTGCATATCCTTCCTGAAGACGAAGGCAGGGGCGCAGCCAACCCCCCGGAGTTATGGGACGGGACCATCCTGGTGGTGGTGTTGGGGAGTATGGAGGAGAAGGGACATCTTGGTGGTGGAGGGGAGGATGGAGGTGAATGGAAGCGTCAGCATCTGCGAACTCAAACATGTGTAAGTTTCGATCTTTTATACTACTACGAGTATTTAGAGCACGATTGGATAAAGAGAAGGTAATCAGTGACGTAATGATTGAGTCTTCCCGGCAGAACTTACGCTAAAGCTACATTTACCGCAGTTTGTTAATTAAAGCTGAAGAGTTACAATACTCCTCTTAAAATATTTTGATGTTAAAATACTCCTGTACCAGCTTAATATGCAGATATGGCTAAAAGTAAACCATTAGTGGGACGAACACTGTGTACGAGGGTTACATACGTAACCGAGACGTTCCCTTTCGTTGTCACTCCGAGTTACGTCGGATGACGACGAATGGGGTTACCAGTCTAATCACGCCACCTTCACAGCTGTCTTCCAGTGCCCTGCGTAAATCTGAGCCCTCGAGAGATTTAGGACGAAGGACTCCTATTTAACACAGGAATACCAAGGTACACTGGGAAGCATATCCCATAGCTTTAGAGGAAATATGCAATTATCACCAACCCAGTGGGGGGGGGGGGGGGGGGGGGGCATTTGAAAATACACATATGACCCGAAGGAAACATATGGAGAAACTCTGAGGTGTCCAGCCGCAGGTGGAATATTTCAACCTCAGGGGTGGCAAGGTGGCTTGCCGAGGGAAAGACACATGCTCAGAGAGGCTTACAGTGGAAATACACGTGTGAGGGTAGCTCCGGGGAGGGACCATGCACACGGGAGGCACCTAGCCGACGCCCAGGCAATAGACACTGGCGCTAGCATTAGGGGTGCTGGAGGAACTCAGGGCTTGCGGGGAAGCTCACCTGAGCAGAATATCGCACGTATCCAGTCCGTGGAGTGGAATGGCAAGCAAGCGAAGACTTCTGAGTGGGTCCGGTACTAGCTAGTTGAAGCGAGTACATTAGAGGACACTGGCTCCACTCGGAGATTGTAGAATCTGGCGAATGTGTTCTGTGTCGCCCAGCCTGCAGCTCTGCAGATGTCTGTTAGCGAGGCGCCATGCGCTAGAGCCCAAGAGGATGCCACACTCCGGGTGGAGTGGGCAGTCACACCAAGGGGGCACGGTCGACCTTGCTGCTGGTATGCCAAAGCAATGGTGTCCACTATCCAGTGAGACAACCTCTGCTTTGAGAGAGCCTTTCCCTTCAGATTCCCACCATAACAGACAAAGAGCTGGTCTGAGGTCCTGAAACACTACGTCCTGTCTACATAGGCGCGGAGAGCGCGTACTGGACAGAGCAGTGCCAAGGCTGGGTCTGCCTCCTCCGAGGGCCGCGCTTGCAGGTTCACCACCTGGTCCCGGAAGGGAGTGGTAGGAACCTTGGGCACATATCCAAGCCAGGGTCTCAGGATCACGTGAGAGTAAGCCGGCCTGAATTCCAGGCACGCTTCGTCAACGGAGAATGCGTGCAGGTCCCCGACCCTCTTGAGAGAGGCCAATGCAACCAGGAGCGCTGTCTTCATTGACAGGAACTTAAGCTCCACTGATTGCAGAGGCTCAAAGGGAGGACTCCGCAGGGCACTTAAGACCACTGAGAGGTCCCAAGAGGGAACGAGAGGAGAACGAGGAGGATTCAGCCTCCTCGCCCCCCTCAGGAACCTGACGATCAGGTCGTGCTTCCCTATGGACTTACCTTCCACTAAGTCGTGGTGAGCGGCAATAGCGGCAACATAAACTTTGAGGGTGGAGGGAGACAGCCTTCGCTCCAACCCATCTTGAAGGAAGGAAAGCACGAAACTGATCGAACACCTCCGAGGGTCTTCTCGGCGAGAAGAGCACCGGTTGATGAAGAGGTTCCACTTCAACGCGTAGGCGTGCCTAGTGGACGACGCTCTAGCGGAAGTGATGGTAGCCACCACCGTGGGTGGTAGGGTACTCAAACCTGCCTCGTCCCGTCCAGGAGCCACACGTGGAGGTTCCAGAGATCGGGACGAGGGTGCCACAGGGTACCCCGTCCCTGAGAAAGGAGGTCCTTCCTCAGAGGAATTGGCCAAGGAGGTGCTGTCGCGAGGAGCACTAGTTCGGAGAACCAAGTCCGGGTGGGCCAGTACGGCGCAACCAGAAGGACCTGCTCCTCGTCCTCCCTGACCTTGCGCAAGACCTGCGCAAGAAGGCTCACTGGGGGAAACGCATATTTGCGGCCCCGCGGCCAGCTGTGCGCCAGAGCGTCCGTGCCGAGCGTGCCCTCGGTCAGAGAATAATACTGGGCGCAATGGGTTGAGTCGTGGGAGGCAAACAGATCTATCTGTGCGTCCCCGAACTGGTCCCAAATCAGCTGGACCGACTGGGGATGGAGTCGCCATTCTCCAGGGAGGGGCTGAAGCCGTGACAGCTCGTCGGCAGCATGGTTCAGGGCTCCGGGAATGTAAATGCCACGAAGGGACCTCAGATGCCTCTGACTCCATAAGAGGAGGTGGTGAGCGAGTTGCGACATACGGCGGAAGCGTAGACCACCTTGATGGTTGATGTACGCTACTGTGGCGGTATTGTCTGATCGGACTAGTACGTGTTGACCCATGAGCAGCACTCGGAAGCGGTGCAGGGCAAGGCGTACTGCCAGCAACTCGAGGCAATTGACATGCCATAGGCGCTGGGGTCCTGTCCAGGAGCCCGCGGCAGCATGTCCATTGCACATGGCGCCCCAGCCCATGGTGGAGGCATCTGTTGAGACAACAACATGCCGAGACACTCGTTCCAGGGGGACACCAGCCCTGAGAAAACTGAGGTTCAACCACGGGGTGAAGGTCTGACGGCAGGTCGGAGTAACTGGTACTCGGTCGCGAAGCCAAAGCTGAAGCGGTCTCATATGAAGCAATCCGAGCGGCGTCACCGCGGCTGCAGATGCCATATGCCCCAGGAGCCTCTGAAAATGTTTCAGTGGAACCGCACTCTTGCCCTGAATTTGTCTCAGACAAGTCAGCAGTGACTGCGCGCGCTCGCTCGTAAGCTGCGCGGACATGGCGACCGAGTCGATGTCCATACCGAGAAGAGAGATCCTCTGCACGGGGCAAGTTTGCTCTTCTCCCAGTTGACCCGAAGGCCCAGACGAGCTAGGTGCCGGAGCACAAGGTCCCTGTGTTCGCAAACCTGATCTCGAGAGTGAGCTAGGATCAGCCAGTCGTCGAGATAGTTCAGGATGCGAACCCCGTGAACCCGAAGGGGAACAAGGGCTGCCTCGACGACCTTCGTGAAGACGTGAGGAGACAGGGCTAGCCCGAAAGGGAGAACCGCGTACTGGTATGCCTGCCCCTCGAAAGCAAACCGGAGGAACGGTCTGTGTCGAGGAAGAATGGAGACATGAAAGTAGGCGTCCTTCAGGTCGATCGCTGCAAACCAATCCTGGGGCCGAACACATTCGAAAATGCGTTTGGTGGTGAGCATTTTGAACGGCATCCTGTGAAGGGAGCGATTCAGTACGCGCAGGTCCAGGATTGGTCGTAACCCACCGGTTTTCTTGGGGACAATGAAGTAAGGGCTGTAGAAGCCGGACCTCAGCCGGCTGGAGGGACAGTCTCGATTGCACCCTTCGCCAGCAGGGTGGCAATCTCTGCTCGCATGATGGGGGCATTGCCACCGACCAAAGTGGAGCGGACTCCCCTGTAGCGGGGAGGAGACCGTGCGAACTGAATCGCATAGCCGAACCTGATGGTGCGGGCGACCCAGCGGGACAGTTGGGGAAGCTCTAGCCATGCTCCCGGCATAGCGATCCGGTGTGGGGGCGCAGTTAACATCCGCGCCCTGACAGAGGAGGCCAGGGAAGGACCAGCGTTCCACGGGGGCCTGCTCTGCCAGGGGTCTGGCGCCAGAGTGGGACAGGGACGAAACGGTCCGTGGACGGCACGCCGTGTCAACCGACTCTGGGACAGAGGGGGACGAGGAGAGCACGGCTTGTGGGCGGCGCTCCGTGTCGTCCGAGAACTCTGTGTGCTCAGGGATGAGGGGATTGTTTCTTTCTTTAACCACATTAGGGTGCTGCCCACCCGTCGGTGAGCAGCGGGGAGTGGAGAACAAAAGATTCTCCCCCGGCCCTGCACCGGGGGAAGGAGTGGTCCTGCTACCATCTCGTGAGAAACAATCGTCATCCCTGAGCAGCCCGTCTCAGGAGCGCCGCTTGGCTTGGCGCTTGGCGGGGGGCGGGGCTGGAGAGGGCTGTGGCGCCCTCCTTCGGCTTCCTCCGCGACTGGGCCTGGGTGAAGGCTGCTGCTTTGGCCGAGCGGGAGGGGCGGGAGCCTTAGGAGGGTGCCCTCGGCGGGAAACAGGCTGAGGCGTCTGCCCGGCCGACGTCGAGGCAGCAGCGGGTCGGCGGGGCAGAATATGTTGGATGGCCTCAGTCTGTTTCCGTGCAGTTGAGAACTGTTGGGCAAAATCCTCAACTGCGCCGCCGAAGAGGCCGGCCTGGGACAGGGGCGCATCGAGCAGACGGGTCCGCTCGGAATCCCGCATGTCAGCCAGGTTCAACCACAGGTGTCTCTCCTGGACCACCGCAGTGGACATCACCAGACCGAGGGAGCGAGCGGCTACCTTCGTCGCCCGGAGAGCGAGGTCGGTTGCGGCACGCAGCTCATTGAAGAGCCCTGGGTCTGTCCTGCCCTCGTGCATGTCTCTGAGCATCTGGGCCTGTTAGACCTGCAGAGTGGCCATAGCATGCAAAGAGGTAGCCGCCTGTCCCGCCGCTCTGTAAGACTTCGCCACCATAGATGACGAAAATCTACAGGCCTTGGATGGGTGCTTAGGCTCGCCCCGAGAAGAAGCACTCTGAGGACACAGTTGCATCGCAACAGAGCGTTCAACCGGAGGAAGCCCAGTGTACCCACGGGCGGCCGCCTCATCGAGGGGAGGCAAGGCGGATAAGACCAGCGAGCGGTCCCGAGAAGACAGGGGGGTCTTCCAGGACTTCGAGATCTCATCATGCACGTCCGGGAAGAAAGGTATTGGGGTTTGCCGTGGACCACGGGGGTCGGCAGCCTTACCCAAAAACCAATCGTCCAGCCGCGAGCGCTCAGGACAGGGTGGAGGCCTCCACTCTAGACCGATGCTCGCGGCTGCCCGGGAAAGCATGGCCGTCATTTCCGGATTCGACTCAGGCACAGCCGTATGCACACCGGAAGGTGGCAGCTGCGCTGAATCTTCACTTCCGGTAGAATCAAGCCCACCTTGTGATGCTGCTACAGACATAGCGTCTTCCTCTGTAGCTTCAACCGAAACTCGCGGGCCACCCGAAGGTCGACCCGCGGGAATCGGAGGTTCACTAGCGGGCACCGTCACTGAAGAGAGGGGCTGGGGTCGCGGACACATAGTCGGCGCCTGGTTCCAGACCGTAACCCTCAGGTCACCCTGGCCACCAGCCGAAGTAGCACTCCTCGGGGGAGCGTTAGATCGGGGTGTGGATGAGGGGACTCTCACTCTTGCGAGTTCATTGAGTCTCGACCTTAGTGACGCGATGGTCATGTTCCCGCAGAGAGAACATGACTCATCCACGAGCGCTGCTCTAGCGTGATCCATGCCCAAACACACTAGACAGCGCTCGTGCCCATCAGAGTCAGACACAAATCTGCCGCAACCAGAAGTGCACGGGCGAGGCATCTTTAAAAAGACGTGCCGCGTGCAAGCTCTTTTAAGAGAGAAACACTCTGAGTGTCGAAGCGCCCGGGGAGACACGCACTCTCTGGCAAACCACTGCACAGATAAGCAGGAAGCGCGCGCTCGCTGGATATCGCCGTCACACCAACACCAGAGGAACTCGTTCGTGAAGCTGACAGTTCAGAGATGGCTTTGTGGAGTGAAGAGAAACTCTTGGCTCCGAAGCGAAAACATAACTGCATGTTGCCGGTGTCCTCCTTATATACCCACGAGGTGGGGCGGAGTTACGTCATGCAAATTCCGCAGACCCATGGCATTTCTTTGCCATTGGCTCGTTTTTAAATATTCGAAGCTGATAGGCTTTCTAAGCGAAACCCCATTCGTCGTCATCCGACGTAACTCGGAGTGACAACGAAAGGGAACTACACTTCAGCTTTCAAGGTATGTGGATGTAAGTTGGAATAAACAGGAGAGCTTGTTTGTGCAGGAAAGCGTGTCTGCGAGTGGGTTGTGCGTGGTGGTATTCTTTTCCTCCTTGTCAAACAGCTCCCACATAACAGACTGAGCTCGTGTCTTGCATGTGGGTGCTACATATACTACCCACATTCACACACCCACATACAGTACAACACACACATTTACACAAAGACACTGTCATGCCATCTCAAGATCCTGGTGACAACTTTCCTCCGTAAATAAGGCCCTATCTGATCCTGACATACTTTACTATTATTTATGTATTTGGAGGGTGAGATAAGGCCAATATTGGAAACAATCTTTGTTCAATTCTTCCTTACCCATCATCCCTGTCAAAAAAGTGCTGTTTAAGAAACCTAACTTCGCTATTATCATACTACCAATACATATTCCTAGGTATCTTTCGGGGTTTGCGGATGGGGAGAGGAGAGTGAACATTGCAACAGAATGATTTTATTTGTTGAATGACATTGACTGATTTCCACTTCAATGTTCAAGATGTTTCAGCACACAAACAAGGACTGGATCCCCACCAATTCAACAGTGTTTTTTTTTTTTTTTTTTTTTTTTTTTTTCCAGTTCTGGGCATATAAATCTCCCAGGGGTTGACTTCTATCCAAATTGACAGATTTTAACCCTTTTTTGAAAATAAGAAGAAACAAAAAGGGAAAATTACTACTAAGAGTGTAAAAAGTGTGTTTTCGAAGACTTTATATTCTAACATTTTACTTGGCCAAAAGTTCCTACAGTTGAATAAATACCCTCATATGAAATACTGTAATCTACAGAATCAAGCAAGACAGCAAAGAATAAATGCATCTTCATTTAGGAGCCATACATTTACCCTGAGCTTTGTCAAACGATGAGTTTTCTACTTTTCACATGCTTTTTAACACCACAAAAGCCTGACTTGAAAATAAACCTATTAAAATGGTAATCACGCATGAGTAGATAAGTCCTCCTAAGCTTTTACTAGCGGAAGCGCAAACACTCAACCGGGAGTTCTCCTGACGACGGCATTGTCATGGCAGAGCACTGGTTTTAGATAAGAGGAAGCAAAGCCTGTGCCACAAAACAGTTTGTGTGGAGTCTATCCACCAGCGTGAGGATCAGCAACTGTCTGAAGGGCACATGGAAGGAGGGAGAGAAGTGAATTAGAGGCATTGATGGCCATCTTCACATATGATGAGGTTTCACAGTTCTGAAACAGACACACGTGCTTCCTTGGTGCTCTGATAAAAAGGGTGATCATTGTTGTTCCCATTGCTCACACAACACTAAACTGTTGTCAGACTAAAGATCACACACAGGTGTCAATGGGAAATATATATATATATATATTTTGTCACATCTTATCCTGCGATTGTTTTTAGGTCAATAACAATGGAAGGTGTCGGTGTATCTGGTGTTAAAGACCGCGCATGTTCACAAAGATCATCTCACTTACACGTCACATCACAACGCAAGCTGACACACACGCAAACACTGAAACCGAACCGACAAAGCATGTCTTTCACAATGAAAGCATGAATATCTCATTTTTCATCAGATATGGCGCGATAATCCAATGAAGCTGTGAGAGCGGCAGTCTGTCTCAGAGGTGTTTAAAAGCTTATCCTCCTTAATATCATTTACATGGCCCTTCTTCAGTCAGGGCAATAAGTGTTTAACTCCGTTAAATTGCGATATTGTCTTTCCCATCATTCTTCAGTCTTTATATATAGACTATGGTTAATCCTTTCCTTTTTAATCAAGCTGCTTTTGACATTGACATTGATGGAATCAACGTGCCGATGAGACGTGCATAGGTTCTGCATCTCTGTGGTAACATTCACTATGGTAACTCGGCTTGTTTGTGGGCTTAGTGCCCACTGGATTTGATGCAACCACGGAAACGCACATGCAAATAAGAGAGACGGGCATTGTTGCCAACGAGATTTGTGGACGTTTCTAAGAATCTCTGAAGCCTCAGAGTCTATTAACACTGTGCATTGGGAAATTAGTTCCGTGAAATCAAAGATTTTGGGTGCATCTCTTTAAAAATAAATGCATTTGATTGACAACTCATTACAGGTTAGCTTGCTCCTGAATACACGTTTTTATTTTTTCCATGGAAACAGAGTGAGATTTCTTTTAATTCAATCTTGTTATTAAAGCTGTTGTTATCGGAATACTCTAATCAAGATTCTATAGACATTTTTGAGCCGGAGGCTGAATTGACCATATTGAGGTCCTAATTAAATGCGCATCATATCTTTTTTTCTTCAAGGCAAACACAAATGCTTTATCAGCAGCCGCCTTATCAGTGTGACGGACGTCTCTTGGAATTTTACTTGAAACTGGAATTATAGAATTACATTTGCTCTGAGTCAATATTGTTTTTCACTGTTTTCTCTCATTAAGCAAGGACGAAACAATATCAAAACATCCCTAAGAAAGCTTTCAATGAAATTACAGGTTTTATAGAGTATATGCTTACATTATGCTAACCACTTGTAGGCATCACTGAGTGCTAACAAGGCCAGAAATTCACAGGTGGCTGCTAATTCATAGTGTCAGGCTGTTTCTAGCGTTGATGATGACAGAGTTGTTATTTAATCATATTTAGCTTAAGCTAAAGGGCTCAAACATGCCACAACCATAATTTAATCTTCAAGTGCACGGCATATGTTTACAATGTCAACAAGAACCCTGACATTTTGTGTCTCTGTCTCTTCCTGAAGTATCCTCAGAAAGTTTGCCTTCGTTTAGTGACAGCTCCCCACTTCACAAGGCACAATTGTGCATCTTAACATGCCTGCGAGTGATGTTCGCAGGGGCAAACTGCTGCAACAGCACATGAACAAAAGTGACAGGTTCTAACTCGGGGTGGCAAAGAGCTAAAAGTTCGGGGGAGATGTTTCAACTTAAACATCCCTGCCATTGTACAGCTTGTGGTGTTGCAGAATATGAAGAAGGCCGGGAAATGTCCTGGGGCTGGGTGAGACGGATCGCGGTTCAGTCAAGAACATTAACAGAATGGAAATGCTTGTATTCTTTTATGCGGCAACAGCTTAGCTGATAATGCCTGTACAGAGTAAGACAAGCAGATGTAAGATCACTCAGGGGAAACCCGTCTATCTAAGCTGAGTTTCGAGACGTTTTTTGTACTTTTCCTGGAAATTTACTATAGGTATCCGCTCTTTGCTTGGCTGTGAAAATACGTTAGCCAATTAGAAAGTCCAAAGCGCCACTTTTAAGCATCTGGTGCATTAATTAGCAGCTCTTATGAAGGTCTGAAGACCAAACAAACATATAGAAGGTAAAGCTGATTATTTGCCAATTCATCAAGGCATGTGATAATAAAAAACATCAGATTTTTAAGTAGCAACGAGGCAAGGCTGTCGATCATATCACAAAGGATTTCTCAGGCACTATTAACAAACCTGGCGTTCAGAGGCACAGTGCTTCCTCTTGCGTGAAGGAACACAAGCGCTTCAGGCGCTGGATTTTGGCAGCCATCAGCTCTGGCATCTTTGCCTGATCAAACAATCCCCACATTTTCCATCGCTGGCCCTGCGCTTCTACACTTCAATTCATCTGGCCAACAACTACATGTTTTTTTTATGTGACCTCGCTGCAAAAAACGGATGCTCTCTGGCATTTTAAAATTGTTTTGCGTAAATTAAGACAATGTTGCCTTTGTGAGCGACATTTGAGATTCTGACATTTTCTTGAGCAATGTTAATCCCGTCAGCAGCATTCAGGATGACTGAGCTAAAATAATTGAAGATGAGAGTGTGCTCAGAGAGACAGGATCTCACTAGCATGAGTAACCACACACACACACACACACACACACACACACACACACACACACACACACACACACACACACACACACACACACACACACACACACACACACACACACACACACACACACACACACACACACACACACAAATTAAACCAGGCATACTAACTTTTAAGTCATAGGACACATTCTAATTGGAAATGAGCATCCCTATGCTCTGCTCACTCCAAAGGGAAGCATGAGAGAGGATTGCACTTGTGTCATTGAAGAACACACTTGGCAAAGGGAGCAATGAAAGATATAATTTCCTTATTATCTTCACCTACATTTTATAATGAAGTTATTAAATATGTTTTAAATATGTGTGTGTTCCCTCTCAGCTTTATAACTTAATAAAACTGCTTCTGTCACATCTTTGGACACCACATGTAGTCTAGACACAACTAGACAAGATGTTAAATAGATCTCTTGAAGAAAAAGGGTGACAGGACATGAATTCAAATGTTTAACAAATCCAATTGTCCCAGTACTTACCTAAAATACATAAATCTATTGAAGATCTACCTCATCTACCTATATTTTCTGCTACTGAAAAGTTATCTGAGTCATAGAAACTAATTTTACAACCACTGGTGAAACAATTGCCTTCTAATTTCAGAGACACAACAGATTTTTTGAATAAATTACAATCATATTCTCGAGACTGGTTTCCAACATTGCATGCATCATCTTTAGATTCCATATAAGGCTTAGAATTTTTTTTTCTTATTAAAAAACCCTCCAGAATTCTATTTTACCCACACAATTTAGATGTGACCAAATTTATACTGACAAATTTTGTTTGTTTGATAAAAATGACTATTTTCAAGTACAACTATGGGTACCCTTAGCACCTAGTTATGGGTACATTTGAATTAGGCTTCATTTATAATAAAAATCATTTTGGACATGACATTAAGTACTAGGCAAGACATATTGGTGATTGTTTTCTCATTTTGAAAGGAAGTGAAAAGGAACTAAATGAATTTGCGTTATGTTTGAACTCAAGACTGGATTCTATAACATTTTCAGTTGAAACAGATTCGTCACCTATATTAGATCTATTGATATCCAAGTTTAATAACTTGGTGCATAATTTAACGGTGCATAATCTAATTACGTATGTGCTAATTTGCATAAATACCAAACAGATCTGAACATTGGGTATAGGTGAAAATGTCTTGTTGAATCTTGTTGACATATAACAGTAAAATACTTTAATGTTAAAGTCTGAATGGAACCCATTTAGACAACCCATGAGCATTAATATAGGAAGAAGTACTTTTGAAACCAGCCTTTATTGATTATTATTGCTGAGATGGGATTTTCCATTTTTAAGCCCGGTTTATATATTTTAAAAGTATACATATGAAACTTATTGATATGTAATGTGAAACACAGAACTAAAATGTGTGTAAAATTGTTTTATATTGAAACAAAACAACTTCAATTATTCTGTTTATATGTTAACTCAAACTCACTCACCATCTAGCTTTAAAATGTATTGCGAGGACTCCTCACCCTGTGTCACATGACAATAAACGATAAAATTAATTTCTTGAAGTGACCATCGCACGTACCCTTCGCTAACAGACATGCTCTTGATGAATGCTCTAATAAATGGAGTCTCCCTCTTGAAGTGCTATTCAAGGGCATAAAAGCGCTGTTTGGAATTCGCCCATACACAATTATTTGAGCAGACGTTCACCAGATTTAGGACACTAGCTGGATCTGATGATGATGGGTTAAGGTATTACAGAGAAGTGCCAGTTTCTCCCGTCTCACTCTCCACCCTCTCAGGAATGGAAGTAAAGGACAGCCATCTTAAAGCCGTCTGAGCCACAGCTACAGCTAAGACTAAAGTGAAAGGCTTTGTCTCCAATCACTACCAAGCTCCATGTGTCAAGGACATGCTTTTGGGAAGAGGAAGAGCAGGCTTAAGAAGCTCAGGAGTGGCTAAAATCCATAACCTGTCTGTGGGCCAGCCATAACTAACTGTAAAATTCTCACAATACAAAATGAGAGGTAAAAGGCATGTCACGGGTCATATCTATTTGTGTTCAAAGCATATTGAGAGCATGGAATGTACATATCTAGCTTGTCTCACTTCGGAGTGAATTAAATCAGAATTTAATCAAAATCAAGTTTAACAAATAACTTTTTATTTTAGGAACTCACCGGTGAATAAATAAGAAAATATTGTTGTGTTTACAAGAAAATTTGGTACTGTCAGCTGTGGACAAGCATAAATCTATAAGGTTGCAAAAAAGAGCACTTTGGGAGGTAGTTTTTCAAGCACACTTTAAAGCTTTAATGAGCTTTTCATCCATAAATGTATCTCACTGACCCATTTTTCATTTGTAAATGTACTGTGTATTCTCACAATTGTCTAGAAGCCTTTAGTCTCCCACCCAAAGAGCAGTTTATTTGCATTTTGATTCTCATCACATTGTTATCTTCACATTTTGGGATATGTTTTGCTTGAGGCTATATTTTTGAGGTTGGCTTCCACCTCATAATTTTGCTCTAATAATAAGCATTCTGTCTGTAAATAATAAGATCAGATGCCATATTATATAATTGTGCTTTGCAATCTCTTTAAAAAAAGGGTGAGATGAGGTGAAATGTCAAAATGTCCCTTGTTAAAGGGATAGTTCACCCAAAAAAAGGAAAATTCTGTTGTTCCAAATCTTTGTGACTTTTTTTTTGTGTGGTTAAAAACAAAGTTATTTAACATATTCTAAATATATACATATAATATAATGTAATAATCTTCTTTATGCAAACCAAAAAAAAAAGAAGAAAAAAAAGAAAAAAAAAGATTTGTGTCCTATATTCCAAATCATTTGGAGACATGCAATACCTTTGGTGAGGTTTTTTTCTGGTGAGTAATTTTTCACTGATAGTGTTCCCCTTCAGTGTGCTGCTTACTTAAGAGCTGCTGTGATCAGTCAGAGTCAGTGATTTGAACTTGATTCAGTGATTTGGTTCTCAAGTTCAACTCACTGAATCAATGATCTAATAGCAGTTCTTAAGATTACAGCTCTCTGGAGGGGAAGATTGGACTAGAGGTCATTGGATTACTTTTTATAGTGCCCTTTTGTTGTTAATTTGGTCATGTTTTACCCTTTAAAAGACAAACATGGTCACTATAAACTGTCATAGTATGAATCAAGAGCTGTGTAAATATCGTTTAAAATCAGTGTAAAAATCCATTTTTATGCTTGACAGAGAAGACAACAACATACAGGTTTGTATCGTAATGACCATTAATAACAGGATGTGAATGTTTTCACTTACATCTTGCAAGTCTCTGGCCATCTCTTCATTCTCTGACTATATCCACTTTTCTTGTTAGCATCTGATTTGTGGGCTTGATGACATAGCATGTCATTGTGACTGTTCATTACCTTTGCATTTTCTGTGCTTGCTGTGACAGAAAGGTAAACGCCCCTTCACAGAAAACTCATTCCAGCTCCACAGGGAGCACTTTGTCCCCTCCACACTGCTATTGCACCACAGAAAATAACAAACAAAGGAATAATAAGATTTGTTTATATGGTAGGTAAGCATTGTCTGAAAGGCACTGAAAGCCTGACATCCTAATCCTTATTAAAAACCTCATTAATGAGGTCCTCTGGAATTCTAGGTCTAGGTCTTGATCGCGGGTAATAGAATTAATCACGCACACAAGGGCTTAGTGTCAGGTACACATATTTAATTTAAAGACTTATACCAAGTGGAGAGTTTAATATCTGCTGTGAGGGGTTTAACACCCATATACGGACTCGCAGTAGGTCTTTGCCAAAAGAAGAATTTTTGTCTGCTCTCTGATTGGGAAAAAAGAGACTGATTAGAGCATCTGGCCACTGGCAATCAGACAGACAGACAGGCAACTTTGCGTTTCATTAAAACATAATTAAACCATCCTTTTAAGTTCTAGTGAAAACATTATGTTAATTTGCCACAAGTTCAATGGCCAGCGCTTTTAATTCAAAGTGTGCCATTCCTCTATTAAACCAAATCGAGTTTCAACAATGTATTGGGTCAGTGCTCCTTAAATTACCATCTCTGAACTGGCTCTCAATAACTTTCACTCTTGTTTTAGCTTGTATTTTCCAGACTAAATGCAATGTCAACCCAAACAAAATGCCCACATTTTACACAATCAATTTAACTCTTAAAGCTTTTCGCAATATAAATGCAAGCTTCAGCAAATCTAACCACTATACCATTGGCTTATAATGCCATAGACCTCAAATAAGGCCAGGTGACAGAGCTGACAAGTGACAGTGACATATATGTGTGAGGACTGGACTCATGTGTGACAGAAGTAGAATATGTTCCTCTCCCATCCCCAAATTGCAGGCTTTACAGGCTGGGGGCAATGCTGTTCCACCTAATAACTTTGTTTTCCCATACTGCTCAAGTATGCATTACCAATCTGGTCTATCCTTTCAGGGCTTGCTTATAAAGCTGATAAGTGCACACGCTAGAATCCTAATCATTGACGCCCTTCTGAAAATGAGAAGCAGTCTGTGAAAATCAAATCTGATTGCACTCAGCAAACAAATACATATCATGAGTACGGAACATAATCAAGATTAGCTAGAATACGTGACCTGCTTCTGCGGGCATGTTTGCACGTGTGATTTGAGCATTAAATCGCTGCGCCTCCGGAATATAAAGCGATTGATAGGTGACCTTCTAGCAGTAGCCAATTTCCACATGAAGTGGCAAAGATAATCTGATCACAACAAGGTGTAAAGATAAAGGAAATCCCCATTGCCCTCTTTCTATTCCAGAGGGTTTTTTCCTGTACAGCCCCCTCCGCCCCCATACTCAATGTTCAAATAGTTAAACTGCACGACATAAACAATATGTGTTGTGATATGTTTTTTTTTTTAACTATTGCTAACCTTTTCTGTGTGAAATTTTACAACTTGCTGCCATGACAATACTGGTGCACCTAAAACCCAAAACAACCTTAAAATGACCAAAACACCTTTAAAGATAAAATAATACACAGGTTATACAGACGAATGAATGTACTATAAGTGCTTTTATAAGATAGGCTTCACGGTTCTGCTTTTAAATCCTGAAAAAAGGCCACTTTCGCATTATATCCATTCATTATAAATGCCTCACCTTATGGTGCAAATAATGTCGATTGAGCTTAACTTGTATTGAACCCAGAATATTCCTTTAAGCCCTTTCTCCGAGTTCCCTTGAATGCATAAACACTGCTTCCCTGATTTTCTTCCTTTGTCTCTGTTTTGTGTTAATTCCCTTCCTCTTCTCTGTTTTAATAACCTTTCTTGCCTAGACTTTGATTGCCAAGTTGCTGACATCGCAAGGCTTTTCCCTCCCTAAAGTCCCAGGCACATATTCTTGGTAAACAGTGGTAAACAAACACAAGAAAGCCATTAGCTGGTGCCCACAGACTAGAGTTTGCAAAAGACTCTCTTTGGAATGAGTGTTGGTTTGGTTATGTTTGTTTGTATTGCTTAAATTGCACACAAACAGGTACACACAAACACTGAGAGAAGTGACACAGAGGCTGCTCATTAACGGAAAAGAGGCGACGGTGACTCAGACGCGCTCTTACGGACATGCCCTCACCCAAATCCTCCAAGACATTTCCAGATCCTTTCAGGCATTCATTTAAAACAGGGGAAAGGTCACGTTCTGGTATCGCCACAGAAGATATCTGAGTGATTGATTAAAAACAGATGGATACATGGCAAGCTACAGCAGATCAGTCTGAGATGCTTGTGCTATTGGTCTTTCTGCTGAGATGCAAGGGAAAGAGGCATGTGAAATACAAAGCATGGAAAAAGGAATAATTCAGCATGACTCTCTGCAGATTAATTCTTCTGCGAGCCTCTGCTCAAAGTCCCGGTCTAATGAGGTGCTCTGACCTCAGCTAGGTTTAATGGAATAATAAATGTATCAATGCTTTGAAACATGCAAGGTCTTTCACCAAAACACACACCAACACACACACACACACACACACACACACACACACACACACACACACACACACACACACACACACACACACACACACACACACACACACACACACACACACACACACACACACACAATAAAGACTCCTTTGGTCATAGCCCTCTGTTTAGCACCAGTGTATCATTGCCGATCCGTGCATGCGACGAATGAGGATCTTTTGATGGACAGACGCAGAATACCAATTCATGCCCCTGGCCTTCATATTCTGCATCTATATAAACAACACATAAATCATTGTTCCTGACGGAAAGGATACCCCATTTTTCAAGGTTTCCAGGTTGTGACAGTATTTATTTTAATCATGTGACAAAAGGAACTTTAACAAAGGAATTTAAATGAAACATTCATGTGAATCATCCAATTTCTCAATAACAACAAAAAAAGATTTATTATAGGACCTATAGATCAATATTCTTTTTCAATATTCAAAAGGCATTGAATAAATGTAAACACAATCTGAATGTTTTTATTATTTAGTGTAGTAAATAGTTTCAATAGCCAAATCCCCCAAAAACTATTATATTTTTTTAAATTATTAAACAAAAACTATATTGTAATTTAAATGTATTATATATATATATATATATATATATATATATATATATATATATATATATATATATATATATATATATATATATATATATATAATACATTTAAATTACAATATAGTTTTTGTTTAATAATTTAAAAAATATAATAGTATATATATATAAATAATAAATCAAGACATTACTGTCAGCATTAGTGATACGGATTTTTCAGTTCTTTCTGTAGATCACTGCATTATTCATTCAAACGATTCATTAAAACACTGATTAAATCATAAGAAAATACTTTCTATATCCACGAGTCATTGAATCATTTCTCAACCAATTCGTCTAAACACTTCGATTTAATCAGGAATGAAACACCACTGTGCAGCGAATATTCTGTGGCTTTGTTTGAAACTATTTTTGTTGGCAGAGCAAAAATAAACATAAGTAACTAGCAATACTGTGTCTACAATATACGTTCCTTAACATTAACTTCATGAATCTGTATTAATTTTTACCTCTATATATATATATTCATGTACTGTAGCCCCACCAGAAGCTACAAGTACACAGCGAGCCAGAAACATTTGCGATGCCAGACAAGTTAAATACAAGCTCAGATTCAAAACGTAAAGCAAAAAGTATTCCGTTATTAATTACAGTGAACTTCCATGTTCAGGAAAATGGTGGATTGCTTTGTGATAGGAAAATCAATAAAAACCTACTCTGTTTTAAAAATTGGTATCTGACTTTACAACACTAATTTGTTGGATGTCAGGACATTTAAGAAGATTGTAATTAATTATGTTTTTCAGCTTTGTTTCAATAGATGGTCAGTTGTGACTGAAAAGGATGTTGAAACTTGAAATGCTCAGATTCATAGACAGGGCTTAGCAGGATTAGGCCTTACTTAAATTAGGACATTTAATTAGCCTTTTAGAACTTGCCTTAGAAAACTACTGATGTGCATCTTGAGACAAAACAATAGCAGTAGCACTGACATATTTTAAGAGATGTTAGTGCAAGCTGTGTTTAGTTAAGACAGCTCAAACATGAATTTAGTCTGGGACTAGGCTTAAGTGTGTTTAACCAAAAATATTTTAATTTTTGTTTCAAAAGATCAAAAAAAAAAAAAATATATATATATATATATATATAATACAACCATTTTAACAATTGAAAGGCAAAACTCCTAGTAACTTGACACATTTACATTATAGTTCAATATCACTGACTCCAAACTGCCTTGGGCAGGTCCTTGAAAGAAAATTACCTTCACAGCTCCTAAGTCACGCATCTCCAGCACATCCATCCGATATTTCATATTTTCCACAGACTGTCTTATTCTTTAAAGTCTCTTGAGCCACAAATTCATTGCAAATTCTTCTTTGATTGTTTTAACATCTGTCACTAGACCTCCCTTCAACTTCGGAGATACACTCTGCTCTCATTGCCAATCATTTTGAGAGAAGCCAAGAGTTGATATGGCACATTCTTCTACCTGGTTACCTAGATAATATGCTGCTGAACTGCTATACAGGATATGAAGTATTGACAAAATGTCTCCAGTTACTGCATCTCCACGCTCCTCTGGCCTTCCAGCATCCTGTTCACCCTGACACTATCCTGAAAGACACAGGCAAGATAGGCAACAAGGCACTAATTACACATACTGTTTAAAGTTTAAGGTCGTTAGCTGATGAGATTGACAGGGCTGTGGAGCAGAGCCGAGCGGATGTATGGGTGTTGGGTGTACGTGATATTATTAGCCACAATCTATGGACTTTCCGCACAGTGGCAGACCTGCAGATTGGGCCCATGAAAGTGGATTAAGCCTTGTTTAGGCACTGGGGCTATTATTTATGAGTGAACTTAGCTTAATGGAACGCAAGCAAATCAAGCTAATGCTACGGCTAATTCTGTCAGCCTAAAATATCATTCTGCCCACAAGCATGTACAGTGAGAGTGAAGATAAATAGGCCAGCATTACCATGGATACACAGCGCTGTTGGAGCAAAACAAACAAACAAATCAAGATGAAAATTCTCCTCAGTATCTGAAGAAATTGCGTATTCAGTTGTTATAGTAAAAATGATGCTAAATTACAAAAACAAGCCAAAGCGGCAAGACATATTGCTACCCAAACAAAAACAAGGCCTTCCAGGCACGCTTTTCCACGACAAGATCCGGTAACAGTTTCCTGTGCCTAGAACGGCTAATTATACGGCAAACAACACCATAGAGTAATCTTTCGCAAAGCAGGCCTGGTTTGTAATAGCTTTGTCACATTTGCTAAAAGACCAGACACCCACAACTTCCCTCTGATAGTAATTTCCTGTTTATACACTAACACAGCTTCTGGAGCTGTACCTATTCAGCTTGAGTTATTGATTAATGGGCATGTTGCCTCGCAGGCTCAGTCTCATTAAAAACGACTGGCTTTCAGTGATTTGGGCCATGGGCACAGATGGAAGGAGCCTGCATGAGTGGAGCTGACTCAGGAATGCCAATCCTGGCTGTCTCTCTGTCTCCGCTCCTGACCCTCTGCTTCAGAGCAAGATGGGCAAACTGAGTTATTTACAGCTGCAGCATTTCCAGATCAGATTGAGATATTATTGGAGAACACATCAATGTTTAAAAACATGCCACTGAACGTCACTGTGTCTGGAGCATCCGTTACGTGTAATTTTTGCAGAGAGCTGTTGTCACCATGTGACAACAGCACAACAGCACAATATGACAACAGCACAGAGCGCCGTATCAATTTTACAGGGCACATCTTGATGCTGTTCTAAGACTCATTCGTTGTTCCTTTGGAGAGAGGTTAAACATCTTGAACATCACTCAAAGAGAGAAAGGAATTGTTCAGCATGCCATCTTTTGAAAATATGAATCGTGATCCTCTGTTCAGCTGCATCTGCCAATATTCTTTTTCTTTTTTCGTTATGCTGTCTCTGTAGCATCCTCTGTGCATCTACTGTAGACATACACGCATAAGCAAACTGACCAAACTGACACATTTCCCCTGGTTCAAACCTATTATTTTGCAAGTTATAATATGGGTGAACTGCTGGACGGCCAGCAAAAGGAAGATTTGCTTAATGAGAATGCCTAAAATGAAATGTGTGTGATAGTGCAAATCCTTTGCAGGGGAAATCAAGGCAACACTAAGTACTTTATTGATTTAAGGACTCACTGCAAAGTTCCATTCAATGTTCTTCACCATGCAACCCGATCCATCACCATCAAACCTTTCCAGCTCCGTGGCGCGTGGTGGACTGAAAAAAATGAGGAGGTAATGTCCCTTCTCTTTATAGTCCAATGTTAATTCATACTGGCCCATTTGATGTTTCCATGATTTTCAATTGAAAGGCTTGTAGAACCATTAGTCAACAAATCTCCAAACACTGTCATGATACATTAAAGGTATAGTTTAGGCATCCTCAAATAACGGACTACGGTTCGGAACCATTTTACAGTTTCTACAATTTAAAGTATATATTTTAATCCTGCAAGCACTTTACTATTTTACCTTTACTTAGATTGCACAAATTAGTTATTAGTCATGCAAATGCAGATCCCACTGTTTTGATTCAATAAAATAAAGTGTTTGCTCAGGTTTTATGCATTTAGTGGTGTTCTTTTTGCTTTGTTTTTATATTATATATGGTACTGTATTGTATTCATTGCTATTTTTCTATACTATTCATCTTTGTTTATATTTATTGTTTTATTTATTGAAACATTGCTTTAATGTTTCAATATCCCAAAGGGGATTAATGCAATACCAAGTGAGTGAGTTGTTTACTGTTATTAGTCCAGGATGTGCGTCATTCAGAGCTGAACTGAAAGTGCCTTTTAAATTTCTGAATTTAAACTGAGGCATAAAATGAGAATTTAAGGAAGTAGTAGTGAATTGAAATTCGAAGAAATTCACATAAATCTGACTAATGGAAGAACAAATCAATAAATCAACAAATAAACAAATCAACTGAATGAACAACCGATTCTTCCCAATTCAACTACTCGCCTTTCCCCCTAATTTGCTGTTCAGTCAATGCCTCGATGAGAACACTAGCTCAAAAGAGGTTAAGCCTCTCTCTAACAAATTATCTGATGATGTTACTGGTTTCAAAGACAGTTTGAGCTTATATGTAATACTTTGCGTTTAATTTTTGTACAGTAGATTATTTTCTCATTGGAGAAAAACTGCCTTGATTCATTTCTTACTAAAAGGCCAAATAATTAAGCCAGCTCACGCTCAGATCTATGACAGCTGTCTAGTTAGGCCGTGACTTGTGGCAATAGTAAAGAAATCCCAATTAGGAATAAGGTACCGTGAGCAATGGAGCGGTTTTACTTATGAACATTGCACTCCTGGCGTTACTGTGTCTTTAATTTAATAACGCCACACAGGAGCTCTGACAACAGTCATGCATTAGACATGACATCACCTTTCATCACAGCCACATTACTCCAGCCATCCAGATGCCAAACACACAGGGGAGATACTGAGACAGGGGAGAAGAGTCCGAGAGCTACAGAATGAGACAGGGAGCAGCAAAAAGGTACAGGGACGCGTGGAGAGCACTTTATTGCATAACCATGGGTGACAGGAAAAGATGAGACTTTATATAATCTGATGGATCCAGGATGAAGGAGGATTTACCCTCTGCTTAAGCATGAGAAACTGAGCATGTCCCGCAATTGTGACAGAGACACGTGATCTGTCTTCTCGTCTGTCATCCCCGCTGGTACGTCAAGGACACCGTTTCGAAAAGATGCAAAGAATCTCCCCAGAGGTAACCTGGATGGAGTCAGAGTTTTACTAAAACTTGCATTATCTCTCAGTAGGTGATTACAGGGTTACCAGTCGTGTTCTGTTTCATATCCTCCCACACAAACTAGCATGTCTAGACCCTATTTAAGAAGGTTTCAGCCCCCCAACCATCTGCGATTAACTTTGCTGTCAACCCACTTAAAAAATCTGTGATTATGAGATCTCTCTTCATGTTTGGTGAAAACAGCAGCTGGGAAAACATATCAGGTTATTTCACTCAGAATCTGCCTCTTATCAGTCGCTTAAAAGCTTAAAACTTAAATTAAAGATGTGCGATACCCACACAGCTAGTTTTAAAAATAACGTCAGCATCTCATATTCAGGCTGAAATCCGAGAACCAATCCCTATTACTTTACCTCTTTCAGGCTGTGAAATATTGTTCTGACCTTAACCCTCCATTAAAATTCAATTGACAATTTACTAGAAGTCTTCCTACCAGGGCTTCCCTGTCTCTTTTTGATGAAACGAGATCTCGGCCCCACACAGCGAATGTTACTCTCCCCCTAGAATCAGCAAGTTCTTAAATTGATCATCCTTTATTCTTTATTCGTTCCCCCTTTCTTTGAACGAAGGCAGAAATTACAGGTTTCAGCTAACAGAGGAAATCAAGAGTAGCGTGGCAGCACAGCCTCAGCAGAGATCAATAGAGTGGCGCAGGCATTTACACAAACACACACCTATCTGGGTTTTACAGACTGGGATGACATTTATATGTTGAATGTAGGATTTCAGAGAAGCTCTACTGTACTGAACTGGAAATATTACCTCTGCGACTTCTGTCAAAAGAAGAATGCTTGCCTATAAATGTTTACGGAGCACACAGGCCCACGCAGATTTATCGTGAGAATAACAGGATTCTGTGTCCAAGACACACTGCGTAGCCTGAATCGATCCCGGCCTTACCTCTCCATAATGGGAGACACTGTTGCTAATAGGCTGTAATAAAGTAACTCGTGGCACTACTAAAATCTCCACATTTAGCCTTGCCACGTCGATTCAGCGTCTCCATATAATTCAGCATTAATGGCCGCCTGTGGATCAAGGCCTGTGAAAACAAAAGCTACTGACTTTAAGGTCACCATAAATATGCAGTCCTTTTACAAGCCCATATTAGCCTTGACAAGCCATTAAAGGTGTAAAAATTTCCCAAGCAAGTGAAAAGTGCCTCCTTTTCCGAAAACACCACCAAAGCTGGGATTAAAAAAATGGGATGATCCATGATTTTGCTTGGGCAAAAGCGTTAAATATTACGCATCTCGGAATAACAGTGATGGAAAATCACCGCCGTCGTTTGTTTATTTTTTTGTAGATGGCTATTGGAAACAAAGAATAATTAGCATTTTCTTGAGCTACATATAACCTTCTCTTGTTCTAGATTAATGTAACATGTTCAATTATAGCCTCAGCGTGCCAACGGCTGTTTCTCTCTGAACGAATTGCGAATGCATGGGATTATGGAAACTTTTTTACAACCCTCTAGCTTCTGATCAATGAAACTGCTCATGTACAAGCGGCGACACGGTCTTAGACACAAAGATTAGTTGAGGCATTTGTCTGCCTCCACAGAGGTGTTTTAACTAGGCCAATGAGAGGAATAAACAAAACACGCATTCATGGATTTTGAGAATAAACAGTGATTTTTTTAAAAATGTACAAAACTGCTATGGGAGAGCAAACAGTCCATTTGCTCTCTATGAAATGGTTGTTTCCAGGTTCATTGCCAGTCAGGAATATGGCCTCTCTCTCTCTCTCTGACTATGACCACCGGAGTATCACAACCCTAATGTCTCCTCTCTCTCACCACACTGAAAAACTCATTGAGCTACTCAGAAATTTGAGCCCTTCTTGCTCCAAAGACCACATTAGGCTGAACAGTTCATTACCAAATGGAAATTAATGCTGCCCCTGTCACTTGCAGCAAAGCTTTCACGACAAAAAAAAAAAGACGATAACATTCTTTTCTCTGGCAGGAGTGGAGAAAAAAGAGAAGAGAATGGGATGAGAAACAGAAAACATATGGTTTGCCGCAGAATTTTGATGAGACTCATTTGTTTCAGGAATACATTGTCCTCAAACCTGATACTTTAGAGGCGGTCTGGACTTCAGACTCTGTCAGGTTTAGTAGGGAGAGCATACGGGTGCGTTCTGCAAGAGCTACAAGGATGTAACAATCACAAGTGATAATTCAGGCAAAATAAGATTGCCTCTCAACTTGTCTCTCTTGCATATTTTGATTTGCAAGAGGAAATGAGAAACAAGTCCAATCTCGTCTCATAGACATTGCGAGGCTCGACTCGTCACTACTCAGTCTTATTCTCAAGCGCCTCTCTCTCTTCAACATTTCTAAAAACAAAACACCATGCTGGCAGTGACAAATTAGCCAATCATGTGACATTAGATCATATCACACTGTAAATATACACAACGTTTCATTCATAAAAACAGATGTACAATCTGGCATGAAACAAATTTCAGAAAGATCAGACAATAATGCATTATAATTTTGATATGTGGGATGTGCGTGAAGCCAAATATCTTCAGGAAGGCATGAATAATGATTTTAAATATGAATAATTACTTAAAGCAACATAATTCTCTAGATTGTATATAGAATGCATAAAACTACATTAAATATATAAAAAGTAATGTTTTAAATTTATAATAATAACAATTATTATTAGGGTTTTTGAGATCTATTTTACATAAAAGTTATAATAAAAAACATTTTATTAATTATACAAGGCATATTTACCATACAGAAATTATAAATGGGATAGAGCCAAAATGTTTAATAAGAGTAAAACTAGTGTCATGAACTACCAGACAAGGTTAGATCCAAACGCAGCGTGAGTTTATTAGAGGGTAGTCAGACAGGCAAGGGTCACAGAAAGCAAACACAGCATAGGAGACAAGGCAATACTCAGGATCAGAAACCAGGCGAGAAGACAGAGGCAGGCAGCAGACAAGACGCAATCCAAGAAACAGGCAATGGGTCAGATACACAGACTAGAACAGACTAGACAAAGGAACGCTCGGAAAAGTACACAACAGTGAAACAAGACTTAGCCAAGAGTGATAGTGACTGAGGTATAAATGTGTGTGGAGCTGCGTGTGGAACTAGATGCAGGTGTGAGGGTGATCAATGGAGACAGGTGTGTGGGTAATCAGTTCAGGGTGTGTGCATGATCAGTCCCAGGGAAGGCAGTGCAGGGGTATGCCCTCAAGTGACACTCGAGTGCAATCCAGCCGAACATCGTCACATAACCCCCCCTTTAAGGAGCGGCTTCCAGACGCTCAAAAGAAGATCCAGGCGGGGGGCAGAGCGAAGACGATCCTGGGGGATGGACAAAGGGCCAGGCCCGTGCAGGGGAACAGGACCAGGAGGCAGCCAAGGCGAGCCAGGGCCGCAGGGCGCTAGCGGACCCGACGAGGAAGAGGCGAAGGCAAGGCGGAGCAGGACGAGGCGAAGGCCAGGGCGGAGCAGGATGAGGCGAAGGCCAGGGGGGAGCAGGACGAGGCGAAGGCCAGGGCGGAGCAGGACGAGGCGGAAGGCCAGGGCGGAAGGCCAGGGCGGAGCAGGACGAGGCGGAAGGCCAGGGCGGAAGGCCAGGGCGGAGCAGGACGAGGCGGAAGGCCAGGGCTGAGCAGGACGAGGCGGAAGGCCAGGGCGGAGCAGGACGAGGCGGAAGGCCAGGGCGGAGCAGGACGAGGCGGAAGGCCAGGGCGGAGCAGGACGAGGCGAAGGCCAGGTCGTAGCAGGACGAGGCTCACGTGAAGCGCGGGCTCGACTGGGCAGACGAGAAGTGCAGGCTCGTCTGGGCTCACGTGAAGCGCAGGCTTGTGGAGCGCGGTCTCGGCTGGGCAGACGAGAAGTACGGGCTCGTCTGGGCTCACGTGAAGCGCAGGCTTGTGGAGCGCGGTCTCGGCTGGGCAGACGAGAAGTGCGGGCTCGTCTGGGCTCACGTGAAGCGCAGGCTTGTGGAGCGCGGTCTCGGCTGGACAGACTCACTTGATCAGTCCCAGGGAAGGCAGTGCAGGGGTATGCCCTCAAGTGACACTCGAGTGCAATCCAGCCGAACATCGTCACATAACCCCCCCCCCTCTAAGGAGCGGCTTCCAGACGCTCAAAAGAAGATCCAGGCGGGGGGCAGAGGGACGACAATCCTGAGGGAGGGACGGAGGGCCAGGCCCGTGCAGGGGAACAGGACCAGGAGGCAGCCAAGGCGGGCCTGGGCCGCAGGGCGCTAGCGGACCCGACGAGGACGAGGCGAAGGCAAGGCGGAGCAGGACGAGGCGAAGGCCAGGGCGGAGCAGGACGAGGCGAAGGCCAGGGCGGAGCAGGACGAGGCGAAGGCCAGGGCGGAGCAGGACGAGGCGAAGGCCAGGGCGGAGCAGGACGAGGCGAAGGCCAGGGCGGAGCAGGACGAGGCGAAGGCCAGGGCGGAGCAGGACGAGGCGAAAGCCAGGGCGGAGCAGGACGAGGCGCAGGCCAGGGCGGAGGAGAACGAGGCTCACGTGAAGCGCAGGCTCGACTGGGCAGACGAGAAGTGTGGGCTCGTGACATGAGTGACATGCTCGTCGGGGCTCATGTGAAGTGCCGGTTCGGCAGGGCTGGACGGGACCAGCGGGGCCAGCTCCTTCCCTAACTCACCCACAGTGAGAGTCGAACCACTCAGTAGAAGAGCCGTGTTAATTTACCGCCTTAAGGTACTGTGAGGCTCTGGGTTGGGCATCAATGAGCGAAGCGGTTCAGACAACCCTCCGCGGAACAGGTTCGTTAGGAAAACGTTGTTCATACACGTATGATGAGAAAATTCATAAAACTCCGCCACATACCACTCGAGAGAACGATCCTCCTGACGAAGTCGCATTATCACAGCTCCCGTATCCGTGCTCGGAATAGCTGTGTGAGCTCGTCGTGATATTGGGATCGGTCCTGGGCCAACAACTGTGGAGATGGGTTGATTCTGCGATGTTCCCGGTGGGGAAGCATGAAGGCCGCGAACCATCTTGGTCAACCTCTCCAACGACACGGTGAGTTGATCCAGTTGATCCTGGTGTACGGCGGCTGACTGGGAGGCATACAAGGCTGATATGCTGCTGGATCTGGTTTTGGCTAAGTCTTCTGTCATGAACAACCAGACAAGGTTAGATCCAAACGCAGCGTGAGTTTATTAGAGGGTAGTCAGACAGGCAAGGGTCACAGACAGCAAACACAGCATAGGAGAAAAGGCAATAATCAGGATCAGAAACCAGGCGAGAAGACAGAGGCAGGCAGCAGACAAGACGCAATCCAAGAAACAGGCAATGGGTCAGATACACAGACTAGAACAGACTAGACAAAAGAACGCTCGTAAATGTACACAACAGTGAAACAAGACTTAGCCAAGAGTGATAGTGACTGTGAGGTATAAATGTGTGTGGAGCTGCGTGTGGAACTAGATGCAGGTGTGAGGGTGATCAATGGAGACAGGTGTGTGGGTAATCAGTTCAGGGTGTGTGCGTGATCAGTCCCAGGGAAAGGCAGTGCAGGGGTATGCCCTCTAGTGACACTCGAGTGCAATCCAGCCGAACATCGTCCCAACTAGACTGAGCTTGTTGAATAGACTGATTATTCAACAAGCATAACATAATATTAAATATATAATAATAATAATAATAATTAATATTATTAAAGATTTTATTTTACATAAATATTAGAAAACATTAATTAATGAATTATACAAGGCATATTTGCCATAAAGGAAATATAAATGAAATGGAGTGTTTTTAAAAAAAGGCATTTTTATGTTTTTTTTTATATTTTAACATACCTGTTGTCACGGGTTGCTCAGGAAATGGACCAGGAATAATCAAAATACTATTTATTAAACACTTAGGAAACAATAGGAGCTTAAATAGAAAATAATGTTAACAAAAACAATACCGGACAGGGAACTAACTCAAACTGAGGGCTTAAATACACAGAGCAAACAAAAGAGCTAAAGAGATCATTAATGAGACAACAGGTAAATGGTAAATGGTAAATGGACTGCATTTATATAGCGCTTTCACAGACCCAAACGCCACCAAAGCGCTTTACATTTTGCCTCACATTCACGCATTCACTCATTCATTCATACACCGACGGCGGTGTCAGCCATACAAGGCGCCATCCAGCTCGTCGGGAGCAGCTGGGGTTAGGTGTCTTGCTCATGGACACCTCGACACTTGGTCAGGTGGAACCGGGGATTGAACCACCAACCTGTGAACAGGTGAACAGGATCATACATCAAACACACTGGGACACTATTGGTCAAACAGGGAAAACAAAACTAAAACACGGTGGCTATATCTACATGCACACCTTTTGTTTCAATTGGAATTAATTTATTCAGATTAATGAATCAGAACATAGCGGTTATAAACGATAAACGATAAATAAAGTTGTTACAAGCTTCTAATCAGAATTTATTTTTTGACGTGCAAACTGTGCAAATCAGTTTCCTGCTGTTTGTGCATACTATTCTTCTTCATTGCTTATTTTCTTTGATTTAAAGAGCAGACTTAAAATGTATCTATTACGGGTCCTAATGGATTATTTGGTTGCTTGTAAACGTAGCCAATGAAACATAGCCAAAACAGAACATAACTGAATATAACCGTTACACCTGTATTTACAACAGGAAGACAGGCAGTTGCTACAAGAAATAGATAGGTGGAGGGGAGGAATCACAGATGATGGGCTCTTTATCTGTCCCCTTGTCTGCCCTTGTACCTAAAATGCGGTATTTGTTCAAATAGGCTAAAGTGAAATCACAACTTCCTCTTTACTTTATTTATAGCCAACACACTCCGCTCCTCAGACTGCAATTCTGTCTCACACATTATGCCAGGGTTTGGGCACCAAGCAGTTTCGTTTGCATATATTTGCATGCAATTAGCACATCAAACCTTCAGACTTGAAAGGGACGCCTTGTCAAAAAGAATTTTGCATCTCCCTCTCCTCTCCACCTCTCTCTCTCCCCCTCTCTCACTATCTCTCTCGCTCTCTATTCTGCTATGCAGTCTTAGCCTCTATTATGAATATGTGATTAGAAGAACAATTATATAAGTTAAACCTCTCTGAACCTCTGGAATTAAACCAGAGTTTGCATATTTGTTAATGTGACTTTGTATACAAGAGGAAATTCTTGCAATTGACAGTGTGTGTACGGACATCTCAAAGCTCACTTTGCTTCTGGTGTATTTGCTGATTGTTGATTTTTCAACAATTATAAAAGTCACTGAGATGATGAGACAATACCATTGACTAGCATGAATTGCATTAATTAGAGTGAACGATGATGTCAACATGCATCAGTCAAGCCCTTGAGTCACAAGCAAACATGCACTGAGCCATAAAATAATTGCACAAACAATAAATGAACTAGCAGTCAAACTTTTATTGAGTGCAAACTCAGTTAGAAACTCAGAAACTCAGTTCTAATCTGCTAAATGTGACTATAAAGAATAAATATATTAAGATATTATACACATCATACACATCAACATCATGCCTTTCTGTTAAGTTGTTTTTTTGTCTATGTTCTATGAATTAAAAAGCTTAAATTGAAATGGGGTTGGTATAAAAATATTTTTAAATGAACATTTGATTACTAAAAGAAATGCATGTACAAAATTAAAACAGCTGTTAATCTCAAAGACTGCAAAGCCGACTCCGTGTTATAAATATGTTAAACCTATAACTTCTGCCACTAAAGATTGCTTTATCAATAATCTTCCTAATCAGTTTCATCATCTCAGCATCCCGGATGTCTTAGAAGAACTTGATATGGCAAACAGACACTTTTAACTCTCTCTTTTCCAGCACTTTAGACACAGTTACTCCGTTGCGCTTAAAGAAGATTAAAGAAAATAGACCGACGCCTAGGCCCTTAAAGTAACACCAAGGAACTTTTCCTCTGCGGTCGCCCTACAGGTTGGAAGCGGAATTGTCCATTACCGCTGTCGCAAATAATTTAGCCTACCTCATCCTACTGTCGCACGCGCACGCGCACGCTCCCTGTTTATCTACTGTCGAGTACGCTCCACCTATCGGCATTGGTAACGCTTGCCGTAAAGCAAGGCAAATTTGTTGTTTTCTTACGTCTCATTAGAACCGTAGATATACCAGATAAAGGACCGCAAAGCGGTGGCATAAGTGCATTTCACCATGTCACGACTTGATGAACCACTGAAACGATTTTGGAAACATTATTTGAAGGTAAAAAAAATCCTACTTAGCGTTGCTTTAAGAGAGCAGCCAGAAAAATGGAGCGCAACTGGAAGAAAACAAAACTAGAGGTATTTCGGGATTTCATGGAAGGAGAGCTCGATTGCTTACAGAGAGGCTTTAAAAGCTGCTAGATCTGCTTATTATTCAACCCTATTAGAAGAAAATAAACATAATCCTAGGTATTTATTTGAAACAGTGGCTAAACTAACGAAAAAAAAGCTTCAAGCCCACAAGTTTCCAAGCAACACAGCAGTAATGACTTTATGAACTTCTTCACTTATAATATATAATATCAGGGACAAAATTATAACTATGCAACCGTATACTACAGTACCGCATCAGGGAGTGCATTGTAGTCTCCCTGAGGAACATTTATTTTAATTTGTTGGTATAGGAGAGGAAGAATTTTGCAAACTCGTTAATTCATCTAAATCGACAACTATTAGACCGTACCGTAGCACTGAGACAGCTCTCATTAGAGTTACAAATGATTTGCTCTTATCCAATCGCGGTTGTATCTCTCTATTAGTGTTACTTGATCTTAGTGCTGCATTTGACACCATTGACCACAACATTCTTTTAAATAGACTAGAAAACTATGTTGGCACTAGTGGAATTGCACTAGCATGGTTTAAAATCTTATCTGACCGTTATCAGTTTGTAGCAGTAAATTAAAAGATGTCTTATCAATCACAAGCTCAGTATGGCGTACCACAAGGCTCAGTACTGGGGCCGCTGCTGTTCACTCTGTACATGCTACCATTAGGGGATATCATTAGGAAACATGGCATTATTTTCACTGTTATGCCGATGATAGTCAGCTCTATATTTCTTCAAAACCTAACAGAACTTACCAAGTCACAAAATTAACGGAATGCATAGCTGATATAAAAATTGGATGACTAGTAATTTCCTACTACTAAATTCTGACTTCAAAATCGACTGCTGGCGGTAGATCCTTTTCCTATTTACCACCAAAACTTTGGAAAAGACTTCCTACCATTGTCCAGGAAGCAAACACACTCTGTCAATTCAAAGCTAGATTAAAGACACATCTCTTTGACCTAGCATTCACATAATAGATTATCGACTTCTATAATTCAATGTTAGGCTGCATAGATTAGGTCAACCGGAACTGGGAACACTTCTCTTAAATCCTGATGTACTCGTTACATCATAAGAAGAATGGCATCTACGCTAATTTTAGTGTCTTTGTTTATCCTGAGGTTTTCCAGCAGCCTGCCGGATCCAAGCCATATCCAGTTCTGACGAAGGACCTTCGCCTGGACCCGGTGACAATGCAGTGGTGAAGTGCCAACTAGCCTCTCCCTATGGTGGATCCCTTTACCACTCTACAGATAAAGTGTTGTGGGGAAATTAGGTTTGCGTACCTACCCGGAATTGATAAAATAAAATTCTGTATCAAAATTTATAGGCAAGACAAGTTTGTTTGGGCATGGTTTGTAGGGAATAATAAACCTGCGCACATATATTCAAACGCACATAACTATAGAATCAATTCTTAATGTGCATGTGAACGGCATCAGCATTTATCACAGGTTCGTGTTTAAAGTCTGTTTAGAGAGAACGGTGTCGTCTTAGCAGCCCCTAATTTAATAACAAATGATCATTTCGACAGAAGTGAATCAATCAAAACTAACTTTAGCTGGAAAATAACACTATTCAAGAACCGCTATAAAGCCAAAACAATCTCTGTTACATTAAATTATATGTTTATCTCTGTAAAGCTGCCTTGAAACAATCTACATTGTAAAAAGCGCTATATAAATGAAGATGACTTGACTTGACATTCCTTGTACATTTATTATTAATCTCTCTTGTTCTTAAATTGCTCACATGCCAGTGATTATCCCTTTGGCTCAGGTCAGCGACCCCCCCCCCCCCCCCCCCCCCCCAATATTGCTGTTTTTTTTATACACAGTGTTTGTTTTATTGTGGGCTGTGGTTTTATGGAGCATAAAGTGTCAATCTCAGTTTTCCTACAATGTCCATCTCAGTATAAATTGAGTTTAAATAGACACACATTGTTTTTTTGTAGGAAAAATGGATTAGGCATATGTATATTCTATTATCAAAGTGACTTTCTTTCCAAGCAAGCATCTGGAACAACTGCCATTGGTCTCTCAAAAAACACTGCATTTAATTCAATTTAACTATAACTATTGACTATAAACTGTGATAGAAAATTGCAGACAGTTAGTAATACGTTTCATATTTTAATTATCATTAACCATATTTGATTATCGCCATTTGAAACACTATCAGCATTAAGATTAAGATCTGCCTTGTAAACAGAGGTTACTGGGGAAACATTTCTGCTGTTCCATAAGTGCCACCTACTGTCAGAGAGTGAATTTACATTTTCATTCAGCCGTTCTTACGTTTTTGTTGAGACCAATGCTAAAATCAGACCAAATTTATGTTACAAATTTCAACTGGTGAATGGAAAATAAGCTAATGTGCATTCTAATAATCTCAACACTTCGGATAATGTTAGTCCATGTAGAATTGTTTATGGAGCGAATAAAATACTTATAATTTTCGTATTTCCTTATCATAAAAATGATTTAAAGGCTGAAATGTGAGATTTATAATTTTATACATTTTTTTGTCAAAACTTTATTTGTACATACTGTAGTACATATTAGTAGATAAAATGTTATGTTGTAACTAGCTCAACCAATATTTTTCGTTTGTTTAAAATTCGGTCGTTGTTTATAATGTTATTATTTCAATGTTTATGCAAACAACAATGTTATTTGTTCTTTGTTGGTTAAAGGAGCCGTATGTAGGATTGTGGCCAAAACTGGTACTGCAATCAATTTAAAAATACCATTGGTATCTCCCCTCCCCCAACCCCCGGACTCAAGGTTGCCAGATAAGCTGCAGGATTCAGCAGAAACGTAGGCTGCTTCAATGAGCTTCCAATGACAAATGACGATGAGACGTACACAGTACGTTTTTTTTTCTGTTAATTATGTTTATGCTTCATGAGAGATATTTTGATAAGTAATTATGTATTTTAAAAATGTACTAATTGTCATTAGTTAAATATAATCGTAAAGATTTATGCTCGTATATGACAGTATAATCGTAAAGATGTATGCTCGTATGTGACAGTATAATTGTAAAGATGTATGCTCGTATGTGACAGACAGAACGGTAGCTGTTAGTCTAACTTGTAACGTTATTTATCTGTCATTAATGTACGGTAAGCAAGTGTTTGTCATAAGTAGGCTAACAAATAAGCAAAACATTTGCCACAGCAATTATAACGCGGGACAAATTCAATATCACCAATGGCTATCACAGGGTTGTTTTCAGTCCCATCATAAAATATTGTTAGAGTAACTAAATTTCAGAGCTGCCAACTCTCACGCATTGGCCGTGAGACACCCACATTTGAGTGGTTTCACATGCTCACACGCCACACCCCCGATTTCTCACGCTGAAATGACAACCCGGTCAGTCAAATGCCCGAAAGATGAGTTTATCTATATATTTACCTGTTGAGCCACTAAAGTTAGGCTTCTGTCTCAATTACGTTTCAAATTGCCATAATGGGCGTGCTAATGTTGCTTTCCTCTGCGTCTCAGCATAAGGAAAGAGAAACGGGCTCCTATAATACATTGCTAATGTTAGCATACGTCCATGTGAGCTAACGTTACGTTACTTTGCACAAACATGCATAACTTTGTTCGACTGTCATGGATATATAAAATGTCCATTGACATCAAATACAAGTTAGCCAAGCATAGATGAATCTTACCTGTCCAGGAGAAAATTAGCAACGTTGGCGTCTGTGTTCAAATTCTTCTCCTTTTTCAGCCGTCTCCATCTTTCAAAAGCATCTCCAATACAAATTCTGGTTTTATTTCGGACTTTGCCACGACGGAGTTCTGAATTATAACGAGGTCTTTTTGATTTAGTAACGTTAGACATTTTTATTCGACTAGAGTTAGGGTAGATTAGAGCAAAGCTGGCAACCCGGATCCCGAAAAGCTACTGACTTCATGATTGGTAGATAGGAGGAGGGTGGCGCATCAGACCAAAACACAACATGACAACATCAACATCAGTTGAGGGCTGCAAGTCCACTTTTTTAAATGACAATATCCTAGCCATACTACTGTTGTCAGTCATTATAAGTATTTGAAATGAACATGATTTCTTAATGTCTAGTGAAACATCAGGGCCTTTTTATGATTAATTGAAATAGATTTCTTACATACAGCTCCTTTAAGTTTTCGACATAAAACTTAGTAAAATTACTTTGGCGTGTGTATGAGTAATGTTTTAACATTTCCAGCCCATTATAACAATACCATATTAATAACCGTGATCATATTGGTCACCATAATAGAGATATTAGATTCATACCGTTCAGTCTCTAATTAAAACAATAAAACACTATAATAAAATGGTAAAAATCCATTGTGTCCTACAATGTAATGTAAATACCTAGAGCTAAAAATCTCAGTTCAATCATTTCTGTACAGATAATCAGATTGAACCTCACAAGGCAGAGGTATCCACTTTATGGGCCACCCATGGATAAAGCTCTGCATTGAACTCTGCTTTATAGCGCGTTGTAAAACAAGTGCGAAGTTGAGGGACGTGTCCTTGCTTAGTCTGGAGAAGTGGCTGTGTTTGTTGTCTTAGTACTCTGCAGCATAAAAGCTGACCTCCTTCAACCCAGGGTTCTTGAAGGCCTGTTCGACGGCGCCCATCTGATGTGATTATTGAATGTTTATTCCCCTTTTCTCTCATTGTTAGTGCACTTAGAATGATTAATTACGCCGAGCTATCTCTGTGACTTCTCGTCTCACTCAGGGGAGAAAAACAGGCTCTCCATGCTCCTTCCCCTTGTCTCTTTCTATCACTCGCTCCTTCAGTCCTCTCCCTTCAAATCAAATTCAATTCAGAGAGCACTCCATCTGTCATCATGGACACTATACAATAATAACTACAGCAACGGTAAAACAGACAACAAATAAATAAGAACGCCAATAAATTGAAGGAATAGTTAAAGTACGGTTAAACCCAGAGTACTCAGTAAAACATAATAAAATTTTATGTGAGCGGCACTTCATAACCTTCCTGTCTCTTTCTATACACATACGTCCATCTCTTTTCCTATCCCTCCATTTTGGTCTCAGCTTCCTCATTCTGTTCCAAAGCTGCTGAGTTTGACATTTAGAGGGGCATCAAATCACCAGACCAACACTCACCTCCTACATCCACAGCATGAAATTCTTGACACAGGAAAGCCCTTTTATTCAAATAGTTGTGTGTCTGTGTTTAAACATGCATGTGTCAGTTAACAAGCTCTGAACTGTCTGTCCACAAGTAATCCACTTAAACACCCAGAATGAAGTATCCGCAGATGTTCTTCCTTTTTATACCAGCAGAGCAGCAAAAAGGGAAGGACAGTACCAGCAGGCGTGCTGTCTGCATATAGATTTAGCCACCAGAGTTGCTACCACCTGACATGATGTTCATGAGCCAACAAAATTTGCTTGTGATAGGTTCCATTATCTTAACAAATTTAACTGCTTAACAATAAACTAAAGATGTGCTGGTTTACAGTAATGCGGTATAATCCGATAACCAATTTCAATGTATTGTTATTGTGGGCACTTCTAAACACAGTGAATAATTGTAGATACCTTTTTATTACCTGAACTGTTTAAATGTTTTGAATGCACATTAGCTTCATTTTGATCAACTGGTTAAAACTCTGTCCAATTTTTGGATTTGTCTGAAAACAGCAGACTGTAATCAATAAGTATGCTTTGTTTTCCCTTTCAGTCTTGTCCTGACCTGGTTTCTAGTTTGTTCCTTTGTTAGCCTTATTCAATTCACCTGTTGTCCAATTACTATACTGTTGTCCAACTCATTAGTTCCCTTTGTTTGGTCCATGCTTATAAGCCTTCAGTTCTCCCTCAGTCGTGGTCCGTTCTCATTGACGTTATGTTGTTCTCTTGAGCTTGTCATTAAAGACATAACAGAAGTGACAGAAGAATGGACCGATACAGTTACATTTTTTATTGTGTTTGTTCCCTTTTAAATTTTCATTATTCCCTTTGGACCAACCCGCCGTCCAGCTTCTGTGCCTGGAGCAGGAAGACTGTCCACTGGAACATCGCACAGGATTTCATCCATCTGGCGTGCCTTACGCACTACCCTGACCAAGGTACAAGGCTCGCCTTCCAGTGGATGGTCCCAGGGAATATTCTGCTACATTCGTGGAGTGGGTGCTGGTGAATAACAACTCACCGTACACAATCGGCCCCGCAGAGGATGACATCACCAGCCCCACTCCAGCACCGCCAGAGATCAGCCATCCACCACCAGCAAGGGACCCGACAGAGATGGTTTTAGAGCCCATCTCCTAAGGGAGACCGGCCTGCCGCAATCGATGAGCATGATCCAACAGAAAGGAATGTAGAGGACATCGCCCCAGAGCCTGCGCCCCTCAGAGAGTCGGACCAGATGCGTGAGCCGAAACCACTGTGCGTCGCAGAGAGAGTGATCGTGGAGTTCGACGGCTTGAAGGAAGGCCCAGCCCACAGCCCCGCCGCGGTGAATGGTTAAAACCTCTGGATGATATTTCGAGGATTTGATGGACTTATTTGAGGAGGTAATTACCCTGTTTCTCCTGTCCCTGCTGCTTCCGTCCAGCCCTGAATCTCCCTCCCAGCCTCCCTCTCCTGCCTCCTCAAACAGCCAGTTCTGAAGCTCTGCCTCTGCTGGTTCCATTCAGCCCCTCTGCATCTCCAACACCATGTGAGGATCCACCTCAGAGCCTCAAGTCACTAGCTCAGCCCACTAAAGAGGATCCCCTGGCTCAGCCTCTAGCCTCTAAACCCATCACTTCACTGCAGCCTGTCGACACATCGGCTACGCTTTGGCTCCTCTCTCCCTTGTTTCCACCAGAAACCATCAGCCATACAGCTCCACCGGGCTCCCTCGTCCCTCCGGCTTTGCCTTGGTCAGACTTCAACCTACTCTAGCCTTCTGTCTAGCTCCGACATCCCCCTGGCCCCACCTTTGTCCTCGGCCCCACCGGTTTCGGCTCTGTCCTCAGGTTCCTCAGTTCCACCTCGGATGCTTGTCATCGCGGCTCCACCATGTCTCCACCACGTCTCCTGTACCAAAGGTGTAGCACGGGCTCTTCGGCTCATTGGCTTTACCTGGGTCTCCATCATTGACAGATTCATCTCTGTCGACGTCCCCAGGGTGTTTCCATCAAGTCGTTGTCACCATGGCTCCTCCTCCTTCGACTCTGCCCTGGGGCCTCGTCCAGGGGTGCGTTTCCCGTACAACGATCTAACTCGCTGTTTCACTACCATAGTATGATGCATCGTTAGAGAAATCAACTAGCTAGTCACGACTGTTTCCCGAAACCCACTGTTGCAAAGTATCGTTCAACCACGATGGTTTTGCACGTGGTGGAATAATAGCTACTTTTAATGAAACTGTTTGAGATCCAGTTAACGCTAGATTTGTTCATATAAATTACAGACATGTCATCTGAGGACTATTTCGAATTGTTCTCAGTTGTTTTGCTTTATTACCAGACTCAATATTTGGCTCGTTCTTACATAGTAGAGCACGTTCGCACATGCGCACTCTTCAAACACGTTACTTTAAATCTTTTGACAAACTAAAAGACGTAAATTACATTTGTATGTATTCTAAATAAAAGGCACCGGTTGTACTGAATGTCAGCTTGCTTATTTTGCTCAAGATAAGGATTTATTACCTCCAAATGTGCTGCAATATAGAAATGATGCCTCTAACCACAGGTCGAGAGCTGTCGTTCAAACCAAACAACTTTGCGATGCTTTTTGCGAATGTTCGCTGGAACGATGGTTTCGGGAAACACAGACTCGTTGAACTATGCTGATAACGACGGAACTTGCGACCATAGTTGGCTAACGATGCTTTCGGGAAACGCACCCCTGGCTAGCCTCTGGCTCAATATCTGGCTCCTCCTGCTCCTAACTTCCCTTTGGCTCCTCCCACCATCCACTCCCACATGGTTATGTTTTGCCCCTCTCAAGTTCCTCGCCCTCCTCCTGAATCCCCACCCTCCTTCCTTATTTGGACTATTTAATGCACGAGGAAGCGCCATTTCAGAAGGGGCCATAATGTAACGAGTATGCTTTTTTTTGCCTGTCTATCTTGTCCTCTGACCTGGTTTCCTCTGAGTTTGTTCCTTTGTTGACCTTATTTAATTCACCTGTTTTTCAATTTATCAACTCAGTAGTTCCCTTTGCTTTTGTCTAATCAGTTCACCATTAGTCGTGGTCCTTTCTTATTGACGTTACGTTGTGTTAAGTTTGTTTTTCCTATCTGTTCTCCTGAGCTTGTCATTAAAGACTGTTTTATTTATTATCCTTCATCTTTGTGCATTTAACACAACCAATCAGTGGCACAGACAGACTGAATGAAAATGCAAATTAACTCTCTGACAGTAGTTGCTGCTTAGAAAAGGAGAAATGCAGTGGGTACACGATAACCCCCATAAACAAAGCAGATGTGCAACTTTCTGTTTCTGACACCCACTTGTCTTGGAGAAGAAAGCATGTAAAACAGCATTTACATGTTATCAAAAACGTAGCAGCTTTTGTATCATGTATCAAACAGCTATTCAGATTGTTTTTGTCACGGTTCTGTCACAGCAATTCTAGTTATTCTTGGTTTGGTGACAGAGCAGTGACATTCCTGGTCTTGTGGTTTACTGTGAGTGTATGGCTGTCATGAGTTCTCTGTGTGCCATGTGCTCTTGTGGATTGTCTAGCTCCTCCCACCTTGTTACCTCGTAATTGGATTATTGGCTTTACCTAGTTTCCCTCACCCTCTTTGTTTGTTTTCCTATTTAGTCTCCCTGTGTTTGCTGTCCTGTGCTCGTTCATTTTTAAAGTTGGGTGTTGAGTTGTGTGTCTGCCATGTCATGTTCCTGGATTTATTATTTAGTTCTTGAGACCTGGATTTCCTTTTGTTTATTTGATTTATATTTTACTTAATTAAAACACTTCTTCACCTCTGCACTTGAGTCCTCACACTATTCTCCGCGGCCGCCCCGTGACAGTTTTATTCAGAATACTCTTAGAAAAAAAGGTTCAGTGGCGTTCTATAACACTTCATGCTAAAAAGGTTCTATATAAGGAGAATTTCATTTAAAATAAAATAATTAAAACTAAATTCATAAAATGATCCCATGATGGGAACCCCTAATAGGTTCTATATATGAAGTGCATGAAAAAACCCTTTAAGGTTCTATTTAACCCTTCCTTCCTACTTAGAGTGCAAAAACATTTTTTTTGTTTTGTTTTTTTTAAAAACCAAATACTTAAATATTTGAGGGGGGAAATGGCATCTTTGTTTACACATTGTTACACATGTAACATTTTAATCTGGATTAAAACCTGGCATCCTGGAAAGGTTTGAACCAAAAAAACCGGTTTGAAAATGCTCTTATTTTTGTTCTTTATAGGTATGTTCTTTAGCAGTTCTGAATTTTTCTATTAGAGGACAACACTTAAGTTTGTTTATCTTTTCAACCTGCTTATGCAATTCAATGCCATAATTTGGCACTGTCACATGCCTACAATAAACTTAGCCTATTATTCATCTTTTCCCCCCATTCTTTTGGTCAATTGGTTTAATCTTCTTTACACAGTCTCAGCTGTAGCCAAGACAATGCTAAGTTAGATTGTGTAGGATGTTTGTATTCATGAGTGAAGCTTGGTGTATTTATGCACACCATCATTATTTAGTCTTAATTGGTTCCTGTTCTTTCAGATGTTATTTGGGCGTTAAAGAGGGTACGAGTGCATCGAGTCCTCCCTAAGGCCAGTGGAAAGGAGGGGAGACAGCTTCCTGGATTAACACTGTGTGTCGAGATCTGACAGCTTAATCATGACTGTTTCCTCGGAAAAGAGAGTGCTTGATAAGAAACTTAAAAAAGAGGATATCGTCATCATTAATATGATTCTTTTAGTCAAGTCATATCCCTTAATACCCCTACCAGGGCTTCCAAGATTATACTCCTGCATTATACATGTACGTCTTTTTCATTTGTCTTCAGTGAAGTGCATCGAACAATCCCTCCTGTCAGATTTTCCTGGATGTGAAATAGACACATTCTGTTCATTAATCCTAACACCAAAATTCGCTGCTCCAGCTCTCTTTCCATCTTTATAGATATTTACAGGCAAATAACTGTAATAAAATAACACAGAATCCTTTAAAATCTAACTTTTAATGAATAGATACAACAATATTTCACATTTACTTATTATGAGCGTCCACAGCTAATATTATGAGAAACCGAGCTTTCATATGGCCCCTGTTCACTTTATAGAAGTAATAAAGGTGATGGAAAACAATTTCCAAATGCAAAAATGACTGATATTGGAGGCACCCTCTCTGTGCTGTGAACATTAAATTATAAATAGTTTTTATTATGGCAGCACTTGGACACAGCTCTATATTATCTGTGGGCATATAATAAACACCAAAGATATGTTACCATGACAATGACTGGGAACAACAATCCCATTAGTGGGATTGATAAAAGGCCAAATGAAAAAAAAAAGGATAAAAGAGAAACATAGGGAGAGAAATAACTGCAACAATATGGGTAAAACCTCTAATTACATTTTCCGGTCGCTGCTATACTGAACATTAGCCTGTGTTAAGCCTTTAGCCTAAGGTAGTGGAGGTTATTTATAAAATATAACACAATATAAATATAAGATAAAAAACACTTAAAAACATGATTACATTTGAATGAGGAGGAGAAGCAGGAAGGTCTGTCAGATGAACAGGGGCACGGGGAGCAGTAAACAGATCCGCTGATAGGGCACATATACAACGTATATACCTGATTTAAGCATCTACAAGTTTTGCAGCATGGCTCATGGCAAAGCACCCTCAGATTTACAGCTAAAGATGGGAATTGTCACATGTTTCTTCTTCTGATTTGGGTTCCTTAATGGTTCTATTAATGATACTTTAAGCACATTTAAGAAATAAATATTTGAAAAGAAAGAAAGAAATGCAGTTCCACAGCCAAACAGTAAGGTGATATCAATAATAAATACATTTGAAAACAATTCTTTCAAATTTTTTGTTTATTCAGACTTATTTAAAAGACAATTATTTAATTGCACTATAGGGTAAAAACAAAATTTTAACTGAATTAAGCTGAGTAATGCCTTATTACTTATAGTAGAGCTGCTTATAGCTGAAATGAACTGTTTCCTGATTGAAGAACTTGACAGTTACTGAACGGAAACAACACTGAACTGAACTGAGATGAATAATGACACTATCATCTTCCGTTACAGCTTAAATTGAATTTGTTAATGATACATTTGACAACATTAACAGTTATTTTCTTGTTTTATAAAAGTGAAGCCGTATTGTATGAATGTACAATTTTAAGTATAAATAAATGTGACTTGACTTATTAATGATTTTTAGAGCAACCATAGTTGCAATACCATAATCGACCATAACAATTTACTCAACAAACACATCATTCTTTTATTTTTACTACATGGCTCTGTGGAATACTTGATTCTGATTGGTCAATAGTGTCATTCAGCGGTAAGTTATTCCCAGATAACCGCTCAAAGCATAAAAAGCAGGCTCATCCGGGTCACTGAAGTCAACAGTGCTCTACGCCTGCTGAAAGGTTTTTCTTCGTGGAAGTTTTGCGTTTGGTGAGCTAATTAAATATTAAAACTCAATCAATATTTTGTGTACAGTTATTTAACTATGCCATTCAGTATTGTGCACTCGCTCTCTCTCTTGTTTCATACAAACGCAGCTGCTGCCATTTTGTGACTATTGTTTTATACACTGTTGGATTATGAGATGCAAACAGGTACGATTTTAAAAGTTTAATCTGAAATCAATATATCTTATCCTCATAATGATTTATGTGGCGAAATGCTGTGTAATAAGTGATATGAATGACTGTATACCGTATCTCTTAAATGTCCGTTTAGTTTGAACTCGCCGCGCTGCAACTGCTCTCTCCGCGGAAGCTTTGTGGTTAAAGACCTAATAAAATATTTTAACACAGATCAATATTTCGTGTCTAATTATTTACTTATGTGGCAAGTAGTCGTGTAATAAGCAGGATAATGTACATCCAGCCGGTGGTTCTCTCAAAATAACCCACTCATCATCCTGTCGGGGGTTATTTTGAGAGAACCACCAACTGGATGTACATTATCCCTTACTTATAAAATACTAGAAAAATCTCATTATGTGTGTCAGCTAAACATTGTCATATGAACAACTATTTAATAACTCACATTTAAACCTCACAGACAGTTTTAACCTGTATGCATTTGATTCACTAATAAACAGTGTTGAGGTAACGCATTACAAGCAACATGAGTTACGTAATCAGATTACTTTAAGTAACTTGTAAAGTAAGTATTACTTTTACTTTTAAAGAAAATATCTGAGTTACTTTTCAAATAAGTAATACAAGTTACTTAGTTCTCCCATGTATTGACTGACCACTCTCCTGTCCCCATGTTGAGAGAGTAAAGCGCAGAGCCATTGTGTGTACTGTGTAAACATGATGTTATTGTAGACCTAGACAAAATGTAAGCATACCTTTACTCATCTCACTTGCACAAAACCAGATTCAGTCAAAATGAATAAAAACTGTGCAATGCAAACTCAGAATATAATGCAAACCTGCAATAATTAATATGTTAGATATATGTATTTAATCTCACATTATTAACCAATATCTTTGCTGCTGACCTTTGATGATCCAATCCAATACTACTAAGCAAAAATGACTTTAGATAGACACCACAGTTGTGTTTAATTTTTTGTTTTCATTGCTGAAGAAAGTGTTGAACTTTCTTTTCCTGCATCCCATATTCTTCTGCAATCCAAAATGGCAGCACAGCGGTTTATTTAAGCTGCACCCTCTACTGTACATGTGTGAATTTGCATTTCCCTCAGCCTGAGGCTTATTCAGTTTACTTTTGGTGTGAAAGGGCCTTTACATTTTAAAAAACATACAAGCAAGCCCTGCAGATGAGAAAAAAAGTAATGCAAAAGTAATGCATAAAAAGTAACTAGTAACCTTTTAGGGAGTGACACAATATTGGGTAACATTTTAGTTTAGGGTCCAATTCTCACTATTAATTAGTTGCTAATTAAGTATGGTAGTTGTTAAGTTTAGGTATTGGGTAGGATTAAGGGATTCAGAATAAGGTTATGCAGAATAAGGTATTAATATGTACTTTATAAGTACTAATAAACAGCCAATATCCTAGTAATATGCATGTTAATAAGCAACTAGTTAATAGTGAAAATTGGACCCTAAAATAAAGTGTTACCAAACAAACTTATGAGAATAATTTATTCAGGAATCTAACAACATTGGTTGTTATAAATGTCTTTGATTCGCTCTAAAGAATCATCTCAACAAAGTTATTAATTCAGAAATTGTACTTCACAGTACCACTTACAGTAGCGGTGCCATTGCACAATTATAGCAGGAACACTTAGGGGTTGTGTACATGTTTTTGCATTCCCCTCATCACTGCTTTTCCATTGCTTTAAAACATATGCTACCCTTCATAACATTGTGAATGGACGCATAGTCAAGTGTATTTTAGTACGATTCGGTACGATTCTGGCACTATTTAAAAAAATGGACCTGGTTATAAAACTTACTTGCAATACAGTCCTTGCCTTGAGGAATTCTGCACCAAGCAGTTTTAAACCATTCAACAGTTCAGACCATATCAAAATTAATGAGTGACTCTTTTATTTGCAGCACTACAAAAAGCATGCGTTCCAAAACATTATTCGTTCCAAGCAAAGCCACTCATCTTTGAACAAGCTGGACGCGTCAAACTCTTCAGGTTAAGTCATTCAGTCATTCCAACCAGGCGGATCAGCGTTCTAATTATACTCTTGAAATGTTGGCTTTTCAAACTGCTATGGCATGTGCCAAGATGTCCAAAATAGACCACAGCGTTCAGCATGACTCCTCCTTTCATCTCACATCACTGGAGTAATTTGCGCTCTGTATTTTAGTGATTTTCAGCATACATTCAGCCAATCCAGTGCACACTGTCACCACAGTCTTTGGTGCAACTACATTATGAGGACTCTCCATAGGCGTAATGGTTTTTATACTGTATAAACTGTATATTCTGTCTCCTTACACTAACCCTATCCCTAAACCTACCCATCACAGGAAACATTCTGCATTTTTACATTTTTAATAAACCCTTGTTTTTTACGTTTTTTTACGCTATTTGAATTATGAGGACTCATGAAATGCCCTCATAAACCACGTTTAAGTTGTAATACCAGTGTAATACGCATGTCATTATACAAATTTGTGTTCTCATAAATCACATAAGCACACACACACACACACACACGCACACACACACACGCACACACACACACACACACACACACACACACACCAACACACACACACACACACACACACACACACACACACACACACACACACACACACACACACACACACACACACACACACACACACACACAGACTCACCTGCAGTGTCTGTGTACACCTGCCACTGTTTCGATGATGAAGCACTCTCCCTCATTCAAACAGAAGGCCATCTCCTGACTGTCTTGGCATGGCTTGAAGAACTCGGAACGTACGGTGGAGGTTGTAGGGGCAACTGCGTGTGAAAGAAACACAGGGAGGGTGCAAGAAAGATGAGGGGGGACAGAAAGAGATTAATCAAGATTAAATACGTTTAATCAAATGAATCAAACACTAATAATCCAACCATTTCCATAATGTCCATTCCACTGATAAAATTATATCTGAATGAGTTCTCAATATTATGACATGAATGGTGTTAATTGAATCACACGTTCAAGTACGATGGTTTCACAATCACTTCACTGATTACAAATGAGCCCATGTAAAGACTAGAAAATGTTCTAGAATCTATTATGGAGCTTATATGGGGTATAAGGGTTTTATGACAGGCCATCAGAGATAATAAACCGCATGTTATAAGCTACAAAAGGGGGATTTTTATAACGTTTTCATGCCAAATATATAATATATAAACTAGGCAGCTAGACCTTTTTGTATGTTATATTGTGTGTGGGTGTGGCTGGGGGGGGGGGGGGGGGTATAAATGTATTTCTAACTATTAAATATTATAAATATGTATAAAAAAATGCTTTTTTTTTTAAATACATAGATTTAACATAGATACTGTTAAATGTATTAACCTAAAGAAACTATGGCTGTTCTTACAATAAAATGAATGATAACAAAATAGTTTTTAATAATAAATGGGCTTAATTATGATTAAGATCCCAAATAATCAAACAAGGCAATACTTAAACAAGCTCAATCAATGTCCAGTCTCTCTCTTATATGAAGCTTTGAGATTTAATTGATAATTTTAGAGAAACATTTCCTTCTGATTGTTATTTTAAATGAACTGGTTACATTTTTTTTGGGGGGGGGGGGGGACAAATTATACATACGTTTGCCTGCTTTATCACAGAATGTTTGTAGCACTTAAAACAACTGGACCCACAATGCATCGGCTCTTTAATATGTTTAATTAGTGCAATTTATGAACATAACCTCCTTAATCAAGACTGATGCTAATGAATCAGCATGCTGGTCAAAGCTAAATAGCCTGCATTAGCACCTTCCTGTTGTTCTCTACAAACTGCAGAGATGATTCACATAGACAGTTCATCTCAGTTACTGCTGCTTATAAAACATCGCCTGCACCTTTTAATCTGGATCGGAACAGGGCACGTCCAATGAATCTGGTTCCTCTGACCCTTCTTTGCTTGTCTGACTTCAACATGTACATCAACATCTGCTGTGTTGTTAGCAGTTACTCTGAAAACAAAACCAAGGCCTGCGGCACCTGGTACATGTTTACACAGTCATCCCGCCACCAACCATGTCCTTGCAATGCACTGAACAATGCACTGAAAGCATGCACACATGAACACACATAATCTCCCAGACATCTGCCACGGAATGAAATAAAGCAGAGACATTCATAAGCGCTGCAAAGATGCCGCTGCCCACACGAAAGCTACATCTGTAGTCTGCAGCTGCCAGCAGAGGAGGCAGTCTCAGTGCGAGCATGCGTCCTGCTTAAAAACAAGGCAATCCAAACAGCACCAGACACCTGCAGTCACACAGGAAAGGTCAAATCAATCTGTTCTTCTCGCGTCTTGATGGATAAATCTCGGGTCACTGGTGCAGAAGACGATGAAGGATTAGAAAATTGTTGAAACAAGAAAAAGAGAACAAAGATGCTTCGTTCATTTGAGAAAGCTGCGATGGATGACTCCATTACGCACGGTAGCCAAAGGCAACTGCTTTGCACCATAAACAATACAATAATGGAGCCAAATGCCTTATCCTAGCCCTCAGACAGCATCTGACTGGATTTTATATATCCTCTTGTTCAAGTGTCCATAGAAACGGTGGGTTTAATGACTCGCTATAAATCATCACATAAGCATTGATCAAATGACTATTGATCTGCACATTTTGTTGTTAAAACGGAGGATTCTGTTGGGTAGATTATTAGTCTCATTTTTCTCCAGAGTAGCGTTTCAAACCTGACTGGTATACTGCTGCTGACTGGCTAGTCGATCAGCAATCAGAAGTGTTTACTGTGTGACCCAGGGCTACGTATGGACTGATCTCTCGCCACTACAGCTCTAATATAGGTGTGCATAAAACCTAACATATTGAGCCCATCCACAGGCAAGGACTGCCAGAACATGCAATAATCATTGCACAGGACTATATTGAAAGAGGGGAAAAATCCAGTATAATAAATACATGATCTTTCAAGGGGTTTGGTGGAAGTGTTCAGTGAATTAATGAACATCGCAATCGATGCTCTGGGATTCAAAAGAGCTATTTGCAATCAGCTTCATTTTAGGAGTGATCATTGATGAGTTTATTAAATCAAAGGTGCCAAACGCCTGCAGGGACAGAACTGAGGCATAGCACCCACAATGCCTGCTTTATTCTTTTGCTTTCTATTGATAGGTTATTGAAAGAAAACGGAAACTGGGAGCATGTGGGCGACGACCCAACCTAATTAAGTCTGCAGGGAGGTAATGATTGCCTCAACCCGCAACAGGCTTTGCTGTAAAGACAAACTTTTACAAATGCGGCAAAATAACGGCAACAGATATAATACAAATAACTTTATAAAGATGACTATGCAGATCTCATCAAATCTCAAGTTTGCTGCCACTAGTTGAGACCATCAGAGAAAAAAAATGACTGCATTCATCCTGTGCACCTGGGACTCTAGAGCGCTCTCTGCACATCAGACACTGCGCTTTTATGAGCGGCCAGCTCATGCATGACATGATAATTGCTTAGCTTCTGGTTATTTAGTCATAAATCCTCCCCTCTTGTTATTCCCAAAATGGTTTGTCATAACATTTGATTCATCCTGGTTGCTTTAAAATTACCATTTATTTCTGGAAGGCAATCTACCCAAGTAAGTCCCTTGATAAGTTCCATGAAAACAGTCTTACCACAGTTCAAAATTGAATCAGAAATCCAAGTGGGCTATTCATCTGAATTTGTGATGAGCGATCTATCTATCTATCTATCTATCTATCTATCTATCTATCTATCTATCTATCTATCTATCTATCTATCTATCTATCTATCTATCTATCTATCTATCTATCTATCTATCTATCTATCTATCTATCTATCTATCTATCTATCTATCTATCTATCTATCTATCTATCTATCTATCTATCTATCTCTCTCTCTGTGTGTGTGTGTGTGTGTGTGTGTGTGTGTGTGTGTGTGTAATTTACCAAAATTGTTATATAACTAAAAACACAATATTATTTTGTATCTTTAAATATATACTTAAAAGAAAGTCAAATGTTATTTAAACGTCTGATTGGTAAATTAAAAGAAAAGTTTAGAAATGCATTATTTACTGACCTTTAATTTCATTTAAATGAATATCACTAAAATTAATCACAAAATTAATCACTAAAAATCAGACTTTCTAATGTGTCATATGAAAGAGAGAAAGAGTGGGCAGGCAGGTTAAAGCATTTGCTCATTGCTCCACAACACCACAAAAAAAAAAAATAAAAAAAAAATGAAACACTGCATATGTGAGAGCGTGTATGTAATCTGAGTCAGAAGAGCAAAAAAATGAATCCAATGTAGTCGGGAAGACCCAGGCAATTGTAACAAAATGTATTCAGTCACAAAAAAGCATATGATGACACTTTTCAGCATATACTGTATTTAGTAGTGTTCTCTCTCTGGCTGAGATTTTATTTTTTTGCCACTTTATATAAAATTCTGACGTCCAATATTTTTCTCCTGCTGTCTACAGTTTCAATGCATTTGAATTCAAACATAAAACTTCTTTACTGCTAGGTTGTTGGTTAAAAGTTAAAAGTTGCAGTTGGTAGCTAACATGCAACAATACTATAATGAAAGAAAAACGAAATGACTGAATTATGCTCACTTGAGGTAAAGTGGACAACCACTGTGACAGACAATTTTTACATTCTAACTTCATATACAAATATAGATAGACACACTAAAAGACAGCTGGTAAATTTGTAATATTCAGAAAGTAATGAGGAAAATGTACAAACATTTTTTTAAATGCAATTACCTACTTACAGAAGATCAAAATATATTGAAGTAGTTTTGAATATGACAGCAAATTACAGGCGGATGTTCCACTAGCCAGCTCTGCACACAATATTGAGTATTATGTAATGTATGTAATGTAGCAGTTCAACAACTCAGCTGCGAAAATAATCAACCAATTTAGAAATTGTGGCTTTCCTAACTCTAGTTTACAATTCCCTATAGTGTTCTCTTTCAGTTTCTAGTCCCAGAACACAAAATGAACAGATGAAAGGAAAAAGGATTTAAAATATTAAAAACACATCACTATAATCACCTCCATATAGCGGGCAAACCATGCACATCCATGTGTAAAAACACACATGCTTTCTGTCATGGCAGAGACAGCCATGCACATTTACATTTGTAACATTTTCCTGAAAGCCTTCCCGTAATCACCCCGCTCATTAGTGTGCTTATGCGCTGGCATTTCTCTGGGGAGACACCAATGAGCAGAGTTCTTCTATGCTGTTTACTGCACATCAAACACTGCACACACACAGAGCTGGAAGGTCTTCTGGGAACCTGGACTTAGCTTTCCCATCATGCACTGCTGCCCACTGCCCTGCTGCTCTCTCCTGAGTGGTGTAGTGAGGCAGGGAGCCTGTGTCTGACCGCTGAGCGTACAGAGCTTCTGGGACCCATGCATCACATACAGTATAAGCCCTGGCGATTCTGTGGTGTTTTACATATTTTGAATAATGCATGTCAATACATCAGAATGAATTAAGTAGTAAACTGTATCCGGTCTTCACTAAAAAAAAAAAAAAAAGTTTTTAAGAGCATATGGGTCAAGATCCTGTATTATTTGAACTCATTTGATGGGTCAGCGGCATCCCAAGAGAGCTGGTATACAATTCAACAGGACATTTCACTGTTTTTTATCACTCGATTTGTCCAATTGTTCATAGTGTTTCAAAGAGAATGTGAGAGGTATGACTATATGACTGTGATTGTTAACATCTAACAGTCCAATAAAATAAAGTTAATTTTGAGTAACATACATGGTAGGACACAGTATGCGACTATTTTTGCTAATAATAAGAAGGTTCTAATGATTCAAATATAAATAATTCAATGACTCCCCAAGAAAGAAAAGCACATTTCATTCCTGAATGAATCAATGTCAATGTGAACTAATCACAAATTGGTTGAGTAAATGGCTCAATGACACACTCAAAGACAGTCTTTTGTTTTATTCATGAATGAATCTGTCTTTGAACAAATTAGTTGAGTATGTGACTCAATTCCTCACTCAGAGCCAGTCATTTGCTTCATTCCTGAATGAATCAGTGTGTCAAATAAATTGGTTCAGTAAATGACTTAGTGACGTACACACAGTCACTTGTTTCATTCCTGAATTAATCTGTTTTTGAACTAATCATTTTAGAGCAAATAATTCAGTAACTCACTCGTGTCCGCCTACTGGCTAAACAGTTTAAGCTGCAGAAAGAAATCACTGAAAAAGTGCTGTTGGGCTGTTATATCAGCTCTATTGGAAAGGCGTTAAGGCAATTTTGAGTAATTCATCATATTTTAGAACCAGAAATAGCAGTTGTATTTTGGTTAATATAATTAATAGGAGTAATGTTGCCATGTGGTTACTCAGAGATAAAATAAATGAACTTGAACTCACGTATGAGTTGATTTATTTCTTGTACGCATTTGTACGCACGGCCATGACACAAGTCACCTACGCACGTGGTCACCTTTTGACAGCTTCCACCTTACCTTTTCCTCTCATACCTACCCAGTGGGGCCATCTGTCATGGACAAATAGAGGTTAGTGGTGGGACTTGTACGTAAAAGCGTATGCCTTTGCTGTCAGAGGGCTGGTGGGCTACAAGCACTTCTGCTTACTGACAGCTCATGATGGCTGTACACACAAGCATCTGTCACATGGTAACAGCGTGCCATGTCCTTCACCCGTCGGGATGACAGGCCCTTGGGATACTTTCTGCAATAAGCCTTTTCTTAACTACAACTACTGTTGGGGAGTGAGAACTAGTTTCATTTTTTAAAAATAAATAAATAAAATACTAGTACTTAATGGTCTTTATGACATTCGGTTTGTTAATGTCTCCTGAATGTCTCCCTTCTTTCTCCGCTGTGGAGGGAACATTAAAATACTTTGACAATGTTACCTGCATATAGCAGCACTATATGTTCTATAAATCCTGTTTTAGCAGAATGGCTTTCAGTCTGAATTGGATGTGATGAGAGTATTACTTTATGTACTAACAGAATTCTTAATGCAATTGTGAAGTGTGTCGTTTTTTTCCGGTGCTAAAATATTCCTAGCTTAAAACACAGCGAGAACTATAAGTAAGCCACTGTGACACTATATGTAATGATTGCTCTGTTTGTTTGAGTATGGACAATTTTCACATGCCTGGATTTGAAACTTGAATGTAAACTAAGCAGGGTGAAGTTCTATAGAGGTACAAGAAAAAAAGGGTTGTGCTCCTGATTTTGCCAAGTATGACATATTTTTTTGATCCTGGAGCAACAGTCCTGTCTGAAAATGTAGTCCTAACCATATCCATATCCCTGAACCTAATACTACCCATAACTTATCCCTAAAATCAGAGGGAAATGATAGATGAATAACACTGATAAAGAAGCATCTAATCTTGGTTGTAAGCCTAAGGTTAACATCAACTGTAAACTTGTCCCTCAAATCTGACTGGTTGTTTGGAATGTTGTTCCAACAAAGATGTTGGTTCAGGAACATGTACTTGGTGAAATCACATTCACTCTTAACCTACAGGTTCCGTATGTTTCAGATAACCTGCAGAAAGCCAATTTCGCAATAGGCTACTTTAACAAATGGAGATAAATGAAGACTACCAATTATTGCCTGAAACACTCTAAGGCTACGGATTAAGTATACAGATCTGCTAATGTCTTTAGTCTTGCTAGAGCATTACTCTGTCCTTTGAGCATTTTTATTATGCTAAGTGAATTAAAAGCTTTCACCTCTGAATTACAGTGAAGATGAAAAGATGATTTACTTACAAAAATGACATAGATAGAGAGTGCTACAGGGGCTACTTGTGTAAGATATGATGCTACAGAAAGTCATTTTTGGATATGAATATAGGACATCTAAATCTCTTCATAGAGCCAACCATGAAATGAACATTTTCTTTTTTTCCTTTCTTTTTTTTAAGTGGAGTACCCTGTCCACTTTTCATTTAGATATTCCTGCAGTTTAGAAAGCTCAGATGACAGCATATATGAGGCAAGCAAAACTGCAACAAACTCATATAATGGATCGCAGTGTCAGCACAGCACCTTTACATTTCAGACAGGAGAAGTTTCACAGTAAACAGTGATTTTTCGAGCTGCGCTTGCATCAACATAATCACAATGGATATCCTGGTCAGTCTCAATGTAAGAGGTTTGAAGCAGCATTTTTACTGAAATAGGGGCGATTGATGTTGAACAATTAAGGAAGTAGGAAAATCAGGATTAAATGGCATAAAACCAAACCCAATCCTGTACTTGGAGATATGTTTTCCTGGAAAGTTCAGCTCCAATCCTGATCCAACACAAGAGAACCAGCTAATTAAGATCTTCAGGAGTACTGGATAATTACAGATAGCTGTGTTGGAGGCAGGTACAGTAGATCTCCATGAACAGGATTGGGCACCCTTGCTCTAAGGGAAGTGCATACATTTTTGCTTTCACTGAACATATAATGGTATTGAAGAGAATACATCACAGCATGCCTTTCACATAGGAGATTTACATCATAATACTTTATTTAAAAGAAAAAGATGCTGCAAAGTTTATTACAGCTACCTAAAATAGACATAATTGAACAGGAGAAAACCGAGGGAAGACAATTTGTTGCTCTGTTAAGAGGAGTTGAAAGTGTCTAGACAGATGACTTCCCCTGAGAGGAAAAGGAGACTGACTCATTAAATCCCACTGCGAGCCGAAGACAGGGATAACTTAAGACAGATTAATACCAGAAACGAGACCCATTACAGCTCGGAACAAAAAAAAAAAAGAAAGAAAGAAAAATTCGGACAGAATAACTGGGTAGGATCTAGAAAGGTAAATGGACTCGTCTCAGCACTCTCTTCTGAAAACAATGACAGCCATGACTGAACAAAATGTGCCTGACTAAATGAAAGTGACAATTAAGACAAAACTAGTAGCGTTGACGAGTTACATGAGAGTCTAACCATTTTCTGCCAATGCAAAAACAATCAAAATATGAAATCATGATGAAAAGGACAGGGAACAAATCTAAGTGGTTGGAGCGTGCTAAAAGCAAACATCTTTAATTAAGCAAAATGTTTCACATGCATTAGTAGAATATAAAAGGCAAATTATGTGCTTTCACAACCTCCACTATGATAGTCCCTAAATGACTTTGAACCACATAACTTGAAAAAAAAATGGTATGAATTATTAAGCCTTCCATTCATAAGCAGGAAACATCTCACAAACATCTTCAAATACTACAAAAAGGGTCCTCATCTTCCCTGACTGAAAGAAAACAAATTATATAAAATTAGATATGTAGGGGCATAAGAGTGTAGATCGTATGCTTTTAAATAAATTCAAATCTGAAATGCCATTAACTTCATTACCTGTTAAGCATTTGATAAAAACAATTATAGGCCCATAATGTGAAAAAAGGCATAAACAGAAAGCAGCCATTGATCTAAAGACATCTATCTCCCTGTTTTTTTTGTTTTTTGTTTTTTTTTGAGTAAATGTGTGGCAGTATTAATAAGCCAAAGTATTCTTAAATCTGCAGAACATGAAAGCAAATGTAAGGAAATTGACAGTAGTCCTAGTGCTCTGTTCCTAAACCCAATGAGCATGTTTTAGAAGGTAGGCAACTACCTTATGTGGGCAGATGGATGGATGGATGGATGGATGGATGGATGGATGGATGGATGGATGGATGGATGGATGGATGGATGGATGGATGGATGGATGGATGGATGGATGGATGGATGGATGGATGGATGGATGGATGGATGGATGGATGACCTGAGTGGTACAAGATTCTCTGTCCTTATCAAAGAAAGGCCATTAATTTATATTTTATAGCACGTTATCCTCGCAATGTGCTGATATCCTGCGGCAGGAATAGGAGCAGTAAAACCCCAATGCTGGAGATCCAGATTACACACTATTGTCTTTTATGAGGTCTCTTTGCACAAGGCAACAAACCCATGACCCTTTAGCCTCCCCAAGTATCCTGATGTACTGCAGATTTGACCAGTTATTCATCATTTGATCTGCTCAAATCGCTCTGCCTCCCACACTCTCAAAACGTCAAACTGATTCATGTATTCATTATCCAGCGCCGAGGATGCATGCCTAAGCTTGTACACTCTCTTTCTCTCCCGGTCCCTATATCTCACTATTCTTATTCGTCTTCTTCCTCCTCCTTATCTCCCTCTGTCTCTTGTTCTCCCTCACTCACACACAGCTGCTTCATGTTTCTGCTTGGTCTCATGTTTCTCCACAAGAGGAGGAGTTATAATGAGCCATGTCTCTGAAGACATACTGCAGTAAATAACAGATACTACTGATAACGTATATACTTACAGATAACTTTCCCTGTAAACGTAACTGATCAGCTTATCCAGCTACTGTAGCTACTGAAGCCTTATCAAAGGCAATCTACTGCTTTTCACATGCATCTTGGGTAAAGCTAGCATGCTGCAGAAGGGAAACACACGTTCCACAGAATTATCTGGATGTTTGACCAGAATAACCTTGGCAATAAGAGAACAGCTGCAAGGCTGATCCAGGATGGAGGGGAGTCTACTTCAAGCTGGGTGTCCTCTCAAATCTCCTATCTTATACGGCCTCCCCTTTCCCCTTAACCCATGTCCTGGATAGGAAGTGTAGCTCCATCAGCTTCAATGTGAGCACAGCTATATTTAACGCCCAATGAAATATTTATCCTCAAGCTGAGACACAGGAGGATGTGCAGAGCCAGCATAAATGGGAGGGGAATGAGAGACAAGAGAGTGAAAAATAGACGGGTGAGGAAGTGGGGATGAGGGGCCAGAACAAAAAAAATGACAAAAAAAATAGTCAATGCTCAAAAGCAGAACTGACAGTTGCACTGTAAACCCCAACAAGTTAAGCTAACTCATTTCATTTGAGGAAACAGATTACCTTAATTCATTTAAGTTTATAAAAAACAATAGTTATGAGTACTCTGAACTTATTTTATTCGAGTTTACTAAAACAATAATATTTCTTAATACACAATTAAACTTTACACTGCATTTAATACTTTATATAGCTGAAACTTCACTTTATTGAGTAAAAACAGTGAAATGACAAACTTTAAATGAACTCAGAGCACTTGCAGTTCCTGCTAGCTCACACTATCACACACAAAGTCAAATCCAATGAGTTAAGCTAACTCATTACATTTGAGGAAACTTATTACCTCAATTAATTTAAGTTCATAACAAACAATAGTTATGAGTACTCTGAAATTATTTCAGTTGAGTTCACTAAAAGTAGAGTCAAGAAATGAAGTGATTAATGAAGTGATTAATGAAGTGATTGTTGAGCATTAGTGATGAACACCTGCTGTTAACATGCAGGATCACTGAAGGAAAGAGAAACACAAGAACTACAACTGACTTCCAGCCACAACATTAGATTAAATCACTGAAGATAAAATGTTTAAATCTCTGAAGATCTCAGAGGAGGATTGAACAACTCCACAAACAGCATTACCAGCTTCACTTATTAACCAGTTTCAGTTATGAGTTATTGAGTTATTTGAGTCATGCGTCTACAGAAGGTGTTATTGTGAATGAACAGAGGTTTAGATGAAGATGATTTATTGGGTTTCATTTAAAGACACCATGATAGTGGTCAGTGTGTGCTTTAGTTGGGGTCTTGACCCTTGACTTTATAACACCAGGTTTTCCTCTGGCTGCTGTAACTGAGTGTTTATGTAACACATTTGTTATGGCATAAAAGCCAAAAGAAAATATGAGCATGTGGTTGTATTTTGATGATGACTTATGGAAAGATGAATTATCACTTGGTGTCTTGATATTCTGATCTTTTCTAGAGAATAATCTATGATTAAAAAGGTGATATATAACTTGTATTATTTATTATAAAAGAACTGTAATTCTGCTGTAAGGCCCAGTGTTGTTACAATCAGATTTTAAAAACCTCTATGTTATAATGCTGACTTACACAGACATCAAGAATAAGCATATGAATCTCAACAATGGTGACCATTAAAAAATTATTCATGCTGCAATGCATGCTGGGAGCCACAGATAAGGTTTGTATTATGGTAGTACCCAGCATGCTTTGCAGTATGAATAGTTTTTTATTGATCACCATTGTTGAGATTCATATGCTGATTCATTATATCTGTGATAGTTTTGGTAGTGAATTACATTTTCTGTAAAATCCTTCATATTATCTGATGGTCATAACATTGGTAGTTCTTATACTGTAGAGTCTCAGTTTAAAATCAAACTAATAATTTGTTACCCTTTTAATCAGAGACTAGATTCTGAATGAGATCAGTGAATAAAGTCAATAAATGATGATTGTCATCATCTAACCTTGAACACCATTCCCAATCATACTTTTCCTTGAATTTTGTACCATCACAAATGTTTGATAAACACACAATTACAACAGTCAAAGAAAAATTTGTACTTTAAAGTCAAGGGTCAAGAGGCCAACTAAAGCAAGCACTGATCTCCATCATGGTGACCTTAAACCTTGTATTTCTTGTGTTCCTCTTTCCTTCAGTGATTCTGCTTGTTAACAGCAGGTGTTCTTCACTAATGATCAATCATCACTTAATTGATCACTTAACTACAATTATTATTCAATTATCATTCTGGGATCTAAATGTTCTATAACTCATTCAGTTTGAGTTCTGTTTCAGTCATTCAAGCCACTTCAAGTTTTCAGTATTATTTGAGTGCAGTGAACTCAATTTAATTGAGTAAATATATTGTTATTTGATTTGCACACATATACTTTCTCCTTTTCAGATGTTAAATTATAAAAATCTTTTCACACTCAATGAATTCAACCAGCAATAATACAAAGCAACATATCAAGCTATATAATGTTTAAGAGCATTCTGTGAAGAAAAAAGAAAGAAATTAAATGGCCCACTCCTTAGTCTTGATTAGACTAATTTCACAGTTATTTCCTGAATGCACACACCTTTAGCATAATGTGACAACACTGCAGATTGATTTTAAATAATGCACAAAAAACTGATCAGGCTGATCTGTGAATTTTGTTTTCCTTCAAATTTCAAGCTATTCACTGACAATGTTGTCTCCTTGGTAACAAAGTACACTAACTTTTGAAAGTTTTTTTTTATATAAAATGATGTCACAGCTGAGAAACAGTCATAATTTGTGTTAAAAATAATTTTGGTGTTAAAACACAATTTGGTTTAGTTTATGATTATTTCACACTAAATTGATAATTTAAAATATCATAATTAAAGCAACAAGAGACAGTGTGTTGCAGAGAGTTAACCATGGCTAAGGGCTATTCTTATGAATGCCTTAAAAATTTGATTTTTCAATTGTGAATTGAAACATTTCATCTTTCGACTGAGGCAAGTGTCTTGAATAAAGCACACACCATGATTTACTGGATTAAAATCCTTTGTTGATCCAGGAAAAATACTCTTTTGAAACAATCATAACCCTAATCCTAACCTTAAACCAATCCCTAAATATAACAGCCCGTTCTCATCCCAAGGCGTCATTTAATTGAGACTTTTGACCATGCGTCAAAAGCAGGCACCCTTTAGCATCAGTTAGTTGACGCATGGTCAAAAGTGTAAATTAAATGACGCCTTGGGGTGAGAATGCGTTGAATATAACCCCCATCAGCTAGCATTGTTGTTTAACAACCAACAAGGGGTAAATCGGGAACATGTCCTACTTGGCTAAATCACGTTAAGCTCAATGAAACATATATCCTTTTGAATTCAGAAAATCAGGTTCAAGATGAGTAACACTCACAGCGTATTAGCAAAAAACATGACCTAGATCTCAAGTCTCAGATGAGCATTATATCTGAAACCAGGAAAATTATATGGAAATTACTGTCTGAATTAGGAAAGCTCAAACCCTCTCCTGTTTGCTGCCATTGGGAGAAAGTTCTTCAGCGGGAAGCTAGGATAAAGGTGGTACTCCTATACCAGTCTACCAACAAACAAAACAGAATAAATAAAAATGGATGAGACATACTGGAGTGGAAAGATAGCAGTTACAAGTAAAGGTGAGCTATGGTTATTTTCTTTCTCCCTGTATCTGTCTCTTTTCATTTTCCCTTAGAGCGCCAGACAAAACAGAAGAGCGATTCCTCCACTAACCTCAGGAGTAAAATGTGATTCAGCAGTGGGCAGTGAGGTCTCAGCAGTGTATGTGTGTGAGAGAAGAAGCAAGCAGGGTGTGATGTACTGCTAGCAGGTGGCCTGGTTTTAGTATGCAAGAAAGCAGGATAAAGAGTGGTGTATGTGCATGCCAGTCTCAAAGTCTCTCTCTTCCTGTCTCTTTGCTCCCTTTCCCTTGGCAATGCTCCCAGCATATGGCTCAAAGATGGGCATCCACAGGGCACACATTAGGACCCACTGACACATAAACCAACAGGCCTGATGCAAGACTGGCCACACTGACATTTTTTCTGCTCCAGATGACTGTGTCCAGTACTTGCTGTTTGTTTGCTTGTGTGCATTAGCATCAGTGCACATGCCATTTACAGGTCCTTCTCAAAAAATTAGCATATTGTGATAAAGTTCATTATTTTCCATAATGTAATGATAAAAATTAAACTTTTATATATTTTAGATTCATTGCACACCAACTGAAATATTTCAGGTCTTTTATTGTTTTAATACTGATGATTTTGGCATACAGCTCATGAAAACCCAAAATTCCTGTCTAAAAAAATTAGCATATTTCATCCGACCAATAAAAGAAGTGTTTTTAATACAAAAAAAAGGTCAACCTTCAAATAATTATGTTCAGTTATGCACTCAATACTTGGTCGGGAATCCTTTTGCAGAAATGACTGCTTCAATGTGGCGTGGCATGGAGGCACTCAGCCTGTGGCACTGCTGAGGTGTTATGGAGGCCCCGGATGCTTCGATAGCGGCCTTAAGCTCATCCAGAGTGTTGGGTCTTGCGTCTCTAAACTTTCTCTTCACAATATCCCACAGATTCTCTATGGGGTTCAGGTCAGGAGAGTTGGCAGGCCAATTGAGCACAGTAATACCATGGTCAATAAACCATTTACCAGTGGTTTTGGCACTGTGAGCAGGTGCCAGATCATGCTGAAAAATTAAATCGTCATCTCATAAAGCTTTTCAGCAGATGGAAGCATGAAGTGCTCCAAAATCTCCTGATAGCTAGCTGCATTGACCCTGCCCTTGATAAAACACAGTGAACCAACACCAGCAGCTGACATGGCACCCCAGACCATCACTGACTGTGGGTACTTGACACTGGACTTCAGCCATTTTGGCATTTCCTTCTCCCCAGTCTTCCTCCAGACTCTGGCACCTTGATTTCCGAATTACATGCAACCACTGAGCAACAGTCCAGTGCTGCTTTTCTGTAGCCCAGGTCAGGCGCTTCTGCTGCTGTTTCTGGTTCAAAAGTGGCTTGACCTGGGGAACGCGGCACCTGTAGCCCATTTCCTGCACACGCCTGTGCACGGTGGCTCTGGATGTTTCTACTCCAGACTCAGTCCACTGCTTCCGCAGGTCCCCCAAGGTCTGGAATCGGTCCTTCTCCACAATCTTCCTCAGGGTCCGGTCACCTCTTCTCGTTGTGCAGTGATCTTTGCCACACTTCTTCCTTCCCACAGACTTCCCACTGAGGTGCCTTGATACAGCACTCTGGGAACAGCCTATTTGTTCAGAAATTTCTTTCTGTGTCTTACCTTCTTGCTTGAGGGTGTCAATGATGGCCTTCTGGACAGCAGTCAGGTCGGCAGTCTTACCCATGATTGCGGTTTTGAGTAATGAAACAGGCTGGGAGTTTTTAAAAGCCTCAGGAATCTTTTGCAGGTGTTTAGAGTTAATTAGTTGATTTAGATGATTAGGTTAATAGCTCGTTTAGAGAACCTTTTCATGATATGCTAATTCTTTGAGACAGGAATTTTAGGTTTTCATGAGCTGTATGCCAAAATCATCAGTATTAAAACAATAAAACACCTGAAATATTTCAGTTGGTGTGCAATGAATCTAAAACCATCTAAAATGAATCCATCCAGTTTAATTTTTATCATTACATTATGGAAAATAATGAACTTTATCACAATATGCTAATTTTTTTAGAAGGACCTGTATATGGGTGAGGTGATAGTATTAATGTTAATTAATCAAATGTATATATCGATTTTTGAAGAGAAACTCTCATGAATGAAGATGATTTAAAACATACCATTACATATCATGCCATCTGCTGAGTATATGTTGTTGTGATGAACGATAGTATTAAGGTCTGTCCGGAATCTAATCTCCATGTTGGTATACTCATCCGAACTGTGGTTCACTTGAATGCATCCAAACAAACATAAGGGGTGCCAGCTTTATGGATTCCAGAAAAGAGGATTACAAGGCTGAAATTCAGCACACCCTCCACCCGTTTGCTGCACGAGCCGGCCTGATCCAATCATCCTGAAACACTCTAAACAAGTGAGGGGTCACGCTCTTCGCCTCCTTGGAGTGTCTATCACGGGGCCCCCTGGGTGCTGATGCATTTGAGTGACACAGACTCTGAATGTGTGTGATCCTGTTTAACCTCTGTGCCCTGCCAAGTGCCAGGCTCCCTGCCTGTTTAGTATGCAGACCTGTGAGATTCATCCAACCACAGAGAACGAGGGATGGACTGCTGCCAGGCAACACAAAGGAGAGGAGAGGAAATAAAATAGGAGAGGGAAGGAGATGAGATAAGAGGAAAGGAGATGAGGAGGTTAAAAGAATAGGAGAAAAAAGGAAACAAACTGGGAGGAGAGGGGATGAGATTGGTCAAGAGGAAAAGGAAAATGAGAAGACAAGAGGACAGAGTACAGGGATGAGAGGAGAGAAAATAGGGGAAGAAGAGAAGAGACTAGATAACGACTAGGAGAAGGTGGGAGGAGAGACTATAGTAGGAGGTGAGTGGAGATGAGAGGAGAGGAGGAGTGAGAGGAGAAATAGGGGAGAGTGGATGAAACGAGTAAAGAGGAGAGGAGAACAGAGGATGAGGGATGAGACAAAATACGGGGATAGGAGGAGAGGGGATGAGACAAGTCAAGAGGAGAGAGAAAGAAATGAGACATAAGGAGAACAAAGGATGGGGTGGAGGAGGGAAACGTGGAGAAGAGACTATGAGGAGAGGAGAGGAGAGTTGCGAGGGGAGGTGATTAGACAAAAGCAGACAACAGAAGAGGAAAGGGGCGGAAAAGGGACCAGATGAGGGCCATTAGGAAATGTGAGAGGAGACAAGATGAGAACAGATGAGAGGGGAGGAGACAAAAGGAGAAGAGACTAGATTGGACGAGAGCAGAACAGACCAGCCTATGAGAGGAGAAAAAGGAATAGCCCTTGTTGCTGCACTCACTTTCTCTCTTAGTATTGCTCCTCTTCCCTCCTGTCTGAGATTTTCATTAACCAACAGCCCTGTGATTTACGAGCAGGAGCCCAGCTGAAGGTGGGGGAGTATAGCCTGTGTGCATATGCATTTCTGCAAACACACACACAGACACAAGATTCCTCTGCTCAAACACACACAAATGTGCTGCTAAAAACATACCCTGAAACACAAACACGCATTAATATAACATACTTCATCAGATTTGCATCAGTTGTGTTTGAAAATTGGCTCTTTTCACAGTGGGCAGATGCAATTATGTTCCCTTCTCTTTTTTCCAAAAACCAAAGATAAGATTTAATCGGGAGTACACAAATTTGATGAAACAATCTGTCTCTGAGTGGCTCACTTCACGCAAATTAAAAGGTGAAGCGTGTCATTCTAGCAGAAACAATCAGAACTTAAAAAAAAAAGGCCTCCAACATATTCCATTTTTCAGTTGGGTAGGCCCAACCCAAAAATCACACTACTGGTTGAGCCACTGCAGTTATGTTCAGCCAATTGCAATTTTGTTTGATGCTACTAGTGCCACACAAATTACACACTTCACCTTTATGCTGCAATCATTTCAGTGAGAGACCAAATTATGCTCTCAGAATTGTGAAGCCCATCTTACATGTTTGCAGCCAACATGAAACCTGTTTAAACACATTTGAACTGTACTTCTGCAAAAACATAGCGTTGCTTTAGCAAAACACAAACCTGGCAGAATGCACTGACTGATACAGCAGAGTACGCCAAGCTGATTAGTTGGTCTACATTTAGATATTTTAGAGATAAGCCTAGCGTTCACTGGCGTTCTGCTGGATATCAAAAGTCAAAGTTGATTTAAGAGTGAACATTTCCTGTTTTTAAAGTTTAAAAATGTAAATGTTAGTTTAACTTCAACATTTATTTGTACACTGCCTTAAAGTACATCTTATTTTACAACTCATTAATTTTAAACAAGATGTATATCACTATATTATAATGAATTTGAAACAAAATTAATTATATTGTTTTACCTACACAGGCCAGTACCATTACCAATATTAATACTACTAATATTATTTCTGATGATAAAATTAGTGATCATAACCATTTAACATCATATATTTTAACAATTAATAGGCTATGATCAGATGGCTGTGTTTGTTTATGATTTACATTTAGGCATTTGGCAGACGTTTTTATCCAAAGCGACTTGCATTGTATTTCAAGGTACATATTTACATTCTTATCAGTTGTTGCATTCCTTGGGAATCAAACCCATGTCCTTGACGTTGCAAGCGCCAACGCTCTAATTAATATCACATTTAGCTTTGCCTTTATTTGTCATGAATAAAGTAGTCTGTGTGCGTGAGTGCGTGTGTGTGTGTGTGTGTGTGTGTGTGTGTGTGTGTGTATACATACATTTAAATATAGACATATTCACACGTTCCAGTACTACTATTATAACTAGCAGAGAGTGAGAGAGCAAGAGTAACATATCAATTAGCAGAGAAACAGACACAAAAAGAGTTCTAAAAAAGACCGGACCACTTCCTGGAAGGACATTTAAAAGAGTTTGCCCTGACACACAAAATGTAGCTTCAAACTGATGGAGGAGTTTTTCAAAATCGGTTCCACCAGAGCGCAGCACTCCTACTAGACATATTTATCAAAAATGTTCTGCTCTGAGGCATGTTGTGACTTTCGCAAAGCCAGCTCCACACTCTAACAAAAACAGCTGGTCAGGGGTGGAGCGTGTGAGTGACAGGCAGATACGCCAGCGAGATTTTGTGTCTGCATCACCCCTCCAGCTCTAAGGAGACAAATCGTTTTAATCAGCTTCGGCTTTTTCGAACCTCGCACCTGAAGTGGGTGTTTGCTTATGTTCTGCATAGTGCCGGCTATGAGTTTGCAGAGGGAACAACACAAACAGTCCTCACGATTCCCTTAATCTTGCTCTGCGTGGAGTGTTCCTATTCCACCTGAGCTCAGAGGTCTGTATGTTCACTCACAGCTGAGATGAAATAGCTGCACCGAAACCATGTTTTGCGAGCAAACAAATTATTTTGGGGGGAAATGAGATCTGTTCCTCAATTACATATCATATTTTTTATATTCATACAAGGACAGCAGCTTAAAGGTTTTGGAGTCCATTAGTCACATGATCTGACACGGTTCGCTTCAATTTTGTTCTCATCACTGTTACACTAAACTCTATTGTGTCTTTTCATTATATTTGTTTACTTAATTGTGGGGAAGGTGAAATCCAAACGAATTGTTGTAAACATCTACTATTAACTCTTCTAGCAGCTTTGTGCATTTCAAAACATTGAAACATTGGGCTTGATTTGTTCTAGCATTAAGTAATGAAGGCGGACATGTTTTTCCTATAGTGCAATTTTAACTGGGGACGAACGAGAGGAGATAATCAACAAATGAGACTAGCGCTGTCTCATTTTCTCTTGGAAACACTCACTCACTCACCCACTCACTCACGCACGTACAAACCCACAGGTTTCCATTATTGTGGGGAATTCCCATAGATGTAATGATTTATTTATATTGTACAAACTGTGTAATCCTCCTGCCCTACCCCTAAACCTACCCATCACAGAAAACTCTTTTGTTTTTTCAAAATAATTAATTTAGCAAAATTAATGAGATAGTTTCCTCATTGGGACCAAAAAACAAAACAAAAAACAAAACAATCCCCCCATAAGGTCAAAATATACTGGTATTACTTGTGGGGACATTTGGTTCCCATAACATAGGGGATTATCATGTACACACACACACACACACTCTCTATCTCCACCTCTCCCTCTCCCTCTATCTGTTTCTAGTAGAAAACCAGTGTGAAGCCAGGTGCCAGCAGCCTTTACTGCAGCCATCAGTTCACAGCTGAACTCACTGCTGCATGATCCCGCTTTCATTTCTGCCTCTATCTGATAGGCTACACTCCACCGCAGCCGGTTCATATAATTAACCTGTCAGCAGGATCAGCCTGGGTAAGACTTTGCTGTCCAATCTCATATTGAACCAAAATATTCTCACAGCTTCATTCAACCAGAGAAAGACACTTTAATTTCATAGACCATCCCTGACCTGCCTTTCTCTTCGTTCTGCAGGCGCATGTGGCAATCATGTCAATAATTCAATAATCAATTAGTATTGGTCACTCTTTATCTTCTTTGCAACTCTGGACATCATCTCGATGTTCATTTTACTAATTTCCTTTGTAATTGATCGATACATTCTGCTAGTTCAATAGGCCGAACATTTTTTTTGATTAATTACAATTGGTCAAACACTATCTTTATCTTTATAACTACATACTTCCTTCATAACTACAGTGTCCTTTGCTCATTCCAATTGAGGTTAAATGTGAAGTGGGTAATGTTTTGGATGTTGCAATTGTCAGATACACCAGTTAAATATGCAGAGCTCAAAGCCATTCTGCAGGCTCTTTCGTGCGCACACGCACACACACACACACACACACACACACACACACACACACACACACACACACACACACACACACACACACACACACACACACACACACACACACACACACACACACACACACACTAATACTATAACGCTATCAAAATCAGTCAAAACTAATGGAGAAAAAAATTATCGGAGAAATCTACCTATTATTTCCTTAATTGGATAAAAAAGCTATATTTTCTATATATTGAAAAAAAAAATGTTATTTCTTACCATTCAAAAGTTTGGTGTCAGTTACCAAAAAGAAGTGTCAATTTTTGAAAGAAGTGTCTTATGCTCACCAATGATGCATTCATTTGATCAAGCTACTGTAAAAACTGTAATATTGTGAAATATTACAAACATTTGTAATAATTTCTGTAATGCAAAGCTGAATTTTTAGCATCCCTACTGCAGTCTTCATTGTCACATGATCCTTTAGAAAGTGCCTTTACAGTTTTAAACAAAGTTCTCTCATGATTTTGATAGCTTGTCATGCGCTTTTCCCACAGCATGATTACACATTATTCAAATGTATTTATTCCACAGATATACATCACTTCAATGTCGTTATTGTGAACTGAATCTAAAACTAATTTTCTTTAATTGAAATAATGCTGAAATAATAATAAAAACAAAAATAGTTGAACATTTTTTGTTTTGGGCGTGGAAACTAAATTTAATAAAATAATATAAATAATATATAATAATAATAATATAATTTAGAATAAACTAAAATTTGTAAAACAAAAAGAAAAGAAAAAGAAAAGAAGAAAACTTATAAAAATGACAAAAGCACAAAACAAAATTACTAAAACAATTCAAATTATTAATAATAATAATATATTACACTAAAATAACACTTACGCCATAAATGCAAATAGTTGTTGACTATTTTCACTATCAGTTATTCTTCATTTTATTGATGAGTTGTTGCAGCCTCCCTTCACTGGACCAGTGCAAGATCACAGCGCATGTCGACAAACTCAAATTGCAATATGGGATGGGTTTGCAATGGGAACAGTGTGCTGTGAAGCGTACACAGGCATCTATGTGAGCGAGAGGATGGCATTACTTAAAAATGGAGAGCGAAAGAGTGACAGGCGTCAGGGGACACGACGCAGCACAGACGTGTACGGAACAGCCAACAGAGGTGGGAAATTAGTGAGTGAAAACAGATCCAATGAGGCATGAAGGAGCCTCTCCTCTCATTCATTGGCAGTAAATGAAGCTCTTTCTCAGCCTAACTTCAGTCACAAGGCTCTAGGGTCCAGGAGGACGAATGAATGAAACGCCCGACAGGCAGACAGGGGAAAAACAGGAATGAGCCTCTATAGGGACAAAGCACAAATGTGTTTGTTTGGCAACCATGTTTGCTCTGACGATGATACTTATGAGAGGCCATCCCTGTTGAATCTTCAGCAGGGACGGCTAATGTACATGAGGGTTTTCTATGTAATAGCACTCACGAGGGAGATGCAACTTAACTGTGTCTGTAAACACGAGTGGAGTGAATGCACATAAAAATGCAGGCATAGATGCAATCAAAACTGATCTCTAAAGGAGGGAAAATGCATGTCTATGCACTTATGCACAATCACTTTCTGCCACACATTCCACTCAATTATTGCCACTGATTGGCTATTACACGTTGCAGCCATGATTATGAGGCTGACAGCGAGAAAGCTCTAAACACAAACAATGCAAAGCTGGAGGCAATTTATATCTTCAATATCATCATCATCATCATCGCAGTTATGATTGCTCTAACCTTTAGGGGCATATGGGGGAGAAGCGTGGTACTTGGTTTAATTACATCCACAGGGAGTTTGGTTAACCACTGTAACTATCGTTGCTTTCTGTACAAATTTTTACTTCCACCAACAGACACAAGAAATTGGGACCTCTTAATCTTTATTTTTTTTTACTTTGCACCGTCCCCTTTTCTCCTCTACTTTTCTCCTGTTCCCACAAACAGACAGACAAGCGCACATACACACAAAACTACATGAGAAAATTCTCTTTCCTTGAATATTTGAGGAACGCATCTCTGTCTGGAACCTATCCATCATTTCCAGGAGGCCGTCAGTCTGGCAGGTCGATGACAAATGGCAGACATGATGATAGGCTGGTCGTTCATGCCATATGACATGTGCATGTGTGTGTACATTGCTTGTGTGAGCAACAACTCTACTATCACTCAGCCTCTTCTGGCCTAAATGAGACTAAATGCATGTCTTTTTTTTTTTAAGTCCATAAATAAATAAAAAAAGGCATTTTGTGGTAGACGAGTAAAGAACTGAATAGATATCACAAAACACTACTTTAGAAAGTCAATACAGTACGTTCTATTCAGATTGTAGGGTTAAGGTTTGGTTCATGGCTAAGGTTAGGTACATTATAAGCCTATTTCTCTGATTATAGAGGAAAGTTATTAAAATGCCTTCCATGACCAAAAAAGGATGTTGATCCTGCAGATGTTCTACTTTGGTAAATCACATCATGACAGTTTTGTGACCTGGCTCAAAAAAAAAAAAAAAAAAAAAACAGGACAAAAACCGCCATAAGGCTTGTACAGGAGAAGAGTCCTTCAGTCAGACACCTCAGCACTGACTAACATTGACGGCTGGTGCTTTTTAAAAGTGCCAAAGCACAGATGTCACTTATCAATGGAAAAATGTGTACTCAATTTTGATGTCTGTAATGTTGCTCCTAAAAGCTTCTTAAACTGAGCAGTTCAATTTCTTAATGAAAACAATTGACAACTCAGAACTGTATTCTTATTATCTAAATATTCACAAATGCCAACAGACAAGAGACACAGTTATGCATACTTAAAGGTGCAGTATGTTATTTCTTGTTGCTGAACATTGTTGATATTTGAAATCAACCCAAACAAACTCACCCCTCTCTTCATTGCTCCGCCTCCAAAGCTCACCCTCGAATTCTAACCGCCCTGCTCCGAGTCGGTCTCCAACCCCGATCACTGACATATGAGGTGGATGCACTAACAAGGTTGCTAAACAGTAAACACTGCATTCTCTACAGTCATCAGCTTGCACAACTCTCACAAGCTGGCCTCCTTTACACTCGTGAATGTCTATTTATCGTAGCAGAAGTGCAACAAAATAATGCTTCACAAAAAATAAAGTGAAGATGATGAACGAACAACAAGGAAGCACAAAATTGAACATACAGTGCACCAAAGTAAATACAAACAAGAGTTCGATGTTAGTTGCCAACAGCACAGCAGCTCCAGACAAACAAAAAAAGACACTTGTTGCTCACGTATAGAGCGGAATCAACATAACATCCGCGTTTGTTTGCAGGCTATCCCACTTAGCTCTCTCCAGCGCTTGACAGCGTTTCTAATATTAAAGTGAGCCCTAAAGCTCTTTCCTGATCACAACCCTTCATTTTCCAGTGATATTATTATGAGCTTTTCTCTTTTGTAATGTCTCTCAGCCATCTCTCTTTCTACAGTCTTTCTTCAAATCTCCCTCTCGCTCGTTCTCTCTCCTCCACAGTCATAAACCATCTAATGCTTATTGGCTACTCGTTTGCGGTCGTGTCAGGTTGTGTCGGTTCGACCAAATTTCAAACAGCATTTTTCAAATATCGCTTACCCCACATTTAAGTAAATGTGCTATGACAGACTAACAGACAGACAGACAGACAGACAGACAGACAGACAGATAGAGATTTTTTTTTACTGTGCTCTTACTAACAGACTGGCACCAATGATGTGAGAACTGGAAAGAAGTGACTACCACATGACATGCCTCCAGTCACAGCGGTCCTACTTTGAACCATAACGGATTAGCCAGCTGTAATATGTTCCCAGTCAAACACACCTTTAGGGGCCAGAGCAGACATGTTTGTGACCAGTGCACACGTGAGACCATGCATGACGTGTACAGGCTGACCATTGCTGAATCAAAGACTGTCAAAGATCAAAGACACCGTCAACTCAGCAGTGACACACTGTCTGTGCCAACTGGAGCACCCCTATGGACAGGTCCCAGATGAGCAGGAACACACTGCCTGAGCCAGAGAATAAAACTGCTTACTACACTGGATTACTTTGCATCCCAAAGGTGCGGATTTGAGGCTTTGTATGAGAACACACCAAATCCTCACTGGATTTTCAGGACAATACAATATACTCATCTCTTCATCAATTCCTCTTGCAGTGCACAGCAGAGGAAAGAACTTGCTGTGTGCCATTGCTGAGTCATACTTTAAGTCCATCTAACATTATTCTCTCATACTGCTACTGTAAATGAATCAAATCAAAGTTTATGAGACTTCAAAAATACATTTGTTAAAATTGTAATATTTAATCTCTCTGCTACAGATTATATTATTTAAGACAAAAACAAGATAAATTAAATCTGATTGGACAGAACACTTTCGTTGTATATATTTCAGTTATTTTGCAATAACATTCTTTTGAGGCATTGTTCATTCTGTAATTTGTTCTGTCTGCAGCTGTGAGCAGTATTTTGTACAGTAATTTATAAAGACAACATATTTTGCAAACTTTGAATAGTTCACCTTGAAATGTTGAACAAAAAGTTATGTTAACAGAAAGCAGCCCTGGAGTCTTTATTCCAGTTCTTTTTTGACTTACAAACAAATCCCAGTACAATGGGAATGAGAAAAATATACTTTATACACTAAAAAATATGATAGTATTGATCTTTTATATAAGGCTAGGTTGAAATTTTGATGTAATTTAGAGTGTTGGTTTTAATTTAGAGGTAATTAAGGAAATACAAATCTCTACATTTTGTAAACTATACATATGATGTGGTACATACTATAATATTACATTTTAAAATTAACAATTGCATTCAGTGGTTTCAATAATTTTCATTTTTAGATATAATTATCAACAGTAATAAAAACAAATGAGTTGTATACGGTCACGCATTGCTGTGATGAATCGCACGACGACAGGAATACAATTACAGCAAGCTTTAATTTAACACGCAGAAAAACTCAGAAGAATAAGGGTACAGCTAGTTGCAAAAACGAACAGACAAAGGAACAGTCAGAAACTCCTAGTATAAATGCATGAGGCAAACAAAGGAGAGTAATCAGGTACACAGCTGAACAGAATAGCTAATCAATCAGTAACCAAGGAGATTAATGGGAACTCAAACAGGCAGGTGAACTGGGAAAATAATCAACAGAAACAGAAAATGACCGTGGCATATACAAATATTTAAATTCTAACGCCGTTTTTATATAAACTTTCTAATGATATAATTAGGTTTCTACTTCAATTCATTGTTGAAATATAAACATTTACATGGTGAATGTCAAGACGATCAGCTGAAGTTCAAACCGAGCATCAGAATGGGGAAGAAAGGTGATTTAAGTGACTTTGAACATGGCATGGTTGTTGCAAACTTGTTGGTGTATATCAGAAACTACTGATTTACTGGGATTTTCACACACATAGGGTCTACAGAAAATGGAAAAAAAGAGAAAATATCCAGTGTGCAGCAGTTCTGTGTACAAAAATGCCTTGTAGATGCCAGAGGTCAGAGGAGAATGGGCAGACTGGTCGAGCTGATAGAAAGGCAACATCAATTTAATTAACCACTCGTTACAACCGAGGTCTGCAGAAGAGCATCTCTGAACGCACAACACGTCAAACTTTTAAGCAGATGGACAACAGCAGCAGAAGATCACACCGGGTGCCACTCCTGTCAGCTATGAACAGGAAACTGAGGCTACAGTTCGCACGGCCTCAAAAAAATTGACAATAGAAGATTGGAAAAACACCTAGTCTGAGGACATTCAGATGGTAGGGTCAGAAATTGGTTTAAAGAACATAAAACATGGACCTATCGTGACTTGTATCAAAGGTTCAGGCTGGTGGTGGTGATGTGGGGGATATCTTCGTGGCACACTTCATACCAATTGAGCACTGTTTAAATTGTTGCTGATTATGTCCATCCCTTTATAACCACAGTGTACCCATCTTTTTCTGGCTACATCCAGCAAGATAATGCATTGTCACAAAGCTCAAACCATTTTAAATTGGTTTCTTGAACTCCAATGGTCTCCATGCTCATCAGATCTCAATCCAATAGAGTACCTTTAGGATGTAGTGGAATGGGAGTTTAGCATCATGGATGTGAAGCCGTCAAATCTGCAGCAACTGCAGAGTGATGCTATCATGTCAATATGTACCAAAATCTCTGAGGAATGATACATAATAAAGTGGACAGTGAGTGCATGTAGGCTCAATTTATCTCCTCCAACTGCTGTTTGGCTATTTTTTTTTTTAATTGTCACCACTAGTAGCAGCCAGGCAAGATGTGTAAATGTAACCAGTCACAAAAAGTGGTTGAGTTGTTTACTTTCTAATTATTCAGTCCTCCACCAGGGCGGGCATTATCTAATTGACAGGGTTATTAGCCAATCATAACTACATGGTGGCACTGCCTCTTTTGTTTGGAGTTTTCACCTCCATTTCTGATTTTCTCTCACATTCATGCTTCAGCGCCTCAGCAAGAACACACATTGATGCAAAATAGAGGCCTCCTTCTGACTGTTGCTTTAAAGAAAACTATTTTTGTACATTTTGTATATGTGATTTTCTCATTTAAATTTTTGATGAGCCACTGCCTCCCTTTCCTTCAGACAAATACAGTGACAATTTACTTGACTCTCTTCACAATATGTACTCCATATCTATCAGGAAAACATCACGCCTCAGTAGTCCGAATGAAAACTTCATTATTTCAAACATTAACACCCACCTATCATTGATTATTTTTAACCACAGTTACCCAATGAGATTCTTCGGACTATGATCTTGAACTGTGTGCATGCATTCAGATATGGATTTTAAATGGTACAACACACAGCAAAATATCTTGTTCACAGCATATCTCTGACCTAGTATCATCCGCTTAAAATAATAATCCCAACCATAATTGTATCACTGGCATCCCCTCTTGGGTAAGGAAAATAAGTATTTTATAGCACTCGTATTTTATGTGTGTTCATGTGGGTATTTCAGGGTGAAGGGGAGGAGAAGCTGTTTGCGTATATGTGCGTAAATTACATTTCTATCCAAGCTCAGAGGTGCCTTTCTTTGAGTGCTGTCTTGGACTCAGGAGCAGGTGAAAATAATTTCTACCTAGCAAAGAAAAGTCACTAGTCATGTCTCAACCATCATTCCCATATGCCTTAGAGTAGTGGTTCTCAACCGGTGGGGCGCGCTAGTGATAGTACGATTAAAAAAAAGTTTTGACCAAATTTGATTGGTTTGTCGATAGTGAGCGCAAATGCAGGTGATAAGCGGTTTTATTAAGCGAGTCATTGAGTCGTTCATTCAAACGATTTGTTCAAACGGCCGATTCATCAAGAATGAGACAGATGTTTGTGAATGGGTCATTGAATCTTTGACTCAACCGATTGGTTCACAACACTGAATCATTCAAAACACGATTGAGTGTTGCTGTGAGATGCGCTATGCTGTGATCTTTGTTTGGATTCATCGGATCTATTTTCGCTGCTAAAATAGACCAAAACAGTCATTATTTCGTCTAAAATGTGAGTAACTTAATATTATTAACGTTAACTTGTTTGTTGAACTGTAATATGAAATCATTGTCACATTTTCAATCGTGAAGTGATGGTAAATTAAGTGATGGTCAATTGTCAGCTCTCTTGGTCGTCAGGTCGTGTGTCGTGATGTATGTTGCTGAACTGTATTCAAATGTTATAAATATAAAAACAACACATTTTGAAATTTAACTGCAGTATGTCAATTCAGTTTGTTTGTGTGTGCTGCGCTCTAATGTTAGACTTTAGAAAACGGCGCTCATTTGTTTGATTTGTCCCCGAGAAGCTGCGCAAGCCTCAAAAGTTTAAGGTCCTTGCAACCCAAGTCCGAAACGGTCGTATTCGTTTTTCATATTCGTCATTTGGTGGCTCTCAATTGTCAAAACCCCTCAAAATATTTGCTATGGATGCGGAAAATGCAGAAAATCGAACCATCCAAATTAATTTTTATTACGGACGGAAGTTTCAGAGGCTGCAAACGTATAAAACGTGAGGTCATATTTAGTTTATACGTCATATAAACTTGTCATATATATATATATATATATATATATATAACACAAACAAATCATCCTCCTGGCGACTTTTTTTTTTTGTCAAAAGGGACAAATGTGGTGTTTGGAGACTCGAACGCACAAATCACTCTGCAGTTAGGCCTACTGTGCTCAACGAGCAGCGGGTGCTGCCGTGAGCCCCTCTCATGTACAAAAGCACTCACAGGCAGTCAGTAAAAATTGATGCAGGAATACCCTGAACTCTGTGACGTCGCCTTGAAGATTCTCTTTCCTTTTGCGTCGACATATTTGTGTGAGGCAGGATTTTCAAAAATGACTGCACTCAAAACGAAATACCGCAATCGTGCACAAATCTAGGATGATTTGAGGCTATGTTTATGAAGCATTGAGCCAAGAATTGAGGATCTTTGCAAGACAAAGCAGGCTCAGGTCTCACATTAACATCACCTACCTGCAAGCTTCTGTAAAACATGCAGATGATGCCTACTATTAGGCCTATAATAATAACAATAATAAAGCATAAATTAACAATAATAAAGCATAAATTAATATCAGAGGTCTGGTGCAAATTCCCAATTATAGCAATAGCCTAGTAATGATAATATGCCTACTGATGATAATAATAAAAATAAAAATGATAATAACAACAACAATAAAGCATGTAACCTCATATTATATATAGCAATAGCCTAGTAATGATGATAGGCCTACTACTACTCATAATAATAATAATAAAAATAATGCCTGCAAGCTCACATTAGAAGTCTGGTGCTACTGCCAATTATAACAATAGCCTAGTAATGATAATAGGCCTACCTACCGCTACTGATGATAATAATAATAATAATAATAATGTGGGCCTAAAAATAATAGCCTAGGGCTGGCTATCTATCTATCCATCTATCTATCTATCTATCTATCTATCTATCTATCTATCTATCTATCTATCTATCTATCTATCTATGCAAGGTGGTGTGGGGGGTGGGGGTGGTGCGGGTGGCACTGGGGCCCCAACTGCAATGAACCAGCTTTGGGGGGGCCCAGCTTGTAAAAGGTTGAGAACCCCTGCCTTAGAATGACTAATTTTAGCCGTTGACAAACTGTGTATTTTTTCATGACATTTGACAATAATCACACAGAGCTGTCAAATGTTTATAATGTGCCTACCTGATTTCACTGAAAAAGTCTGTTGATGATCACGACAAGCATTCAATCAACAGCACGTCTCAATCATAAGGTATCTAGCTGATGTTCTGCTGTGTTGTTGATCCGATGCTTTTGTTGGTATGTATTTTGGGTGACAACATGGTATTCAGGGCCTTGATATGAGTCTGTTTGGGTCTTTTGTAACACCACTGTAAACTATGATTATAGCCTCTGGCTAAATGCCAATCAAGCCAAGTGCTTCCAGACTGCTACCATGAGTTATCTCAGCCAATCAGTTTGGAGCTTCTGTTTGGTATGGAGATATATCAGATGGAGACACTGCACTTACTGCAAGGGTTGCTATTTTGGGTTTCCAAGGAAAAATAATCCAAAAAGGAAGGGAAAAACAAGATTAAATTTCATTGTGTGTGGAGAAGACTAAAGATGAATGAGTCAGAGGAGAGGAAAGAGAGAGAATGAGGAAGACGGAAGACAGAAATAGAGAGAGATAAGCGAGGAATCGAAGACTGAGTGAGAGGGAGCGACAAGGAGAGAGACCGAGAGAACGGCTCACATTCGCTGAATCTATTGCCAGACCTTTGGGTGAAAAATTACAGCCAGTCACTGCAGGGCACGAGTGACTTCCTAACCACTTTAATAAACTGAGGAGAATGTGATTGCACAGTTAGATAGTCTGTCAGTGTGTTAATGAGAAACAAGCTTTTATCAGAGTCAGCTACTCCAGAACCACCTGGACACATTTGCGTAAAAACCCATAATCAACCATCTACAATCTCTTTAATAAAAGAACAAACAGCCTCCCCAGCAACCCTTGCACTTTACCTTCAAATAAACACAGCAAATGAAGACAGAACACTCATACCAAAGCATACAAGAGAAACCGTAGCTGTACATATTAGAGTTATATTACTGAAAGTAGGCTATAATAAAAAATGAAATAGTGGCTATAAATATTGATCTTTTTATCATTATATAGGGATGGATGGATGGATGGAGCAGTTTATGGATGTATATACAATGCATATAAAATAGCATAATATTTTATATATTAATCAGAACAAAACTAAATATAAAATATAATCAATATATCTAAATGTATAATAAATTAAAAAATATACATTAGGCCTGTTAGCAGACTACTCGTGTGTTTCTTTTCTTGCAATTAACATCTTTACACATTCAGTTATTTTTAAGAAGATAAACCAAAACGTGCAAGTGTTGGGTTTGTGAACATGTATAAAGACTCCATACGGGTGGATTTCTGAAGCAGTGCTCTTTACGCTTTTCGCTCACATTTCTCCATAACCAAACACATTTGATGGAACGGCACCCAAAGATTATTTTTGGATTCGCTCATTGGGCTGACCCTTGCCTAGACCTTCTGAAGAGTCAGTGCTAGAACAGGTTTCAAGAACATTTTTCTGGCAACAGTGGAATGAGGCAATCTATGTAAAGCACAGTCAGGGCCTCCCTAAATCTGCTCAGAGGTAACACAAAATCCCTCTGAGACTGAAGAATGGAGAACAAAGCATGCCGTTAAATTACCATGTTATTCCCAGCACATGCTTGTTTGATTGGTGCACTCGCTTGAACATAAAAAGCTATAGAAAACTTCTGGCCACATTGTGTTCATCTTCAGCACTCACGCATGCTTGTGTTTGCCATCTATTTTTCTATTTTTTAGAATTCTCCTTTTTGTACTTCTCCTTTGAGCTTAATTCTCATGGTTGGTTCAACTTCCCCTATGACCATTTAATGAGCAGCTACTCAATAGACATATGAAGCCCATTTTGCCGTCATTTTTACCTCTCTGATCTAAGAGGCCTGGCAGGAACTCACTCTATTATTCACATGCAGGAAGGTCTCACATCCCCATTTTACAAGGCCTCTTGTACCCATTTGAGTTAAGTGATCCGTGTTCTGAGGTCGAGATACAATGTTTGGGCAGGAAGTCGGTGGTGGGTTAAAGGCCTGCGGGCAGGATGGGAGCGACAGAGAAGCAGGAGAAGGGGGGGGAGGGGGACAACATGTCACGGTTGTTGCGTCGTCAACAGTGAATTTCCCCTCCATCATTGTATAAATCATGTCATGAAACATCTTATCGTGGGTAGATAAGATGTTTTATGTCCTTCACTGACTTCGCATCAAAATCTTTATTTCTGGCTACATCTGCATTCAACATCACAAAGTTGCTCTCCATGGCAACAGCTCTTTTCCACCTAGTGCTTGAGAATACCATCCATCTTCATAATTTAACCACGACGGAATGGTTTAGGTAGCATTATCTTGTTAGTGAGGAAGTGCTGGCTTGCTTAAACGTACTCGGTGATCATTTGCCATGATACTACACTGTAATCACAAAGATTACACAGTGCTGTTTCATAAGCTAAGCTAACACTGAGGCAAACTGATAGGTAGATTGGCACTTTTGTAGCTGGTATCCATCAGATAGCCTCTAGATGTCGTTTTCGCAAGAAAATCCCCTCAGAATGATAGGGTTGACTGAGCCACTCATGATCCCTGTTAGCGAGGCTTTATCTGAAGCAAATGGAAGTGACTGTACCCGCCATTCCATTCTTGCAAGTTTACACTAGAGAAGATAAAGAGAGACAGAGTGGAAAGCCCAGCAGAGGCCTGGGGTCTGAATAGACATTGTGTCTGCTCACACACGGATATGACCGGACAAAGGGCGACTCTATCCAGAACACTAGATTGGGCACAGTGCAGTACATTATGCCATTCAGCATCAAACAGAGACGCTGTGCCTGGATTCAGCTCGACAAACCTCTTGCAATTCTTGCCCCCACCACTGTCAGAGATGCGGAAAACCATCACACGGCAATCTTCATAAACCGTTCTGCTCAATTGCGATTTATTTCGAATGAATAAGAAAGCAATGAATGTTTATGGTTTATTATAAGTAACGGGATATTGTTTTATGGTGCATCGACAGCGCTTTTTATTAGATACTTGTTAAAAACTCACAAAGTCAGCATTGTGTTTTCCTTTGCGTTCGCTTGATTGGCACATTGATAACTTGCATCATTAATTTCACCATTGGAAGCCAAATGAGTTCAAAGTTGTGTCACGGGTCGTGGAGGACCACGCGCCCACCATTCGCACTTTGCCACCGGCTGTCAACATAAAATAAACACGCAGGCACTTCTGCAACTGCGCGCGGCCCTGACTAGATAGATGTGTAAGGGAGAAGACAAACACGGCATGCTGGGATATTGGTGGCATGGAAACCAGTGCCCAAATGCTAATTGGAAACTAACCCTGAGCCGGCAGAGTGGTGATTAATGATGATTGTTTCAGTATTCAGCGTACTTTCCTGATTGAGCCTGAGTTTCACATGAGTAATTCTGCACATTGGAGAAAAGGAGCCAGGCTGCCAGATCTGCCTATAAGTCATCAGCCACCCGCTGCTTTGCATCTGCAGTGTGAGCGTATATTTATTTATTTCTATCTCCTGCTGGAGGCCTGGGCCTGTTCCTGGCCCAAAGGGATACAGAGGAACCGGAGCCTGGAAGGGCTAGCCGATTAGCCTTCTCCCCCACTCGCTCTTGCTCACAATCTGTCACCTTCCATTTTGAAACCCAGTGCAGAGAGTGCAAGGGCAGGCAGAGGTAGCGCCGGGAATGGATTAAGAGGCTCTCACCTTCCAACTCTGGTTCTGGCAGACTGGTGGGATTCATTTTCACTTTCATTTCTAGCCTTCAACCCCCTGCCAAAAAAACTCTTTATTTGTTTCATCTGACCATAGAACCCGTCCCGTTTGAAGTTCCAGTTTTCAAACGTTCTATGGACAGATGAAACAAACAAAAAATAGCTTTTTGGCAGCAAACACTTAATATGAGTTTTGTTCATACAGGGATAAAAAAGTACCCCATGTGTAAAATGAAATACTCTGCTGTATCTTTAATGCTGTGGGTCTAATTTTCTGCCAGACGTCTTGGACATCTTGTTCAGATACATGGCATCATGGATTCGATCAAATACCAACAGATAAAAAATCAAAACCTGACAGTCTGTGCTGGAAATCTTATAACGGGCCATGTTTGTCCTTTCAACAGGACAGTGATCCAAAAACAAACATCAAAATCAAAACAAAAATGGGTCACTGAGCACAAAACCAAGCATCTGCAATGGCCATCCCAGTCCCTGACCTGAACCCTATAGAAAATGATTGGGCTGAACTGAAGAGAAGAAGCACCGACATGGATCCGGGAATCTGAAGGATCTGGAGAGATTCGGTATGGAGGAATGGTCTGTGGATCTCTTGTCAGGTGTTCTCCAAACTCATCTGGCATTATAGGAGAAGACTTAGAGCTGTTATCTTGGAAAAAGGAGGTTGCAAAAAGTATTTAATAAAAGGGGGCAAATAATTGTTCCCAACGTGTTTTGGAGAAAAACATGTATTTTACAATGTGATTTTCCCCCCACTTTCAATTATTTTACTTCAATAAAAGGTTAGATTGTTGCTTAAAAGATCAAAAGGATTAACAACGCAGATTTATTTTTTACAGCCATCTTTGATCATATTTACCAAGGGGGCAAATAATTCTGACCAGCACTGTATGTATGTATGTATGCATGTATATATGTAAGGCAACTCACCAACTAATATATTTGAAAATACATAGTTTTGTAGTTAAAAAGCCTTGTAGGGACATCAGTATTCCATCCAAAACACAGCATATGCTTATTACCAACAATGCTGGTTGCTTCAACTGGGAATAACTCAGGGCCTAATAAAGATGGCTCAGATTAGTCCAAACACGTCATGCAGAGGGGAGGGTGAAGGGAAAAAGCACAATTAGTCAAATATAAACAGTGTTAGTTTATAATGAGGAAGACGCAGTGTGATTTTCATAGAGAGTGCCGGTGGCTTAGAGGGATGTGTGTAAACTAGGCAGTTTGACCACTGTCAGCACCTCTCCCTGTAATCAGACAGGCCATATGCCAAGAATCAGAGAGCATAGGCGTACGCAATCCTCTGAGCACACACGTCACTCAACACATGCATACATTGTCAACTGCCAACCTCAACTGCAAACACATATCTAACATGAGCATACAGAGAGGGCTTACAAACTATTTAATTTAAGTCATAAATGGTTGTAATAAGGTTTCACCTAACTCCACAGATGTTTTAAACATAATATGTACAATCTCATTGCAGACATGTTATGACATTAGCACATCACCCTTGTGTGAAGTTTAAGGAACCTCATTAACGCGTCTAACTTGATACTATGCCATTGTCAAAACATTTTTGCTTTAATCTATCAAAGTAAAGTGTTATAAATAACATAAGAACTGAATTTTTCAAAAGAAAAGAAAATGGAGATGGATTACAGCAGGTAAAGGAGAGAAATGTCAAATTATCAGTTACTTCAAAAAGTGTATTTAAAACCCCATTGCAGCAGTGTTAACTAGTTTTTGGTAACACTACAACATATACTTAATTACAACACAGAGCATGTTAAAATAAATTTACATGAGTTTTTTTTACGAATTTATTAGCACATATTTTTCTAGTAAATCAAGTCTAGCTTTGGATGATTTTATGTATAAACATATTGCATATAAAATCCATCAAACACTGTAAAATGGCCTAGTTGTATTTTGCAATTCTTTTGTGTTTTGCATCCATTGCTGTTTGGTCTGATAAAATATACTGTATTTACATTTTAATGCACTTTAAATTCATTTGGTGTTGTCCAATGTTTCCGTCATGTTTTATTTTGGTTACGTTTTTTTTCTTTTTCTTTTTTCTAAAAAGAATGTTTCTAAAAATTTTTTTTTTTTTTTTTTTTTTTATCTTATGATGTCTATAACCTAACCTCAACCGTTATGCAATGTTGTGAAATGTTACTGGTATCAATCCATCCATTTATTAACCCATAGCTCTTCAGTGCCAAACAGAGCATGAAAAAAAATCCTGTGTTAAGGGGCATGAAACACTCTTTTATATCACTGGTATCACACACATTTTCATGCATATTCACTGCCAGTAAAATCAGCACTCTAGGTGAAGTGGGCTGTTTAAACTTCACTTGCCTTCTCTCACCTGAGAGACTCTTGACACAAATGTCATTTTGAGATTGCTTGTTGTTTTTTGCAACTACTTATTTAGGCACCTTTGTTGTTTGGCCCAGACAAACCACTGAGGCCTACAACTAGTGCTGATACATTGTACGCTTGGATATGTGTCCGCCAGCACAGCCAAGACACTTGACAAATAAAGAAACTCTCAGACAGAAATGTCAGGTAATCTTTAACCTCCAGCAATGAGAGAAAAACATAAAACACACCACCATTATATTTCCCATTATGTTTTGGTTGAACCCCCTGCATACAAATCAATTTATTTCATGTCTTTCAGAATTCATTGATTGAGTAGACAAGCCATGAAAGAACTCCTGTGAGAATATTAACTGTCTAGGAAATATAGTAGCATTGTTTAGAGGCAAAGTGCTACTTTACATTCAGTAAACAGAGTGTAAACATTAGTGGACAACATCTACATGCAATATTGGCATCTATACACAGCAGAGAAATGTGTTTGTGAAGACAAACACTTCAGCATTTCTTAATGGAAAAAACGTGACAATGGAAATGTACGCCACCTTTTCACATGCATTAGACAGGCTGCCCTTCATGGACACTCCTTGTCTGCTCCTACTGAATAGGCTTGATTAGTGTTAAATACTGCCTTGCTTGAGTAGGAAATACTCTTAGCAAACTTTTAGTCACAATTGTGTTGACTTGTTATTCTCGGATGCAAGAATTCAAAGAATAAACGGTTTCCATTGAGGGACGCAGAACATTGCATGCCTTGGCTAAAGGCTGCAAATAACTGTAAAAATGGAGAGAACACCCTAATAATTAAATAGTTAATTACCCTCTGTGGATCCAACTGTCCGTAGGCGGGGATACAAAAAATGTACAAAAGTACAATCGGTAGTTTTCACTGTCAAAAGTCCTCCAGATAATGTATAAACGGGAATTACTCGGTCCAGTAAACACAGAGAACGAGTAAAAATGATCCATTTACACATTCTACTGACACTGTAACAATACAAAGTGGGTTGAAAATCGCTGAACTTACACTTTACGGTAAGTATACATTCTTCTTTTAAAAAAAAAATAAAAGTATAATATTGGTGCAGACTTTGCCAGTAAACCAAGTCTGTTTGGAAGCTTTGACTGCTTTTATGTATTAAAAATAACACAAATAGCCTGGTTGTATTTTTAGGCAACATCTACATGTTTTGACATCTATAGGTATCAGATAAATGTGTACGAGAATGTATTTATGTATGGACAAACGTGACATTGTTCTTCCATTAAGAAGTACGCAACTCTGTCTCTCACTTCCTGTGTGCTCTCACCCTGTCTCTTCCAATTCTTCTGCCACCTTTTAAAACAGGGGGAAAAAAAATTTCTTCTGGATATAACTTAGTTCCATAAAGGCTATAAATTTGTGATGTAGATGTACACTTTCCCGGTCCTTATCTCCAAAAGTGGTTCTCCTTTATGCATGAGGAAAATGCGAGTGCGATCTGCCCCGAGGCTGACGAATCCCAAGAACTGACGTGGAGATCGATGGCCGATCGCGGAAAAGTGTCACAGAGAAAAATCTATCACGGATTCAAGAATGAGTACTAAAACATACTCCTCTGCATTTCAATGAGCCGTTCAGAGGCCAGTTACACCACGACTGACAGACTCTGAACAATTCAGATGACCTTCAACCTACGCATCAACGAAAGCACGGAAACAACAATTTACCCTCCACTTTCAGTGGATGTTTTCTGCGGAGCAGCTGTAAATTCCCGGCATCTCACCTTGCAACAAAGCTAAAACAATTATTCCTGGAAAGCGGGAAGGAAAAAAGAGATTTAGACACTGACAGACTAAAGAGATTTTGCATTGCTCTGTAAACTAAGAAAGCATGGCATAAACCGCAGCAGGGTTGCATGAAAAAGGAAACGAAAGAGCTTCTTTCAACTTGCGTGCAAACAGACACACTCGTATACAGACACAAACAAAACTGCTAGCTTATAGGGTGTGCTTTGCCTTCAGCTGCACCAATAATCTCATCAAACACACTTTCTGTCTGCATTTATGTTTTTCCCCCCTCTTTTTTTAAATAAACACATCACATAGACAAAGCCAATTTTGTGAGCTACTTCCTGAATTCATTACAGAGCCACTCGGAAAAAGGCCAAGGAATATTGTTGCAGAACCTATGCGAGGGATGCGGCCTTCTGCCACATTCTGACTTAACAAGAGAATAATTAGACAAGTAATGCTGGATGAACTTGTCTGCCAAACCAGTGAACCATGGGAAAACCAAACCAGCCAGGCTTCATAATAGAGTATTTTGTCCTTGGTCTCCTAGGTGCATAATTTCACATTGCAATACATTAGTTGTAAATGACTGCAAGTCGGTTCAAGTCTATAATTGAGCGATGATCACAAATTCCAGCAACGCGTGGCAAACTGGGTCTGCTAGAGTTTTGACTAAGAGACTACAGGAAGAAGAAACTGTTGTGCTTTTTAACAAGTATGCAGGCTCAATGAATTTTGCCTATTATAATACTTTAAGGTACACTGGGTCTTATTCACAAATGAGCAATAATCCTTGTGTCTTGAACTACGGGCACTTTTGGCCATGTAGACTTTTCAAAAACATACTTTTCACACTCTAACTAGTAATTTGACAACCGACATGCACCAGAGTGTGATGAAAATTTCCACCACTGTGCCATTTGCAACACACCTCAAATTATGCAATTTGTTTAATAGTGCTTTTTTTTGCATAACTTGAAAAATAAGTTTATTTTATTTAATTGAAAATGGTGTAAAATAAAATATTGCTCCCAAAGCAACATTTACCTTGGTTTTTCTTAGTTTTCTTCATGCTTCATATTTCATCTCAAGCATGACAATTACTCCCGCTAAAAACACGCTGATGTCAGTGAGCACATTATTACATAAATCTTTGTTTTATAAACCTGTATCACAGATTGATCTATAATGCATATCATTTGTGTTACACTAAAATAAGACTCACTGTAGGATCTCTTAATTTTTCAATTTCTAATACTAATACACAGAAAATCAACATTTTATCTTAACACATCTCATGTTTCTAAGGCAACTGGAGGTTTTTCCATATCTGTGTATTGAGTTGGTTCTCAATTTGAATTCGAATTGTTTAGGTTAGTAAATGAGACCTGTTGTCTATCTACATCCAGTTATGGAAAGAAGACGCATGAAACATAGCGTGCTGGAATTAAATCCGACAGGGCTGAGGAGGACGTCATTGCCTTGTTCCTGTGAACCCAGCTTAGACTGCAGATGAGCTTCATAAATACCCTTGTGGACTTACAACTGCCGCCCCCTCCCTAGTCCACACACTCATTAAAGACCTCCACTACCCCTGTGGAGCTTCAAATGCATGACTTTCACCTAACATAACCACACCAGAGCGAGGAGAGAGATTGATGAAGATGGAGACGGAGAGATACAGGAATAATGGATAACAACTAGGGATGAGTCATGCTGGACGACTAGTCATCGAACAATAATCTAGTGGATAAATAATCCTAGTCATCGAACAATAATCTAGTGGATAAATAATGCTAGTCATCGAACAATAATGTAGTGGATAAATAATGCTAGTCATCAAATAATAAACTAAATAATGCAGACGTTTATATAAATTTCTACTTATTTTTGCTGTGAAAATGATTTGAAATGGCAACTGTTTGGATATTAAGATGGCTGCCTGTCAGTGAACTGGAAGTGTAGAGATAGTGAGAAAAAGAGACAGGCTAACTGCCATAACATGGCAAAATTCTCAAAGGAAGCAGTGTGAGGGGGCACTATTAATGAACGTGTGGGATGAGTAGGACTCTTAATTTAGATCAGGAGAGGTGAGAGTGTGGTGTCCAACATGTCGTCAGCAACTAGGCAGGAGGCCGGCATAAAGCACTTGAAATGTGAGTGAAATATTTCTCATCACCACAAACCATGTTAATCCGGTGGATCAGCGCTCATCTGCCCCCCACTTTAGGGATGGCTAAGCACTTCAGCTGGCAACACTGTAATTCTCTTTGAGATTTCACAATGGCCCTACTGAGCTCAGTGACGTATTTCTGCATTAATTCAGCAGGACAAATCTAGCAACATTTACTTTTCTCTATTAATGTAGATTGATTAATCCACACTTACTATATTACTGTATTTTATATTATATTACATTGCATTTTAATCTAAAGACATATGAGGGACATTGCAAGCAATTTATCAGAAGAGCCATCAATATTTGCAGTACAAAATGCAAGAGTAAACTAGAAGCTAGGGCAGAAAAGTGGAGAAAGTAAGAAGAACAGAAGATGTTGCCTTTGTTCAAGGTTTTGGTTTAGTTAAGTGCTCACATAAGAGGTCTGCTTTTTGAACGCATTGCATTGCCATTGATTATTTAAATTGAAATAAAATAACATTTTATTAAAAATAAAATTCTGGAAGCCATCACTTCTGATGGATTTTACAGCATTACTAAGCAAATCTTCCCCAAATAGGTTATCTTGTATAGGGATATCACTTCCATTACAAGAGTGAGTGTGATTAGGCTCCTATTTGTTAGAAAGCCAGCTTGTTTACTGGATGAATGAGTCCGTAATCTTATTTAATGTTGTGTGAGAAATGCTACAGTAATTGTAACATTAAATTTAGTAGTGTTGACAAGAATTAAATGCATTGTATAAATGGTTATATTGCTTTCAACTGTACTGCCTTTACAAACAGATTCATACGCAGATGCCAAGGGAGTGACAGTAAATTTGGCACCTTCTTCTATGACTGCGGAAATCCATCTCTCTTAATTTTTCATCTTTTGTACAGCAAAGTACTATTTCTATTGCTTTTTTTTTGCAAAAGGGAACATGTGTTATGTTCACTTTGCTATGGTAACTATATACCATTTACCCAGCTGTTGTTCAGTTCCATGTATACCATACCCAGAAATACAAAAAGATCCATGCAGAGAGCTGAAAATGAAAATTTACAACATGATCTCATGAATATGTATGTATTCTGCCACACGTTTATTTACTTACATTTCCATAGACACTAAAACATACAATATTGAGGTATTGGCAGCACTAACATGTAAATTATTTACATTTAAAGATATACTTTAAAAATATACAAATGTGTACAAATCCTTATTTATATTTATTACAACCATGGCATTAGTATCTTGATGCCACAAAAATTGTCATATCAATGACTTTGTTTTCAGTCACATTTAATAATAAACGCAGTTTACTCATGCTTAATATGAAATGATAACATATCGCTCTGTTCTGTAACTTTTGCTGCAAACTCGTTTTGAAAGACTACATTATGTTAAACACGACTACACTTTAAAACCTTATAATAATAAAGAGCGTTTCTGTAATCATTTAACCATTATTTATTATGTAATATTTATTTTGTTTGGAGTGGAACACAAAAGGTGATTATGGCTAAGTATAATCCTATGCAGTGACTGACATTAAAAAATAAAAAATAAACGAAATTTGAGCCATTATTCAGCGATCTTCATCTCCTTTCTCAGCAGCAACCGTAAGCTGAGACCGAAAGGTTAGAAATGCTGCCTTTAAGGTAGGAAGGCATCAGGGCATGCCTGAATCCAATGTTAGCTTCACTTCCTGTCTACTGAGATACTTTCATCTGATTGATTTTTGAAGGCAACAAATTTATCATTCACTGCCTTTGATATTCCACAATCCTGTGCGTTCCCTTCCATGACAGTTAAAAAATGAAGATGGCGTCTGAAAGTTGCAGAGGGTCAGTTTGTGTGTAATTGCAAGTTTTTGACTAACTTTTCCCACTTCTGATGTCATTTCTAGTGAAAAATCACTATTATAGTAATTAATAGTTTTCTTAGTTATCACCAAAGCTCTATTTTGCTGTACACCATTAAACCGTTACGCTGCCTCGGAAGTCTGTCTGAAATCAGTTTCGTAAGGTACCTTCGCCTACAAAGTCATTGCCAGACAAAAGCGATTATTAACATAAATTCTGCACTGTACCTTATACATAACTATTAAATATCATCAGAGAGGACTGCGACTGCAACACATAGTCATTTGGACTACGTCTGGTACTGCTTTTGACATTTGACAATATGATTACACTTGTACACTTGTCTGTTAAATGTTATGTGTTAAATGTTATGAAATGGCTATGGGTACGTTTAGAGGTAGGAGTGGGATTAAGTATCTTTTTTAATGCTATATTGTTACTAAACATTTCTGTTTAATGTTCTTTTATGTCCTCTATAAAATTGTTATGTTTGTGTTTGGGTGTAGGATTAAGGGATCTAAAATTTATCTATAAAATGGTCAAATTATATAAAATGATATAAAAGATTTGCACATATTTTACTTTTTTTTTGTTGCTGTAAATACATAATAATGTTTACGTTTACGTTCAACAAGTGCTTTCTCTAACTGGGGCCACAGCTGGACTCCTCCTGTGGAGACCTACTTGGAATCATTTTCACCACAGGATGGATAGTTTCCAGATCAAGAAGGGTGAAATGGTGGATCCAGACCTGCCTGTCATGAAAATGGATTCCTCCCTGTATGCCTGTATTTGTGGCAGCTGGCATAGCTTACCCTGACCTCAACCTGGCTTAATCTTTGATCCCTGGAACTGATTCTATTATTCCTTTTTTCTTTCTCTGTCTACCCTCTCTGTCTTTCATAACCCACCACCCCCTCACTTTTTCACTCACAATTCTCATTTTCTTTCTTTTAGAGCTGCTCTAGTCTCTGTGGTCATCTGGCCAGTAGCGATGCCCATTTAGATGACATACTCCAGTCTGTACTGCAGTGCTGATCACAGAGAAAGATAGAGGAGGAAGTGACAGACAAAGACAAGCAGAAGATAACGTAGACCAAGGTGGTCTATAATATCTGGAGAAACTATCTGGTAGAATTCCAATTCATCTGACAGTTGCTCTGCCGGCACAGAACCCCCTGGAAGTGTGCGATTAAAAAAAATTGCTATCTTTGCCCATGGGAGGTTTTTGAGCCAATCACCTAAGCAGAAAATGCCATGTGACTAATCAGTAAATTATGTCAGGATAACCTTCACTACCAACTATCATGAGCTGTCTTATAACTAGCTTGACAAAATATTTCAGCAATGTGGCCAATAGCCAGAGAAAGATGTTTTGGGGTCTAGAGAGTGTAGTCACAGCATCTACCAGCTGAGGCTAACAGGCCTATGCTAACCAGCCAAGCATTGACCCCTTTGGGCCATACAGGTGTGGCAAGCACGTGTTCTCTAATACCCGTTCGCAAGACCCCACAGCTATGTAGCCGAGCTGACATTTTTAACAGGTTGCTTTTCATAACCCGTCACCGCTCAATCCTCCAGCTGACAACAGAACCACGCTCACGCAGATGGAAAGAATAAGCTAAAAATGAAGAGCAGTGGGAGGAAAAGAAGGAAAGAATGATATATAGGGGGATAGAAACAAGAACATGGCTCCACACGCCATTACTGTCTGTCCTCCTCATTATCTTGTGATTGTCTGCGGTTGCGTGGGGTGTTCTTTTGAATCTGAATTGGAAACACTTTTGTCAGCTACTATTTGAGTTAAGTCTCGCACAAGGGCTGCAGACACATCCTTCTTACTACAGCTAGAGAGCAGCAGTTCGTCTACAGAGAACTCACTCTGTGTTAAGTGTACTCGACAAGACATATGCTGCGAAATTAGAGAGAAAGTCAATAATTTTAGTTTTATTGGACTCCCAAGCACACTGTGAGTACTCTGTGTACCACATAAAATATACTTTTTTAACAAAGCACACTGAAGTGTACAAAAAATAAGACGCTCACCAGCATTGAATCCAACACTCTTTCCCTTTAATTCTCACCCTTTCAATTTACCAAATGGACACAATAATTAGCATTTTTAACTTACCTGCCGCATGAGACATATAATTGTCTGCATCTCTAATTAAAACGACAAATATAACAAGCTCAAGTGCAGTAAACAGCGCTAAGCCAATGGCGTGCACAGACCTCCGCGGGGGCAGGGGTGAAATTGGGGTTCTGGTGGGAGTGGGGGGGTAAAAATGATGGTTCCCCTCGGTAGAATATATACGACCGAGAAGGCCTCAAGCCCCCTGGCTCTCCCACCCTGTGCATGCCTCTGTGACCTAAGCGTACAGTGCATTCTCTCCAGATTTGATCAAAATCTCATATTTCATGCCAGGTCAGACCTCTATGCGACACTGCTTCCCCTTAGCACTTCCTGTGTTATATGTAATAGCACACTGGACATGTTCCTTATTGATTTTGATGCTTAAAGAGCAAATGGGACTGTGTAGGGAAAATTAATGAAATTACAAACATGAATCCTGCACATATCTGTGATGCAATATTTAATAAGGAAATGATATGGTTTGTATTTGTGCTGTGGGAAAAAACTGCATCTGATCCTAAAGAATGTTTTGCTTATAATATCAAGGACAAACATGCATAAAACCCATTTGTTCTGATTGTGGACGCCCACATAATTACAGTACAAAGACTCGTGTAGTGATGTGTGCAAGTGCAATATTCCATCACCCCAATGAACCTCAAGCCCATATCATGATAATTGTTAATTAATAAGAACGCCATTATTTATTGCAAGCCAAGACTGTCATCCAATATTTCATGTTTTGTTTGAGGTACTGTAATAATTTGAAATTGAAAGAGTGAGAGATCTCACTTGGGGAGAAAATTACTCTTCATTTTCTCCCTCAGTCCAGCTATTCACTTTGTCAGGGCCACTTCGATGGCCTGTGCATGGTAATAACGTCTAGAACTATATCGCCTCGTCTCGGCCGTCTTTGAAGCCTCTATGTGTGTTGCAAGCCCTAAATGCTACATGCTATCAAATCCCCCTGCACTCCCAAAAGTCTTGGCTTTCAAATAGACTATTAATTCAAGTAAAACTCTTCAATCACCAACTGTGCATGTTCTGAAAGAGGGTAAAATATTCATGCTGTTCAATCATATATATATATATATATATATATATATATACACTATAAAAACTATATAAATATATTTATATATGCATTCACAGAAACTTTATTCTCATTTTCTGTGTGGGTCTTCAAAAAGGCGACGACTATTCCTCCAAATCCATGGAAATCTAAAGCAGCCTCATTTGTCAGCAGAACTGGTTACCCACGGTACAAAAGGAATACCAAAACAATATATGCCGGTTTCATTTTGTGCTCTGGCGGAATACCCTTGGTTCTTGGAAATATTTAAATGTGTGGGTAGTCGGCACAGACTAATAAGGTGGGTATGGGAGGGACAACAGCGGCTTAAATCAAAGATCCACAGTGTGGAAGAGTTTTTCTCCAGGGGTTGAATGTGGTGGATAAATAAAATAAAGCAAAAGCATGTAGCCGTGTCAATAAAAAGAAATGTGAACCGGTTTTGTGTTAAGCAAGTCTATATGGCAGATTGTCCAAGCTTAATAAATGCCAATCTTCCAGAACATCTACACAAATGTTTGTTGCTTTTAAATACAGCTGTAATCAGTCTAAGCTAATTGTGATTGTGTTAGACAGCTCAGAGACGCTAATTCACAGCACAGCTGTATAATTTAATAGGCTTGACCCATGGGTCATTGCCGCCAAGCGGATCTCTTGTTGTCATGTACGAACGTGGAGGCTCCCACTCCTACAGGACTCCATCCGGTGGAGTTCATTATCAGAAATGGGCATCAACCATCATTTTCCAACTAAGGGAAGGGGAAAGGGCCTAAGGGGAAATAACACTTTTTGATCCCACTGTTATTATCATCTATCCCCACTCCCACACTCTGAATCTTTTTCTTCATCAACTCAGTCTGTTCACACCCTCCCCCCGCCCCACGGCGGCCATTACAGCATTTGGTCCTCTCATGTCAGGATGAATGAGATCTCTGACTCTGTGCACCGGTTCTTCTCTAGAATTTCACATCAGCTGAGAGTCTGAGTTCGTTTTTAAATGCATTGAAAAGTGTTCTCAAATAACTTACATTTTGGTACATCTAAATTAAAGGGATAGTTCAACCAACAATGAAAATTCTGTCACCAATACTGTAGTTGTTTCAATTCTGCTGAACACAAAAGAAGACATTTTGAAGAATGTCAGTAACCAAAGTTAGTTGATGGGCCCCATATTATAGAAAAACATATACTATTGAAGTCAAAGGGGCCCATCAACTGTGTGGTTACTGACATTCTTCAAAAAAAAATTTGTGCTCAGGAGAAGAAATAAATTCATACAGGTTTGAAACAACTTGAGGAACATTCCCTTTAACTGATTTTAATAGTTAAAAATCAAGTAAGTGACGAAGTACATGGTCACATGGGCACATAATAAACGTACATATAAACTGACAGTAAAGATTTTTACATTGTTACAAAATATTTGTGTTTCAAATAACTCATGTTCTTTTAAACTTTCCTTTCATCAAAGAATCATGAACAATTTTATTAATTTCCACAAAAATATTAAGCAGCAACTGTTATCAACACTGATAATAATACTAAGAAATGTTTCTTGACCACCAAATCAGCATAAATGATTTATCAAGGATCATGAAACAGGATGGTTGCTGAAAAATCAGCTTTAGGAACAAGTTAAAATTTAGTTACATTATTTGTTTTACATATATTGGTAAGCTTAAGAAATGTCTTTCAAAAACATTAAAAAAATATAAACAACTTCAAATTTTTAACAGTAATGCATGTTCAAATATTTAAACACTCTGAAATTAAAGCTATTATTCACCAAAAATCTTGCTTTAACAATCTAGCTTGACAGCTGTGGAGGTGGAAAACAGCTTGGATATTTTGCTATAAATATTCCCTTTTGTGTTCCACAAAAGAATGCAACAGGTTTAAAAAAGACATGAGGGTGAGTAAATAATCACAGAAAGTTCTACTCAGAACTATTCTTTTAAGTACTGCTCATATTAACACTTTATAGTCTGTTTGGGAAGAGGACTAAGGTTTTAATGGGGAAAAAACAACTAACTGCAAGAGACATGAAGACAAATGAAGCCAGTAAATGCTCGATGTGCTCAGTATTTGTTAATGAGACGGTGCTCACAGAACAGTGCAGATATCCACCCCTTGCAGATGGAATGCTCCACGCTCGAGGGAGCAGGCTATTACTAATTAGCATTACATAAGGGCCAAATAAATACAGCTTCTCAGAAATAAAGCGATGAAACCTTGAACATTAATGAATTACAGCTCTCATCTGAAATGTTCAGATATCACCGATATTAAAAAGCCTGACATGAACCAATCGCACACAAATTCACATACACACAACAATAACTGAAGCTGAATATGAAGGACAATGTTGTGTGAAGGAAAAATAATTGAAATGCTAACTGACAATTGTAAACGCCCTAATAACAAACCCTTTTTCTTTTGCTGTGTGGGATAACAGGTAGGTCAAAAGTATGTGCGTGTGTATCTATTCATGTTCAAATGAGTCATGTTCAAGTCTGATGATTCTCTTATCTCAACGTGAACACGAGGAAGGAGGAGAACACTAATCTGATGGCATCCAGCATGCTTTGCCTGACACAATTCAGAGTCAGTGCAGTGTTTTGAGACACGCACACACACCTGTATAACCACATTTGTCATATCTTAAGCAAGACAGAGCTCGCGACAGCTTCGCCACACTCCACCCATGACCAGTCGCAACAATTCACGTACATCTGCTTATCCAAGCACACCTAAGACGCTGTCAGGCAGTTACGCATTTCAAAGCTGCCCACCGTCAGCTAACCACTTTAATTGAATGCGGGTGATACATATGACGAATATGGGCTGCTTGCCTCCGTGCATGTGTATATATGTATGAGTGTGTTTGTGTGGGTGGGAGAGTCAGATCATTTCTGCTTCCGTCAGTACTTGTCTGCAGGAAATGTCATCATTAGTCACACGCGGATAGTTAATGGTCAGACAGTTAAGGCCACTGATACGTACATAACATATAATCGAGGAAACCAGTTGGATTTGCACATTTCTAATACATAAACAAAGAGTTGGATCTTTTCAATGAATCATTCACAAATAGTGATTCTCAAAATCAACAATTTACTGACTCACTGAACTGAGAACAGTCACTTTCAGATATTTCAGACTTGTAACAAGCAAATACTCACTCACAACCATTTCTTTTGAACATGCTGATCTCCCAAAGAGGCATTTTAACATCTCACAAACTCAGTGAACTAAGACCAGATTTTTTCCCCAGAAATGTAATCAAGCAGAACATTCAGTTAATGATCTGGTTTAACAACTCACTGATTCACTGGACAGTGTCTTTCAAGACATCTTCAAATCAAAGTGATTGAATTCAATGGCTCACTCACAGATTAAGAACTATCTCTTTTAAACGTCTGATTCTCAATTAACCTACCAAGTTGATTGTTATTTGACAGATGGGGCTAAAAGTAACTAGCAGAATTGCTAGCAATTGTCACAAACAAAACGTAGCCTACTGGAAATGTGTTTCTTACTTGATTGTTCTGTATGCGCATTCCACATTGATCAAATTGTCAAACAGCATTAGCTTTAATAAATAGAATAGTATGTTAAAACTAAAGATGTACCGAAATGAAAATTCTGGGTCAGAACCAAACCTTTAGGCCGAAAACCTAAACTAAATAATAAATTCATAATCAATTAATTAATCAAAATTATAGCTAAGGTTTAGCTTAGCTAAAACTGAGTTGTACAAACATTTAAATTGCACATAAGGCAGTTTCTAGAAAATCTAATTCTGACAGAATTGTTTCTACTCCAGTTTGTTGGTGAAATATAAACATTTAAATAGACTGTAAAACTAGTTTTCATGACTGTCATGACATGACTGGAATATTCAGTCATTTTCTCGTTTAGTTTCATTATCATGGAGTTTTAGTTTGCTTCGCATTATTTCATGTTGTCTTTGTTCATGTTTCCCGCCATCAGTTACAATGGCAATTCATCTGATCATCCCACCAGTCAGTCATTACTCAGTTATCAGTGTATATTTAAGTTTCTTGCTTCTCTTCCTTGATTATTGGTTATTGTTTGTGTGCTGTTACGTTACCTGGATTATCTGAGTTTGTTCGATTACATCTTTTATTTTTGAATTCATCTTCATCTGATCTTCTTCTGTGGACCTTATTCACTGCGATCATAACATTATTTCAATTATATATATATTTAAATAGAAAACATTAATTTTAAATTGTAATCTTTTTTTCTGTATTTCTGATCAAATACATGCAGCCTTGGTGAGCATTAGACTTTTTTTCACAAATATGAACATCAGTGTATTAATTTACAATAAACACCTATATTAATCAAACAAAATAAAACAACTATATTATATTTCCCTACATATGACTTTACTGGTTTTAGAAAATGTAATGTGACTATGGCATAATTACTTGATTTAAAGGATACACTAAATATTTTTTTCTGAGCTCATTCATTGAAACAAATTTTTCAAAAGAGCCAATTCACAAAAGATTATTTGTCTTTCCCATCACAACTGAAAGCTCAGAACTGAATTTGGTATTGCCCACTACATGAGGGTTAAGTAATCTGGCAGAAATCCATCAGCCCTTCATTTCCCTGGTGTTTCCTCCTCTGACGTTTGAGAAACAGAAGGCTCAGCTGTGTTGTCCCCTCTCCGTTTATGATGAAGAATAGACACTCCATCAGTGTAAAATGAAGAGATGATGGTGAGTGCCAACTAACACTTCAGATGCCCCAACACCTGCGATGAGACGACTCAACGCCTGTGAAGAGACGACTCGACGCCTGTGAAGAGACGACTCGACGCCGGCGATATGTTATGCCCTAAATTAATACATGATTAACTGACTGTATTTTTCAATGTACATTTCAGAAATGCACTTTCTGTAAAGCTGCTTTGAGACAATGTGTATTGTGAAAAGCGCTATACAAATAAAATTGAATTGAATTGAATTGAACACGGCAGGCAACATGTCTGCCCCTCACACTCAGGGAGTCTCAACAGCCCCCCCTCAAAAGAAACACAGAATCACTTCAGAGATTTACCCCCTGGTCCTTTGGGAGCCCCTTTCTTTGTCTGCCCTTTCCGCTTGATTGACAGATGAAGTCTCTTCTTGGTTGGGGTGAGTGGGCTGTCCATTCATTCAAGCTTATCTACAGGCAAAAGTACAGCATGACACATTCTGATTACTTCATATTGACTATTGGGCCTTGTGACAGAATAAGAACCAGATGAGAAAGGAGAAAACTCCAGGGAGTCTCATTTTATGAAAGGCTCTAAAAAACAGCAACATGATGAATAGATGAAAATATGACATCTCCATCCAGACATGTCTTCAAAATACTATATCCACTCATTTTATTACTGCAATATGAAATAAACAAAGATAGATTTGCACTTCTTGACGTACACTTCCAACACCAGTGCAGGTAAGAAAGCAAAATAATAATGTTGACGTTTCAGTTTAGGTTTTAGTATCCCACAATCGTTCTGTGGTTGGTGAAAATTAAAAAAAATGGTGCCTTTTGAAAAAATTATAATTATTATGTCAATTAGGAAAAATTTATTCATGACCATTTTATATTTCATTTATAAACTTATGCTTATTTCTTGGTAGAAAAAAAATCATATGACTCGTATAAAATCATATCAAATAGTTAATTAAGATTAAAGCTCAAATGAATTTGTTATGACTTAAATAAAGGCAGAAATTGGTTTCCTTAAAAGGTGCCATACTTCTAAAACGCTATATCTGATAAGTCAATGACTACCTGGGAGGCGAAGCAAATGCATTATGCTTTAGAGACAAACACCATCTTGGTAGTGCAAAAGGAGCTACAGATGAAAGAACAGGCCAATCACATTTCAGTATACAAATAAATGCACACGATTACCAATCACAATTCCATATGCAAATATTACTGATATCAGCTCTTTAAGACTTTCTTTGAAATGATTCATAAAGTTTAATTTAAAACAAAATATTAATTATAAATATGCATTTAATAACAATATTTCACCCAATTGTTGATTTTGTAATCACTTTCAAGAAACAATTATCATCTTATTTTGGAATTGTTTTGCAACGTTTTTTTAATTGACTTTCAATTTTGTAAAAAGGAATCTGTCTTGTGACTCTTTGACACTGTGAACCCTTTTCATATTAAGTTTATAATCATTTTATTACTATTCCTTACGATATTTTACATTCATAAATGTATATTTTCAAATTATGAATCGTGAATTATGAATTGAATTTGTATGTATTTATTTTCTACCAACAATTTGATTTATCATTTTCCATGGATGCTGAACCAGGCTTTAGCCTGAAGTGTGTATATGGTGCATATTTCAGTGTCTAAAAGCCTGAGATGACAGAATTTTTTAGTTCAATGCATTGTGTTAAATGCATTGTTCATAAATTGGGTATCAGAAATAATGTTTTACTTTCAAGAAAAATGTTCATATATTAAATTCTTTAAAGAATGCTTAAAATTAAATTGCTTGCGAGACTCTTCTGGTGAAATACTTTTAAGATAATATAATATGTTTTAGTTCATTTCGGAATGTATTGTAACCCTCGGAATATTGCGTCTTTTCTCTAGTAAATGTTGAAGCCTGTCGTTAATGCTTGCTATGAGGAAAATCTGAGTATGCACAGGTATGCACATGCGAACAGTCTAATTCAGGTAACTGCGTGTTTTATATGAGAACATCTTCACCTAGATGTCCTAATACCTCCAGTCCCTCCTCACGGAGATATTAAATTATGGATTATGTGCCAGTGAAATATAACATAAAAAAGCTGCATAGACATGCTTAAGGGCAGCACTTTCCTCTTCATACTGACATTAATTGCTACTTCATAGTGTACAGTGAAACCGTACACATGTACTCAGGCTATACTATTCATTAAAGATGAGCAGGAGTATTAAACATGAAAGTGTACAGTTCGTTGCCATCACTCCACTCAATTAGTGTGTGTTTGTGTAAGTGAATCTTATATGCAGTATTTTTCCTTGCAGTCAAAAAATATCTCTCTGAGTGGACAAAAATGCATTATTCAGCTGTACTTTACCATATAGATACTCAAATGAGCAGTCCGCTGACAAGCACTGACATACCCAACAATCCAGCCCTTAAGTACACCCATAAAAACACACACACTCACTTTTTCTCTCAAATGGCTGACTTCACTGTCATATGGATTACTTCTTTAGTGTGCTGAAGGTCTACTGAGCAATTCCAGAGGTTACACCCTACAGGGACTCCATTAAACTCAAAAATTTAGAGTTGCATAACCTTTTAAAGGGCCACATGCTTACTCAAAGCATGCAAGGTTGAGTTCACATTAAGTACTCCAGATAGACCAAAACAAGAGGAGCAGAAGAAGAGGGCAAAAGAGTGGCTCACATACGCGACATTAAATGGCCTCCCCCACACCGCTCGCTCAGAGACAAGCAGCAGCGCATCCTGCTTTACCATGCAAATTCATGATTGGTTTGAAAAGAGGATATAGCTACCAACACTCAATACTCTCAAACGCAACTAATCTGGCAGACTAACAAGCCTAATTGGCCTTCTCTTTCAGATGAAATGTGTTCCCAGCCATGAAATGAAATGCTTTTAATCAGGCTAAAGGAGTTAACTTACTGTAGATTGTTCCATTATTCTACCAACAACTGCATATAACAATCTTCATTGATTTTGAAACAGCCTTTAGTCTGAAGTGTATATAGAACAAATGGCAACATAAGGGAACTAATGCAGGGACCAAAAGCCTGAGATGGCCTTATTTTAAGAATTAACATAAGTTAATGCATTGATCATCAGAAAAAAAAAAACATTTTTACAGCATATTTATTAAAGTAGTTTAATGTACATGTATACATAATACTATTGTTAATTCATGTTTGTTCTAAAGCACAAAAATGTTTTAGTAAGTGTAGAAATTAATCTAGATTAATAAATTTAATGTTGTAAAGTATAAAAAAATATATAAATATTGTAAAGTATTACCAATTTTTTTAATTAACAGTAATGATGTAAAATGGAGATACATTTTTTGCACTCTTTCTTATATATTCATCAATTGTAAATAAATTCAAGCAGAAGATGCTCTTTGGATCATTCTATAATCATGCTGAAAAACAAGATCTTCAGGTCTATACACAAACACATTGAGTTTATGCAGCTCAAGTGCTGCTGTCATTAAATTCTGGAATTCATTTACATTAAATGCTGATAATATAATTGTAATAAAAATGTTTCTATTAAATCAGAAAAATGGTCTCAGGCTTTCTGAGCTCTCGAATTTAACAGCTACACTGACATGAAATACTATCCACTTTGTAGATGGTGCTCAAATCTACTGGAGAAAAATGGCCCTTCGTTGCACAAGAAACAAAATTTCACAAACATAATTAGCTATGCAGATGATAAAAGTTACCATGGGGTATGAAAATGGAACCTCCTGACTCATACACAATGGCTTCGTGACTGTTTCAGGATGTCAAATGTAATTTCTTGCCTCAGAAGGTCATGAATTGCAGATGTAACATTAATGTCACCTTTCAAATTCTTTTTAAATCATTTCCAGAGCGGCATCCTGTGATCTCTGTTGACAGCAGAGCCCTCAGAATCAGAAGAATGTAAGATTGTGAGACTCATGCACCCTGACTGTTCCTTCCTGCCCCTGTGAGCTTCAACTCGATTGCTGGCAAAGGATGTGTAGGAGAGTGAATTAAAAAGAGAAGATCACCATGACTCATGCTCATTCCTTGCAATCTATAGACAGATACGCGCACACACATAAAAAACCCTAGCTGGAAGATGCCATAACAAAACCATCCAGACTCAAACACATCTATCTCTATTGAAAGCCATTCATAATTGCCGGTGCATTCTGTCAAAAACGTTTTTAGCAAGCAACATTTATAATACAAACAAAAAAAAATCTTTGTAAAAAAGCTCCTGTGTTTTACAATCAACAATCTTCACAATCTCATTCAGTGTCACATGATCCATCTGAAATCATTCTAATATGGGGCTCAAGAAAAATTTTCTAGGCATATTAGAATAATTTCAGATGGATCATGTGGCACTGAACACTGAAGTAATGGCTGCTGAAAATACAGCTTTCCTATCACAGGAATAAATAACATTTTTAAAACGTATTGAAATAGAAAACAGTTATTATAAGTTATGAGCAAAGATGAGCATAGCCGAATAAGCGCCACTGAGATTTGAGAGAAATGGGAAATTCTAACGGATAGCCCTCTCCGGGTATTATAGATTTCCTTGGATAAGATCATTGCAAAAGCAGTTATAACCTGGAGTTTGCCTGCTACTCAGCTGTGTCTCTCATATTTCTCGATTCACCACGGTCCGCTCCTCCTCTTCACTCAGGGGCATTCCAAGTGTCAAAGAGGTCATGCCAGTGCAAACTGTAGCTCTCCAAATTCTCAGAAAGCAGACATGGAAAAACACTTCAAATCGGGTTTACCCTTGATAACCCAGAGAGCACTCTGGGTCAAATGCAAGCCCTGGCCAGACTGTAGGGAGATGTCCGCAATATGAATAATTCTGTCAGAGAAACGCTTCTTCTCGTTAACGGTGGTGTTAACGGTCTCTTTTGATGAAATATGCATTTTGTAAGGTTGATTCAACTTTTTACCATATTTATAGGTATTGCAGTGAGTGCACAGGCATATGATCTGGTTGTTTCCCCTCACAGCAGCGCCCTGTCTGTATGAGAGCTTACCCATTGCATCAGAGTTTATTCTTTGCGACATTACCAGGCACGCAGAAGTCCGAGAGAGTAATCTCACTAAATCGCCAAACGCCCGAGGCTGTCCCTGTGACGTACAAATAAGCGCATGTGCACGCAAGAGTGGTTCGCATTGACGAGATATATGAAGCTCCTGGCGTATTGTGTCATCAGTGTTAACTGTGAAGTTCTGGAAAACGGAACAACAGAGGCTCTATGGCTTTCAAAAAGACCTTGCTTAAAACAAGCAGAATATAAATTTGTAATGCATGCTATTTAATTTGAGGGATTCTGGCAGAAATACAAAATGCAACATGAATTATTACATCTATAAATAATACAAAATTCTGAGCGAGATAAATTATGGCTGTTCTATAAGATCCTTTTTTCGGGTGGTGAGCCGGTCTTCCACTCAAAGTCAGAAAAACCAAAGTGCCAATGACCCCTAACAGGGGAATGTCATTATGGCTGAGAACTTGGCCACAGAAATGGCAGCACGGAGAATTGAGACATCTCTCCTCCCTGTCCGTGATGGGCATTATAGATCCCCGGCTAAAGGTCAGGTTATCAACGTAAGGACAGAGCAAGAGGACAATCAAACTCTGCTGCTCGGCTGTTCACGCTCTATCTCTTTCTCTCTTTTCATCTCTTAGATGTGTTCATAGCTGGCAACCTTGAGAGGAAGATGCTTCATTTCTTTCCACTTTGTACAAATACAGCTTGAGCATGCTATTTCTCATATCGTAATTTGTCTGCAACCTCTTTCTAGTCTGAGTGTTGGCAGATTATAGTAAGTCTTAACACTATCAAATGTTCAGCAGAGAGTAAAATAAAAACAAGCTCAAGGTTGTTTTTATTCAGAAGTACATTGAAATAAATAAAAAATACTGGAACCTAATTATTTGTATGGTGTTTGGTTCTGTTAACAATTCTTTAATGTACATACATCCATCAATGCATACATTGTCATGAACAATTTGGAACAAATAGAGTTGAGTCTAAAGGCCTGGGTATACTTTATTTATATATGCATACATACAGGTATATATTATACTTAATTTAGTGTTCCGCTCCATCTAACACAGCTGAATGTGCAATCCTTTCAAAGTACACTCATTTGGCCATGGGCATGGAAAGAAACCTATGGACTTTGTTTTCAAGCGCTCAAGTCACTCGCATGTGCACCTTTGAATGTGCAGTGAATGTCCAGGGACCATCCTAATGACATCCGGACAGTGCGTGGACCAATCGCTTACAACGGACATCCAAAGTAGGGACTTAAGACCCCAATTCCAATGGGCCGTCTAGTCAGTCCTTGATTTGAAATCCAACAAAATCGCTTTATGATGCATGATATCTGAACCATTGCTACTAATTACAAACATCAATGTGTTTACACAGTTTTACAGCATCCAGCTTAAGCAAAGATATAGATTACTATACTGTTCAGATCTTTCCAAGAACACACAGTGCAACCAGTGTTGTCCATTTCGCAAACGTTTGACCAATTCTTTTAAATGACTCACTTTTTAATGACTCACAAATGAGTCTCAAACAGCACACTAAGTCACTGAATCAGTCGGGGCAGTTACTGGAATTAACATTTGACTCAATCAATTCCGGTAATATCCAAATGGTGCTTTCTGAAAAGAAAATTGTTAAATGGAATCATGAAGAAAATATAAATAAAGTGGAATCGGAACCGGATTCGTTAAGTCCTTACCATGCCTGTCTCTACAGAGCACTAGAGTAAACTTTGGCTGTAAATGTCACAGTCTACATCATGAATATATTATGTGGCATCAAATAAATCTATTTACACATATATTTGATACATTTATGGTCATAGACATAATATATGTATTTCATAAATTCTCTGTCTATGCATGAGTGTAATCCTGCACTGCTGCAACTTTATAAGAATCCTTTCAGGTCTGTTTTATGGACAACAGAGCTAACAGCCTCCACAGGGAGCAATGAAACATGTTACAAGAAAACAGGCATTTCGGGAAAACTACAAAGCCGTAGGAGGAAGACATTAACTTGTCAATCAAGAGATCAAAAACGCAGTGCCAACCAGCTGAATTGTGCCGCTTATTTCCACTTGTCTGCCAATGAATTGTATCTCTGGATATTATTCTAATTATATAGCTCTGCCTCTAATTCAACAATGGATCACAGACCGTGATTGTGTCTAGCTTTTAACTGCCACCAAGCCATAATGACTCTGTGAAATCAAGAACGGCCCATGGCTAAGATAATGTATATGCTCCTCCCATAAGGCAGAGGGTGAATTAGAGCTTGGGGCCACATCGGCTTGTCAGGCTTGGGGGAATTCAAGGCGGAAATGAGCCGTGAGTGATGTGATTTGTTGGACGATCCGCCGGACCCTTCACGCATCTACCCACGGCAGCACACACTGCAATCAGCCAGTGCAAAGCCCCTATTATGTTCCGCCATTACCGGCACACAATAGCAGGTATTATCAGTCATACGAGCGAGTGACTTTGACTTGTGCGAGGAGGAATTGGTAGTGACGGTTTTAGCTGTTCTGCAAGCAATAAAGGTAGATGTGATAATGTGACATAAGCCGTAATCATAAAGGCTGTGGCATTTGTCATTTCCTCCAGGGTGTTTGTACATGTGTCAGAGGGGCTTTCGAATGCACATATGTATAGCTTTGTGGATTAAGTATTACAATGCACAGCTGTGCCCGGACTCCCTGATTAAATGGCTATGTATTAGTGGTACATAGCAAACGGCCCCGTCTCTCCACCTGTCAATGCTTCCAGCCCTGAAGTTTTAAGCGTTCAGCATTGTAGCGGCTGGAATGGGCTCATAACCTCTGCAAGTACCTGCTATAATTGCACACTGATTATCATTACTCACACAGCCATTACAGCAGCACGAGTGTCATTAGCAGGCTGCCCTAACGTCATTTCTGATGGTTCACTATTCCCTTTTGTTCAACTTTATATTCCTGAGTGCTAACTCGAAACATTGTCAGGCCAATTTGATTGAGTGAGAAGCAATGAGTGTTTTTTTTTCCAAGTAAAAAGTGTCATTTGCATGAGTTAACATATGGGTAATGCCCCTTTGTTTCAGCGAATTTCATGGTACACGAATCGCATATGCAGCTCGAATCTCCACTTTGTGCTTTAACTGACCCTTTCGTAACAATCCAACCTCTCATTCTAAAGCAATTTTAGCAGTTAGTGCCCCCAAACAATCAGACCGGCAGGTGGGGCTAATCCTAGATTAGATGAAATGGTTGGCCATGTTTGTTTACCGAGCAGAACCACCCAGAGACTCTCGGACAGAGAGATTGAATTTAGACAGAGTAAAAGCACCCAATCTCAGCACTTAAATTGACATGATTTGTTTTGCATTTGCTGCAAGTGAGTGGAATATTATTGGCTCTTAGTGGGCATGGAGGAGCCGGAGATTCAGAGAGGTGCCTGATTATTTTCCAGTTACTGTAAGTTTGTGCTTATAAGACATTCTTCTAAGCAGGCTTTCATAAAAGTCATCGCCTGCTGCTCTTTGCTATTTCATGTCGACTCTTCAGCATAACCTATTCCTGGAAGCACTCAAAGTCACTCATTTGATGGCATAAACCAAAAAACAACACAAGGGTTGCCATGATCTTTTAGCAATAGAACACCTACTTTCTATTTAATACAGTTGTTTAGTAGCTTATTCGTCATCAAGGGCTTCAGAGTTATAGGAGTGATAACAAGATATATTTACTTGCACCATTAACACCCAACATGCATGATCTCAAATATCTACACACACTTACTTTCATTCATTCATTCATTCATGTTTGTTTATATTAAGCGACTACAGGAGTTATTATAGGACATTTTATCAGTATAAATGTGGTCCCTGGAAATTGAGCTCATGACTTGTCCACATGCTGTCAGTGAACGGGTGCACAACGTATTATTTAAATAATCTAATTAGCATCGTAAAGGGTGGTCATGTTACACTTTTCATTCCAATGACTTCCATTCACACAGAAGACTGCGGGAGACAGGAAAGGCAAGCTCATATGAATTTCTTTCCTCTCAAAAGTTCAAGTTTGGAGATCTCTGCTTTGTGAATGTGTATCGTGTGACCAATAGAAGACTGAAACATCACAGAGTGACCTCTTAGATTAATTAAATAAATGCAGAAAATTTTCAGGATTGCAGTGTTGCAATAAAGTGGAGTAGATTGCATATTGTTACATTTTAAATTTATATTATATTATTTATATTATATATTTTTTAAAAGACGCTGCAGAGTGTGACGTCATTTTACCACTGTCTGTACAAATTTTGTCTAGTGTGACCGCAGCTCAAAGGTGGATATGAAGCATATGATAATCTTAAAGATGCATATTAGTAGTTTAAGAGTGCAAACTTAAGTACCATGTAGGTACCTTAAAGGCACATAGTATCTTAAGGTGCACCACCTTAACTTAGTGCCATATTAGCACCTTAAATGTGCATTACTAATAATTTAAAGTGGCATGTTAGTACCTTAAAGGGCCATATTAGTACCTTAATGGTTCACCTTATTAACTTAAAGTGGCATATTAATACCGTAAAGGTGCATATTAGTACTTTCAAGTGGATTTGAGTACCTTAAAGTGCCATATTAGCACATTACAGCAGAATATTAGTACCTTACAAGTGAACCTTCAGAGTGTACCTTAGTAAATTAACTTGGCATATTAATACATTAAAAATTAATGTACTAATATGCACATTTAAGACTGCATATTAGTGCATTAAGTGTGCATATTACTACCTTAAAGGTGCATATTCATTCCCTACAATGCATATTATTAACATGAAGGGGCATATTAGTACTTTAAGGTAGTAATACGCACACTAGGGGTTGATACGATACAAAAGTGGACATTTAAATGTACCGTGCCAGTGAAAAGTTACTACTCAAAGTAATTCTGCAAATTTTTTCTTATGGTGTAGTAGCCAGCCCCTCCTCCTCATCCCAAACAGCCAAACATGCACCAGTATCTTGTTTATTACATTCTCTCAATCCAAAGAACTCCTCAAATTTCCCATTAAAATAGCAGATTTTGTGTTGGCTTCATTCACGAGTCATTAGTCCAGGCAAAATCACCCATAGCGCAGGATGAAGTCATACTCATTGAAACTCAGATCCTTCAGTCTGTTTAAAGATTCATGGACAGCCATTAGCTTTTCCAAGCAGTTCTAGCACTGTTCATCTTAGTGAAGCCATCTTAGGAAAAAAAAAAAGGAATACTGCTCATCATATTCAGCCTGCATGCCCTTTGAAGAACTTAAACCGCTAAAACCAATAAAAAACACGAGGATGAAGGGTAAAACATGAAAAGCACAGAATTCAATGACCCCTGGCCTCGACATTGAGCATACAGAGAAAGCATCAGGACCAGACATGCACAATTGATAATTGATTCTACAGAGAACCCTGTTGGGAGGTGTCAACCTTCACCTAAGCTGTCAATCCAGCATGATCAAAGCTAAGTGACCCCCACATGCAACATAAAAGCCTTCATCTCTGTGTCATTAGAGAACTGAAAAGGCCAACCACAGGACTGTTACTGCAGAGGGTAGGGCTTTTGATATAATGTGTCATTTGAATTCTAAATATATGGACAAATATATTCAAAGTCTCTCCCATGGGAAGAAATTTCAGAACAGTCATATCTTAATTATAACAGTCAAAACAGTCTAAACAATCAAAGACTATGATGCTGAGCTTTTATTGTTTAACTTTCTGGGACAAAAAAAACCCCCTCAGATTCAAAGGGATATTTTACCCAAAAATCAGAAAAGAAAATCTATTCACTCTCATTTTGTTCCAAACCTGTATGACTTTTTTCCACCTCTGTGAAATATAAAGGGTTGATTTTTGAAGAATATCCTTTTTTTTCATACAGTATAATGGAAGTGAATGGGGACTGGGTCTGTAAAGCTACAAAATGAAACAAAAAGCAGCATAAGATCATCATATAAATACCCCAAATTAAATACTCTTATTGAGTCATATGGACTACAAAATGACAAGTCAGGAAATGCCAAATGTCTATTGAGTGTCTCGTAATCAAAACAGCATTTATGTCAAATTAGATGCAGCACATCTGATTTAAAATCTAGAGTGATGGGATTTTCACCAATTAATATGAACGACATGTTGGTATCATGGCATATAGCACATACACCTTACATTTTTAAGTGCAATCAACTTGGATGTTTAAGTAATTTCAACTCAAATTACATTAAGCTGACTTGAATTAGTTGAATCTTGTATAACTTGTAACAGAAAGTTGAAAATTGCTTAAATTGTTTTGATGAGTTAAAGCTATGTAAAACACATATGGTCATAACATATTGATCATATTTTTTTTTACAGTATACCTTCACAAAAAAAATGTTGCACTGAACAATAGAAAGCTTTGGAAAAATATAAGGGGTGAGGAAAAGATGACATATTTAATTTACCATGAAATACTCTCTCACTTTTATCACTTTTCACTGTATCACTGTATCACAACTTTTAAACTTAGTGCCTGTCTCCCAAGATATTTTTTTGCGCATAGTTCAAAATGCAGGAGTGATCCCTGCAAGTACACTCAGTTCCATCAACTTTCAACCACACACAGACTGCAAGATATACATCACAGAAATTGCGACAAATGGCACTTGGACACGCAGAACCACCCCAAGTCTCATTTTGAGAACACACACACACACACTCACATACAGCACACAAACATACCTCCTGGCAGCAATCCCTGAGCTGTTTTTGCTCTGATGGAATGGGGGAACACTTATTGGAACCGTTCACAGTGGAGCAACTCTTCAGTACAGCTATCACAGACGGTAGAGAGAAGAGAGATCACCTGCTCAGGCTGTAGAATTACAGCATAATTGGCTGCTAAAGCAGAGCCCGGTCATGTGAAACAATGCAACTCCAATTGACCCCTCTTCTACTCTCTCTCCACATACACAAACACACACAGAGAAACACAAACACTGCAGCTTCCGCTGTGCCACTGCATTAGAGGCCTCAGATTTCAGCACTGGACAGCTCCCTGTCTGCTAAAGCACTTCAGAGTTGCATTGTTTCAGCACTACCACCATTAGACAGCTCTCCTCATGTTAACAGCTATTGGCAAAGATCATCTTTTCCTCTTTGTCCTCTTTTCTATTGCTGTCAGGCCCGGTGTTTACATACTGTGGTAAGTGAGAACAGGTCAGAGAGAGAGAGAGAATAGGAAAGGAAAGGAATTTAGTGGTCTGGAACAGATGTTATTGCTTACTCAAACTGCAGATTTCTTGTATTTTTTATATAAAGCTCTGAGCAGAGAAAGGGCAGGGCACAGGGCTTCGCCGTCACATTCTGCACACTTTTTTGCTGACGCTGAAGTCTTAGCACTAAGCATATTAAGAAATTCCAGCTCCACTATGAGAATGTTTTGTTAGGTAATTTATAAACGCAATACGAATGTGCTTTTAAAATGTGCGAGCAGTAACATCTAAATTAAAAAAAATTGTTTTATTCGAAATATCACTTAATATAGCTGAATCAATATGACAAACATTGGTTAAAGGTCAGATCAGGTAGAAATCTTAAAGTACAGTGTACCCAAAAATGAAAATGCTGTCATTATTTACTCATGAATCATCTAGTCTGATTTGTAAACTGGATCAAGCTCACCATCTTAAAATAATTATTTGTTCAACTCCGTGATCCATTCACAGTGGATCTCAACTTACCAGCACACTGGAGGGAAAGATTATCAATGAATAATGTGTGAAATCTGTCGTTTGCTCACACAAAGCTATCATGTTACTTCAAAAGACTTGGATTATAGTGCACAAGTCATATGGACTACTGATATGGTGCTTTTTAGATTTTTTTTAAGGCTGAGTAAACATTGATTTTCAGATAAACCACAATCCTGAAATTAATTAATAAAAAATCTTGATCCTTTACTCTGTGTATGTGCACAAGCAAGCTTTTTCTTGTTTTTTAAATGTATAGTTCACCAATGTTTACTCATACTCATGTTGCTCTAAACCTGTATGTGGAACATAAAAGATGATGTTCCGAGAAAAGTCTCTGTTTTTTGTCCATGCAATGGAAGCCCATGGTAACCAAAACTGTTAGCAACCTTCTTGAAAACGATCTTTTGTGTGCTGCAGAAGAAAGAAATACCTTTAAGAATTTGTGTCACCTGAGGAGAGAATCCTACTTGCTTATATACACACACATTAATTTACCCAGGAAACTGACAGCTGCTGTAAAATATGCTGTCATTTCTATTTTTTATCCTATTTTCACTACAAAAGAGCGCAGACTCAATACATATAGATCGCTAACACCAAATGTGGTGTGTATTTTACTTGTTCACTTCAGGTATCCACAGAGCAGTTTTGGTTGTGTTACTATTATTATCATCTGTTAAATAAATAGCAATTGAACTATTTTGGTTCCTGCTGATCATTTTTAACAATAATATTTCCATAATGCACCATATTCACAGTATAATTTACAGCATGCTGAGAGAGAAAATCTTTCATAAATAAGCAAAATGAACAATATAACTGAAATATACCCAAAATAATCAGAACTGCATCAAGAGCTTGTTACTTGGAATCAAACTGAATCAGAAAATCGAAACCCAGCTTCTGGTTGTTTTTTGAAAAAAGTATATATGGAACTGAAAAGCCATGGCCACTATGAACATTTCTTCAAAACATAATTTTTAGGCACACAAAGAAAGTAAATCATACAAGTTTCAAGGGACATGAATAAATAAATTACAATATTATGTGTATTACAATACACATTTTTGAATTAACATTTTAACAAATGCATTGTCTCAGCAAGATTTTCTTTTGTTTAAGTAAAACTAGATTTGATCAAATAAATGCAGCCCTGGTTAGCATAAGAGACTTTTTTTTAAATCTTACCGACCTATGCAGCCTCGGCAAAATACAATCATTTTTAAATAAAACATTGAGCCAGAGATGACAGCCAGCTGAGGGTATGAAAAGCAAGAGAAATAATAGACGAAATGAAAACCACAACACCACAGAGAGCACGAAAGAGACACCGACAGCCATGTGCAGTAAAGTGGGATGAGGAGCAACTGAGAGAGACATGAGGGGACCGAAAGCAGAATGGGTAGGATTCCGCCCCCATCAAGTGACGCGTAAGGAAGAACAACAAAGAGAAACAGCAGACACATGGGAACTCGGGGGATACACTTTACTCAGCACAAAGCCCTAAGGTTTTAGGACCAGCAGTAAATGGAAAGTAACTGACATTTTAAACAGTATGCATAATGAATAAGCCAGAGCAAGGAGAAAAACACAACCAAGGCATAGCAGCTGACACTGCAGCCAATGATCGAATGAGTGTGTGTGGCCAGACTTAAATACACCCTTACCGTTGGCAAGGTGTTCTGAGATTAAATTCACTGCATTAGAAAGAATATATCACTTTGATCTGGGCACTAAGAGGAATGTGGACTCTCTCATTCATTTATTTCTAAGGCTGATCGCTGGTCAAATCGGAGCATCAAGCACAACAGGAGCTGAAGTGCTCTCATTAGACATGAGTGGGAGAGTGTGTTTTGTGATCTGGGCCTTTTGATTCTCTCAGTCAATGAGAGTGTCAATCAGAAGAGCCCAAATGGTTCCTGTCGGCCAGCGGGGGCGATAGCGGGCAGCATAGCATCACAATGTCATGACATCTCCAACATGCATCATTCAGGCGTCATCCACGGCTAAGCAGACCTCACAGAGGCAGACGCTGTCAGGCCTAATCCTCTTAAACTAGATTTACAAACTGCAGGCATGGTGCAAACATTTCATATAGCACGAATTCAACACATGTCGATTGCGGAACCAAGATTTAAGCCTCCGCTGTAGGTGAAACGAGAGAACAGTCAGAAATAACTGAAACAAAAACAGATGAATATTTCTTCACACATTCGCTGACAGCTCATGAACCGGAGTGTGAGATGACAAAGAGCACACTGTCAGAGAGCCATTTCTTATCATAAATTTGCGAAAACAAAAATAAATCAAACACAGGGTGTAGGGCGGAGTGATCAAATAACGTGGTAAGAAAATGTGACAAACAAGAGTGTGAGACCTGGGATGGGGCATCCCTCCCTCCGCTCGAGTCAAAGTCACCCTGCAGGACCTGTGACTACAGACTGATGGAAAAAGAGGGAGGCGGTATGAGGCTTTAATACATTTTATATAAAATATTCAAGCCCGTTGCATTAATCTTCCTTTCCCTCAGGCCCTTAGAGCAATGTTTGTCCTGTGAAGTCCTGACAGAGGACAAAAAAGGAGAATCTCACCTGCCTCTACCAAGCGGGTTTATAATACCTCTGTAGAAAGCTTCAATATAGGTAGCATTTCAAGAAAGCTCAATGACAGTTTCTCAGCTGTTGCAGGATTCCTGTAAGATTATGCGATTTTGGAAATTGAAATCTTTACTCATGGGTAATACATTTTTAAGCATGAAAGCAATAAAATGCTGTGTCACTCTAGAGCCTCTGGAAAATGACACTGTGATAATTCTGATTGGCTGATCCCAAGCTGAGCTATGATGTGAAAGGCAGCAGACGAAAAACTACAAGTGCATATTCTTTACTGTAGCTCAAACAGCAGGCATGTTACTGTGGTTATAATTAGCTGCAGATACGATAAAGACATGCTGAAAATTGAATGGCTGATATGATGTTAGGGCTGATAAACGATACATGGGCAAAAAATAAATGTATATTCATTTCGAGATTTAATCAAGATTACATTCAAAATTGTTTTTATTTTTTATTTCACTTTATATTTAATTTAAGAGCATGTTTAATTTTTTCAATTTAAGAGCATGTTAAAGGTTCTGTAAATGTAAAAATAAAGGAAACATTTCTGTATGATAAAGTATGAACATTTCTGTCAACTGGTCAACATTAGACAAACATATTTGGTCCGATTATTCATAAATGAGTTTGTGCCATGCAAATTACGGGAGTTTCCCGGGAGAAATAACAAACCGGGAGATAGGGCTAAAAAAACGGGAGTAACCCGGGAAAAACGGGAGTGTTGACAGGTATGAATTAAATACACTACATCATACATATCAGCTGATATTGTATATGTAATTACCTTTAACATGCTCTTAAAATAAAATAAAAACACTAATAATTTTCTTTATTTAATCATTTTAAGAGCATGTCAAAGGTACTGGAAATGTAAAAAAAAATAAAGGAAATAAGTATGAACAATGAAATATACAATATCAGCTGATATGTATTCAAAATAAATAAATAATAGGTAGGTGGGTAAGTTATGGCATAAAGTCAGCAAGGGCTAACCAGGCAAAATTTCACCTTCACTCTTCAAAGGTTGGGTTTGCAAGTGTGCTTCATACTACCCCAATCAAACGCCTTATTGTGACCACAAGCAGATTGCCTGTAATATTTGTTTGATTAATAAACAGAGAGCATGCTTCTTTCCCGCATGTGTGTGTCAAGTTTATCTCTGCATCTGTAATGAGAGATTACAATGAGAGCCCAAAGCCACGGTCCAAAGCAGAGCTCACTGATTTAACCCTGGAGGAGTCGAGCACATGCTTATCTAGGACACCAGATCCACAGCTGGCCATATCTGGACAAACGGGCATCACCCACCCACACACACACGCAAATCAGATAATCTAGAAAACCCATCCAAACACACACACACACACACACACACACACACACACATACACACACACACACACACACACACACACACACAGTATTTATTGAACAGTATGCAATCTGTCCCAGCTACTGTCCCAGCAACCACACAGCTGTAGTGGATTACAAAACCCAAGTGCTGATTTTTTCCTCCATGCACACCCAGCTTTCGATGGGCTCGCCCTGGGTTTGAAAGCAAGACCTGAAGCAAGATTGAGCTTGCCTGAATCACAGAGTTACCGTCCCACATCATGAATATATTTAGCACCACACTGCACTGCACACAAACATATTAAATGTACACCTCTCGCAAACATACAACCCCCCCCCCCCCCCCCCCCCCCACTACCACCACCACCACCACCACCAACACCACCACCAACACCTCTCCCTCTATGTCTCTCCCGAACAGTCATACACAAAAAGTATTGCCAATCTAACCAATCTTCCAGCAATCTACCACAACAAGTGTCTCTGCCTGGCCTTTGACATTGAGCACTGAGAGGCAGGCATCAGAGCCCTTACCTCTCCACTGCTCTATTATAAACACACTGCCTTGAGGCTGTTTCACTGCTTTCAGAACAAACTGAGATCCCTAGCAGAACAAAAAAACAAACATCCTTCACCACAATGGTGTCACACAGATTGTTCTCAACAGTCTCCATGCTGAAAACATGAACTCAAACATACATCTATAGCTGTCACTGTACACCTTGAAAAGATGTGTTGTGCTCTCGAACAGAAAATCTGCAAGACATTAGCTTTGTATAGCAACATTAAATGGGCAAACAGAACCATCTTGCTTATTATATATATTATTTTTAATTATATATTTTACATATACACATAATGTACATACATATATATATGTATATACTAGACTTTCATTCAACAGTTTGAGTTCAATAAGACCTTTTTTTACTCAGCAGATGCATTAAATTTATCAAAAGCAACAGTAAAAGACTTTCGGTCACACTTTAGATTAGCATCCAATTCTCACTATTAACTACGATTTTTGCCTCAATAAACTCCTAATTACTGCTTATTAATAGTTACTAAGGTAGCAGTTAAGTTTAGGTATTGGGTAGGATTAAGGGATGTAGAATATAGACTCTAAAAAATGCTGGGATGTTTCAACCTAAATATGGATGTTTAAAAACAAAATATGATACTAAATACTTAATGAACAAAATTTGGGTCAAATATGGACAAACCCAACCGTTGGGTTGAAAATGTAATTTGAAAATGTAACCCAACAGCTGAGTTTGTCTATATTTGACCCAAATTTGGTTCATTAAGTGTTTAGTATCATATTTAGTTTTCATATCAGAATGATGCTAAAAGTGACACTGAGGACTTGAGGACTATATATTTTCAAATATATAAAAAATAGAAAACAGTTATTTCAAATTGTAACAATATTTCACAAAAATACAGATTTTACTGTATTTTGACTCCAAATGGTAGTTTATAATTACATAAAACACATTAACTGCAACAACCAGCATAACACTGAACACTTTCAGAAGCTGACTGCCATGCTGAAATCATCATCTCACACACACACACACACATCTATGGTTGCCACGGTGCACCTTGAAGAGACGTCCACTGCTTTTGAAATCCATTTATTTACTGTGACTCAAATTTTCAAGCTATATCTTTTCTTAATCTTTATTATTGCTCTGAAGCTCACTGGGCTGGCTGGATGGACGAATTGATGGCAAACAGCATCCACACAGTGATGTTTGCCATCACTAAGGAGGGAGGGGAGCCACTCACAAAGGATACATTAACAGTCCTCCCGTCCAGATGGCTGAATGTGTTCCAGAGGGGAGAGCCAGGAGACACACACACATACAGATAAGATGTGGGAAAGGCCACTAGCCTTAATTTTACTTGAGACGGCATGCTCGAGCACATCTTATCATATTCCTGCAGAGCATTATGCCACGCTGGGATCAAAGTGCTCATATTTAATGTTGAAGGGCCTGTATGCACAGCACGCCTACAGCCAAGACACGGACAGCGAGAGCTGGAAAGCGGAACGCAAAATATTTGCAGAGATGTGCATGTTTGACAAGGTGAAAAGGGGAGTCTTTGAACTCTACAGCCTAAGTGCTACATGAACTCCAGGTATGTGTGTAAGCATTAGGGGTTGCAGAGATTCATTTAGATCTGCCAGAGTCGACTTGTTGGGTCTGTTTCTACAAATTCTGGATCACATGAGTTCAGCTGCACTTGTGCAATAGTTGGTGACAACAACAGGAGCAATCTTCTTCAATCCACATACTGCATCTATTGAAGCAGACTTTCCAATTGAATTTTTAATTAAAACGTATCAATGATGCTAATATATTATTTATGTGATATGTATAAACACATAATATAAATTTGAATACAAATATACATACAGTATATGTATATATATGTGTGTATATATATATATATATATATATATATATATATATATATATACACTGTATGTATGTATTCAAACGATTGATAGAAAAATGTATAGAACGATAGATAAAACGACAGAACAATAGATTGATAGATAGAACAATAGATAGAACGACAGAATGATATATGTATTGTCCTATCCATCTATCTATCTATCATTTTATTGTTCTATTGTTCTGTCGTATATATTAATGACAGACGGACAGACAGACAGACAGACAGACAGACAGACAGACAGACAGACAGACAGACAGACAGACAGACAGACAGACAGACAGACAGACAGACAGACAGACAGACAGACAGACAGACAGACAGATAGATAGATAGATAGATAGATAGATAGATAGATAGATAGATAGATAGATAGATAGATAGATAGATAGATAGATAGATAGATAGAAAGATAGATCCTGACAGAAATTACATGACTGAGACATGACTGTTTGTTTGTGTAGTCGACAATGCAAGCAGCATGAATCTGGCAACAGAGATGATGCACGCTTTTGTTTCTCACCCGCGTCATCTCAGCTGCATGGACATTCTCTCCCCTCACACGCTTTCCGTAAACACAGTGTTGGCCTTGCCAAAAACAGCTAAGACCGCTGATGCTGCAAGGCATATAGCGAGCCAATATCAGAAGGTAAACACTGACCCTGACCCGTGAATACTCTAATAGCTGGCAACTTTTCTGGATAATTATTAGTCGTTTACCCTTCAGATACACAAGTGGCCTGCTTAGACTAGTCTTAAAAGTGAGTCATCTAAATTTTATCTTTAAGACTGGTCCTAACTTTTGTAAGGTATCTGGACCATGTCAGATTGACTCATGCAGTCCAAAACATTTGAAAACGCTTTTAAACTTTGGACTCATGGAGGTAAATAAGACGTAGGCTCCAGCCAGTCTACCATAGATGATTTTGGTGACAAGTTTTATGGCACCCAGAGGTTTAACAGACAAGACACAGAGCTTCACAGAGATGTTTATCACCCAACTACCCCCTTTCCGGCAAGGAAGAACTCAGGGTGAAGACATTCCAACACACACACACACACACACACACGCACACACAGACACACACACACACACACACACACACACACACACACACACACACACACACGATCCTTTCATTAATTTCCTCATATAAAGACTTTACCAAAATATATTTGAAATGTTTTTATGTGTGTCGGCATGCCCAAGTCAGATGGGAATACATATATTGCTATCATAGTTCTAAATGGACTGTAAGGGCATATATTTTGCATTTTAATGTAACCTTGCAATATCATCCTTTGTGCATGACGTTTTTGACACCTACAGAATCCCCTGGGGATGACCAAGCCATATATATATATATATATATATATATATATATATATATATATATATATATATATATATATATATATATATATATATATATATATATCAACATACCGTAAAAGGTATGATTGCATGTATAACATTTCCTCATAAGAAAAATGACCATGTTTCTGTCATGTCGTAAAATGCAAAATAGGCCCTCACAGAGAATAGAGGAATTTTTCGCGGGCACTTTTCACCGAGCTGATTGGTGCGTTCACACCAGAGGAGGCGTGAACAGACGTGTCTTTAAAGGGTCATGAAACCCCCCTCTTTCAGCTCAGGTCTAGCTCACAATCTTTTTGAAAAATGCAACTTAAATGGGCGTGGATGGCTGTGAGAAGAAGGGAGGGTTGTGGGTGTGGTATGACACGGCAGGGGAGAGGGAGAGGGTAGGGGGAACTGTCATCGCCAGTGGCCCATGCATATTGACTGTCACTAAAAATCAGTGGTAAAACGTGAGGAAATGCAAGATTTTTTTTCTAGCTGGCACAGTTAAAATTCAAAGTTTTCTAATGAAATACACGGACACTTTATTATTGTCCTTTCAAAAGTAACTGAATGCCCTGCTACATATATTAGCCTACAGTAATCGTAATTTATTTAAAAACATATTAATATACATGTAGCCTATAATCATAAAGTCAATATAACATATATAGTTGTTTATACACACTATAAATGCATATATTTGAATATAATTAATTTTCAGCTTAAAAAAAATTATAATAGCCTATAGATCTAGTACGCGCCCCCTGATCCCCAATAATAAAGATGGACAGTGACATCGAAATTTGCAGTGGCAGCAGTACGCATGGCTCTGTGGAGGTGGAGGACTTCTCTCCTCCTGAATCCCCAGGGTTAAATAGTTGCATAATAGATGGCGGTGCAGGTCCTCTGCCCTATCTATTTGAACCATTAGCCCCTGCCGCGACTGTGGAGGAAAACATGGACGAACCGGAGGCCCCGCGGATGGGAGAAGTGTCAGAATGGTAGCTAACTAAGTCCGATCCTGGAATTAGCATAACGTTTTTATTCATAAACGTATAATTTATATAATTTATAATAACGTATAGGAATTTTGTCCGGTGGTGCTGGGGGTATCTTGGACGACACATTGGGTGGTGATTCCCTCATGTGCTGTTACCCGCATTAGAGAGCAGTTCCCTGATAATACTGGAACCTATTCAGGTTTTCAACCACCTCCCCTTGAGTAAAATAAAGAATTTAACATTGCAGTTTGTCCATGTAATTGGTGAATTTAATTTTGATCACAACTGATCACAGTCAGAAGGTGGTCTAAATCGTGACGTGTGTTGTGCAACAGCTTCACTCTTTTCAGGTCTTTGAAACTGTGTGCAGAGGTGAAGGGATAGAAAAGTCTTCGGGACTTGGTACAGCATTACTGGCAAGACGTAACTTGCATTGGTCGTCAACAAGGCCGAAGTCCACCATTCTCCAGTTCTCGAAGCTCTCTCGTGTAAAATGTTTGCGGCACACGTACAAGTTAGATATGTCCGTGGTTGATGGCCAACCAACCGCCCGGAGCCAGAGTCTAGCCCTGGCAGCATCGCGGGGAAACATATTCAACCCAGTTGAACTTCTGCACCACGAAAAAATACACTTGCGTCCCATGTTTGTCTCTCTCCTCTACTACGCGATATCACAGTTTGACATGTCTGTCATTGGAAAGATCCACGTGGTGTTATGAATAATTAAGAGACGGTGTCTTCTCATAGGATATGAAAACTCAGTCTCATTAATAATTATGAGACCGATGACTCATCAACGCACTACACTGTGCTCTGCCATGTCACAGCCTGCGATGAAGATTTTAAACCCGGAAGACGAAAATAGCGGAAAGAAACTAAAAATGAACCATTTTCACCCTACTGTTAAATCTAACAGATGCTAACATTGTCTTCAATGGTGTTCAACACACATACCTCTGATAAAATCTCAGAAAATTTGGTTTAGGGTTTCATGACCCTTTAAGGAGACGAGCCAAGCTTCTCTTATCCGCTCTTCTCCTACCTCGTACTGGCATCACCATGTAAGTCCTTCGTGATTCTCCTCTGGGGATCTTTTTCTTTCGTTTGTTTAAGTTTTGTTTTTCCGTTCCGGATTCTGCGGTGTTCTTTTCCACGGACGAGTAGAAGGAACGCAGCCTGAACTTTGGTAATTACCTTTCTTTGGTAATCTTTAAGTCAACAGAGCTTTAAACCTTTGAAGTACACGCCTCAGACACCTCTGCAGACCACGTGGTGATCCAGACGGAAAACACATCCTGATGCCTTCGAAGCAGCCACAAAGTGCTTTGCAAGTATTTAGTTTCATCGAGCTTTCAGCATTAAGATTGTGTTTTTCCGTGTTGTCTAAGGTTTAAAGGTTTAAATGTCCAGGTGAATTTTGACAAACTGAACCTTACAGATCTCCTCTCTCTCTCTCTCTCTCTCTCTCACTGTATATACATCTATCCCATGTAACGTTAGGAACTCCTTTATTAAATACATTATATTCATTTATTGACTCTGTCTGTTTTGCTCATATTCACGAGGTCATTGAAGTGTTTCGATCTTAGCTATGAGCTTACAAATTAAAGATAAACAGTATCCTGTTTATGGAACAGGTGAGTTTTTTCCCCTAGGCCAGAGAAACTGCCTTTCCTGCGAATCTCGGAGATGATTTCGGTGTGAGAATTGATAAAGATCACATGATCAGTTTGCTGGACAAACGGATTATCAGATCACAAATTAATTCCACCGGGAATATCATTGGAGTTGATATATGATAGACCTAATTGATATATTAATATTTAATTATAATCCGTTCTGATTATGTATTGATATACAATTGAGCTAATTTTAACCTGTCTGTAAAATATAGTCTACATATGCAATTAATTATAATCCTTTGTGGTTAATTGCAGGTACATATATGAATACAGATGCAGGGAACATATTATCCCTTTTTGGGAGATTTAATATGTATAATTATCTGGTTCAAATCTGAACAATTATTAATTATGAATTATTAATTATTGAATACATATTCCCCAAAATCTGATCAGATACTTTACACTTTTTAAAGTCAATTTCATACAGTAGGTCGGTCTAATTTACTATGGTCAAACTTGTTCTTAAGACGGAGTTTTAACATAGAGGCTAAGTTTATGCAACCGGCCCCTATAATAGAGACTTGGACGAACTACACGTCTGTTTGCACCAACTAAAACACACACATGGCACTTGCAATAACCAGAAGGCAGCAAAATAAATCTACCGTCTGAAATTCTTTAGTATGACATCTGTAGCCAACAGGCGAATGCGAATGCAATGGCAGACATTTTTGCAGTACACTACACTGCACGGTAAAGATTAGCAAGCGTGCCGAATTACAAGAAGAACCCCAAAACCATAACACCTTTTTTCAAAGACGAAGAGACTGGGGAAATGCAGGCCAAATGTGGAACAAGCTGAGAACAAAAAAGACTGCTCTAAAAAAAGAGCATAATAACAATACAATAGAGAATAAATCTGGGAATATTTGGCATACCTGGAAGAACAAATCATACCCGACACCTGAATTTGTACCTGAGTGTGTTTCGAACAACAAATATTCAGGTAAAAGGAACAAAAAACATGTCATGCTCAGCAAATGACTGCAAGTAAGGCATCACTCCAAAAATCACTGGCGTCAAAGTGCATCTTCCCGCATTTTTTTTTTTTCCGCAGGCTATTTTTATGTGCTTTGTTGCATGTTGAACAGATCAAACGCATTCCCTGCTCAGGAGTTCCTTTATGTCTGCCTGTGTGGCAGGTGCTTTAAGAGATGCTTGGTATTGTTGGTGTGTAATTCAACTATCAATGATTTAATATTTCACTTCAAATGGAAAGCGAGAGATGTTGTGGAAAGAAGATCCTCAGCATAGCATCCTATTTTATAATTCACACTGTTGCCTGACAGGTTGAGAAGCTCTTCGTGTAGCTCGAGTCAATGAGTCCCTGAGATTTCATCGCATTTCTCCCTCTCATTATTCAGGAGATGCGCAAAGTTTGTTTTGGGGCGGAACACAGCGCGCCAGGGTCACGGATCGTTACTGGGAAACATAAGGGAATGAGGAAGGGAGATAAACATGGAAGATGGGGTGGGAGATTCGAGGAGAGCCAGAGTTTGGGGTGAGCACAACACTGAGATTGGAGTCATTTACATTATCCCGTTGAAACTTTTACCATGCCAGGATTACACCAATGAGACCAACACTACTGCTCTGGATGGCTCTGCTCACTTTAATATATATCCACACACATACATATATCCACAGATCACAAATCCCTCCCCCTTTCCATTTTTTTTTAAATAAACACACACTCACAGCTCTTTTTTCAAAATATGTGTATCATCTAGCAATAATAACCATTTTCTAATTATAATGTTTACAGTCTCAATTTCTGATGCATTCAGAATCCATTTCATTTTCACCTGCTAAGAAAAGAAAATGTTTTTTTAGAACTCATGGTCTGTAGGTTGCTTTTAAAATCATTCTTCAAGCTTATTCCAAATAGGCCTTTTTTTTGAGAATTTTCCTTGTGCCCTTTTGGATTTAGTCCGAAGTAAGAAATTATGTGTAATTTCATTTATGCAAGACTTTTTGAGGTTTCCAGTGCAAAATAACTGGAAAATGGGCTGTGGCTAGCAGGGCGAGGTCGAGGGACGTGAGAGAACGGCGCGGGGCCGGTGGCGTGATTGATAACGAGCGACACCTGCGTGACGCACCGGTCTCGTATCTCTCACGGAGGAGCGGAAGCATAAAAGGAGGAGCGACGACAGTGAAGATCGAGAGAGGAGCAGGCCTGATTTTATGCTGTGTTTTGTGTGGCCAGCAGTCATCCGTGAGGGGCTGCTGGCTCATACTTTTGTTTTGTATTTGTTTTATTTTGTTATTAAAATCTTTAAATGTTCGCCGGTTCCCGCCTCCTTCTTCCCATAACTTCTAACCTCGTTACAGAGGCATAAAGAGCAGATGAGCCCATTTACAAAGCAATATTCAAGGCCGTCACAGATGGTGTGAAATTGGGGATGACTCTAGAGGTTAACATGCAGGTCCAATGGGGGGCTTATAACAATTAAAATAGAATTGATGTAGGATCCATTACAATTAATACAATGCATTTCACATCAAAACACAAATTCTTCATTTATAAGAAATGTGTCTTTTCAAACAAATCAGTAACTGACAAGTAAAGTTACCCACTTCTCTAGATGCTTATAAAAGATAGTTATAAAAGACAACAAATGTGCCACTTCTCCAGACGCTTTTAAAGCAATTAATTAAAAGAGCAATATATTTCACCACTGTGTCAGCAGATCATTTACACATTTGTCAAACTAAGGTCAGAATGCAACATTCTGAACCTGTCAAAATGAACAAATAAATCGTTACTGAAATCTTACGATTTATTCTTGCCCTTTGAGAACGTATATAAGTATATACTGTATATATATATATATATATATATATATATATATATATATATATATATATATATATATATATATATATATATATATACTGTATTTATAATGTATGTATTGAAACGATTGATAGAACAATTGATAGAACGACTGAACAATAGATAGTATATGTAGACATGTATATTAAATTTGTTAATAATATGAAATAATAATTTCATCATTTTTCAATCAATTCGTCCATTCCAGGTGGATGAGGCAGATAGGCCTGTAAAACAGCACCTGCTCTCCCCACAGCACAGTGTTGCCAACTCTAGCTCCGGAGAAGTGTCAAAATGGAGTCTCCATCAACAAATACATACAGTACCATTATTCTCTAAGTACTTTTGACTCTTTTAAGCATTCCAACCAGCTGCAGAAAAGCCCAAATGTCACTTCCATCTATGCTTATCTATCCATTCAGAGGTGAGCTGATAACTTACGTAATTCAATACAGAGGATATGCAATAACTGGACTGTAATCCCCTTTACTCTGCCACAGCAGTATGCAATAATGTCATGTCATATCTTGTTATACAAAGGCAAATAAGAGAAAGGCAATAAGAGACCATGGAATAAGAGGTCTTTTTCTTACACAAAGCTATATTGTGGCTTCAGAAGACTTGGTACAAAGCACTAAATGTCATATGGACCACTTTATGGTGCTTATTTGAAGCTTGAAAGCAAGGACCATCTTAAATAAATTATAAATATACATATACTGATTTGGAAAAGGGGCATTGCTTTTTTACAGAGGCAAGAGCCCTGAGAATTATTTTCCTTGATATTTCAGAAATCAAGTTGTGTTTTATTGTCAGTTGTCAGAACTGGCGATGACAGATTTGCAAGTTAATCACTATTGGTCAAACAGGTTTGCAAAACGTCTGAAATTGTTTGCGATTCAGTTTGTCTAATTTGGACAGTTCACTGAGGCATTGAATCATTTGCTGCCATTTCTCACACTGAAATAGTAATGAGATTCTTAAACACTGGATGAGGTTTATATTTAAAATTAAAAAAAGTAAACAAAAAAATTTCAACGATGAAGCAGCTCTTTATTGTGTGTGTAGCTTGTGAACCACTCTTTACTCCAGGCAATGACAAGTTACCCATATATCCGTAACAGCATAAAAAAAATGATGGGGGGCCTGTGCCCCAGTACTGATAAAAGGCTAGAAACCCTTCTGGTTTGGCCACCAAACCAGCCTTGACCAACATAGAACACAGAAGTCTTTTCAGTAGGGAAGTGTGCCATTACCAATACTTTTTGCTGCATTGGATCACTTTGTAATCCCCATTTATCTGTGTGTGTATTACAAGAGGTTAAGAGTAGTTCTGGCTGCCTCAACATCACAGTAAACGGGTACAAGCAGGTTATGGCATCGCGTGTTTGTCCCTATCCTATCATATCAGTTTGATGTTGAAAGTAAGACTATGTTGCGGTGAAAAAAACATCCATACATGACTCTGAGCATCCCCAGCACTTAAAAAAAAAAGATGCCATTAATTATTTACACTTCCTGCCACATGCGTTCTACATGTTTCTCTTTCTGTGCATTAATATTTCAGCCTACTCCACGACAAACTCTTGGCTTACTAGCCGACATTTTGTCCATATAAATCACACAGTGACATTATAGAAGCCTAAGATGGCCTTCACTGCCACTTACCACAAGTACACATAGGGGCGCATTAATCTCGCCCTCTCTCCAGACAGAGGAGAGCGCCGAGCTCTCACGGCGCACTAAAATGTCACTTACAAACAAGACCGCTCCAGAGAGGACTGTCTGTAAGTGCACAGTTACACAAAGACCATGAGGACAACTTGGAAGTCCGGTGAAAATGTCACATCAATTCTCGAAGATAAAAGACAGCTAATCTGCAAGATAACAGCGACTGAGTATGGTACTTCATTTTAGAATGGCCTGGGAAACATCAGGCGGAGTGAGAAGTTCTCCCTAAGGTTCGTCTCTCACTCTCTGAGTCTCTAAGGTTGTGATTGGTGGTCGGGCATCACGTGGCTATCCTGTTGCTGGTATCTGGGGAGAGTAGTGTGGTAGCAGCAGCTGGAACTACGCTCCTCTTGGCCAGGGCAAAAGCCTCGCTGACCTGCCTCGCTGACCTCCCATGAGGCAGCGCTAAATGGATTTCTGTCTTTAATCCCAGTGTATGATTTTATGGTACACCTTCCCCACAGGAGCCGCAGGGGTTGTGGTGTACACCGTACTTGAGTGCATGCTATGTGTTAGCACGTCAAAAATATTAATCACCACGTCAGAGCTTTTTTTCTTCCTCGAGCCTTCTTTTTTAGCAGCTAGAATGTGATTTACTGGCTATGTTTTTCCCCAGGCTTTAGCCTGACATGTTCTCAGTGTCTATCTCTGATGCCGCTGCACTTTCATACCTGACAAAATCCGCTCAACCACGCCGGCTTCTGACTGTGCCGTGGAAGGTGTGCGTGGAATCACAATGATGTGTCAGTGAAGAAGCATCCCCGCCCCCCAAAGGCAGATAGCCAGCTGCATTTAGAGTGCTAGCCGCCCACTGCCTCCTTACACAGGAAGTAATGAAGCTTGGCCCCTGAGCCAAATCAGCCCCAAACATAGATAGGACACAGAGACAAACATAACACATACAGGAAACCCAGGCATGAAGACAAGGAGGGAGAGGGAAAAGGAAATAAGGAAGAAAAGGAGGGGGAGAGTCTAAATGAAAATATTAGATCTTGAAATGTAAAGGCGGAGGACTATGTGCATCAGGGTGAAAGAAATGGAGTCGGAAGGCAGGGAAGAAGATGAGCAGCTCAGGTTTCAGTGCTGCAGCTAATGGACGGCTGCATGCCATCCTTCAGAACAATGGGATAATCATGCAGATTTGAATGAGAGATGCACTCTCATTGAGACGATTTTTAAAACGATGTTAGTGTATCGCTTATTCAATTGGGCTCCTATGGAAAATGCAACATACTCTCTCTCCCGGTGCATTACCATACAAGTCCCACCAAAACATGAGATCATTTTGCAGTTGTAAAGATGAATGCGTTCGCTCATGGCCGCTACCAGTGCATTTCATCATGTTCCTTCTCAGACAATCATCAGAGAGAAAGTCCAAGCAAGGGCGGAACAGGCTTGTATTATATTATACAGTGATGCATTACTCAACACAATATTGCACATTCAAAATCCAACTTACAGTCCACTACACTTTTTCTAGTTGCCAATTCTATTCATAAAACAGCTTGGCCCAACAATAACACCTCCCTTACTTGATGCAGATGTATTCCAAGAACCAAATCTGTTCTCCAACCATCTCATATTTCACAATATAAAGAAAATGCACATGCTTTCAGAATGATGTACACAATTCAATATGTCATATACACCCAGGCTTTCTGTCCACTGTTGTTTTTAATGATTTATCCCAGTTAATCAAATGAGTTTCACCTCACCACATTTTCTTGGATCGATGCAATTCACGCAGGTCATCCTTTAGGGTGGAAAATATGGAAATTCGTATAAATAAGGAAAAATTGCATCCCTGAGTAATGGAAGCTGATAATTCATCTGTCATCACAGGTATAAGTTAGTTGTTTTAAATTTTACACAATATTCACAATATTCAAGTTTATTCATATTCAAAATGTTTCTCAAATAAATGTTGCCTTGTTGAGCATTAGATAATTTTTCCTATCCCCAAACTAATATACATTTAGTTGTTGTAGTTGAAATTTTAATATTTGCATTTTTGGGTCAGCACCCACTATTTGAGAAACACTGCTTCATGGGTATACCCATAAAACCATAATAACATTCTCACAGGTCCTGTGAATTTTAGCAATGACCCTGGCACAGACAATGTAAACGTATCAATAAAAGAAAAAGACAGCCATGTGGTCTGCAAGAACCATGACCGAAAGCATGATTTCTCGTCCTTCTCTGGCCCCAGACTAGAGTCAGGGCCCTCTTTTGCCCCTCACCCCTTCCTTATCTGTATTCGCCCCAGGGCACTTTCAGCTCAAGAGAAAATTCACTGCTCTGTGAAAGAAAGAATGTGTGGTATTAAATTATACATAAGCTTCTCTTTATACAAGCAGTTTGCCATGTTCTCACTGTTGACTAGGGTGTCGGATTTAGTTCCTGTATAAATAACTATAGAAAAAAAAATATATACATATAATACACGGCCTAAAATACACTCACCAAGCGCCAAATGCGAGTAAAAAAAATCGGTGTTGGCGAGTGTATGAAACGGTGTCAATCGCCAGTTGGCCTGGAACAATTCTTTGAATTCTAGCAATGCAATGTTGTGACAACATGAACGTGAACAAACGTGAATGACGCTTTGTACGGTTGACAGGTCAGTGCTTCATCGTCTCAGCTTTTCCAATGTAAATATTCAAGCGCTGTAACACAGGAATGAGAATTTGTTACTCACGCGCTGTTTAACATCCGAAGCCCACGGTCTCTCAGACAGTGAGCGAAATTGAGCTCTCTTTTATGTCTTCCTGCGCTTCAATAGACAAATTCACTCAAAATTATGTAAAAAAACGCCTGCATCAGCGAGTATAGTAAACATACGGTTATGTCTTAAGTAAAGGCAAACACAAAATGCATGATCCGTGCGTGCATTCGGTCTTAAAGTAACAGCTTCCTAATAATCCTGCTAATGTCTACGTTTTTAATGTTAACCAAACAACAAAGACATTTTTTCTCTTTTAAAAATGTAGGCTATTAAATGTATATTTGTTAAGCTAGTAGTTTTTGCTGTGGTATCAAATTGGAATAGAGAAATGTGAATTTTCACTGATAGGCTTATCCAAAGTTTTGGTGTCATAACTGCCTGTTTTTTTTTTTTCATGGCTGATTAAAAAAAATCCCTTGTGGCACACATTTGCAGGTGTGCCAAAAAAATTTATTTTAGGCCCTGTATACACTGCATATGAAAATGTCGCCCAGGGGCATATGCAGATCTTGATTTGTTTTCCTTATAAATATACATAAACAAGGGTCACTGCTTAGATTTGAATATGCTATAAAACTGTCCACGATCTCCAAGATATGATTATCGAGAAAGAAGCGGGAGCAGTAATGTGAAATGTAATTTAAGTTACCTCTGTAATTGTCTATTCATTGTTAGGGGCTGTTTAAGGTCCCAAGACTGGATGATATTCAAACTCTAGACTGGCTAATTGGGGCTGACATCCAAAATTGATGGCCTGTTTTTAACACCTTGCTTTATAAATAAACAACATCACAGATTTGATTACAGAAGTACATCAAATTAGCATGCAGACTATTGCTAATTCCCCATTCCCTAATAAAACAGAATATTTTTCTGTCATTTAACACAAGCCTGTGGATAGCACATTCTTTCAGTATTCATGAATTAATTGAGCAGTGTTTGAGAGTAACTAAGTCAAACTCACTATCGGCTTCTTTCAAATTAGCATAGGTTTTCCATTAACAAGCTATTTTTACCAATGAGTACCGTGTAGTGTGACTAAACAAGAAAACAATCAAACATGCTCCCGCCTGATATGCATCTCTCATATGTAGCGTTGCACAATCAGGTTCATTTTAGTGAACTAGTTTGTTCAGGGTTCATCTGAATGAACAGACTGAAGGGAAAAAAAACTCAACAGTTTGAATACCTATAATGCATTTTAGATTTCTATTTATTGCAGAATATTTAATTAAATTCTACTGCTCTTTACTTTGTTTCTGCTTCAATTCTATAAATTAGGTAAGCTGTAAATAGAAATTTGTATAAAATAATTTTATTCAGCAATGAAGCATTAAATTGATAAAAAAAAATGTTTCTTGAGCACCAAATGAGCATATTGTAATGCTTTCTAAAAGGATCATGTGACATTGAAGACCATCATGGGAATCATGGGTTTGCCATCATGGAAATACATTTAAAAATATATTTTAAAAGTGCTTTTAAAATACAATCATATTTTCCGATATTATAGTTTTACTGTACTGTTAGTATAAGTATAGTAAGCCTAATTGACATTGATCTTTCATTAAAAAAATGAAATGAAATGAAATGCTAGAAATTGAATGAATAAGGAGTAGCAACCCTAACACTGTTACTAGCAGTATTATCATGCAGATGTAAAAGGACATACACGTAGTCATTCAGACACAGATTACAATGTAAATACTATTTCCCATGTGCAGTAGTCTCATATCTCTCTTCTTCAGTTCTCTCTAGTGTGTGTGTGTGTGAGAGAGAGAGAGTGGGTCTATGTGATTTGTGAGGACACAAATTTGTATAATGACATGTGTATTACACTGGTATTACAACTTATAGGTGGTTTATGAGGACATTTCAAAAGTCCTCAATTCAAATAGCTTAAAAAAAACATAAAAAACAATGTTTTATTAAAAATGTAAAAATGCAGAATTCCTCCTGTGATGGGTAAGTTTAGGGATAGGGGCAGTGTAAGGGGATAGAATACAGTTTGTACAGTATAAAAACCATTATGCCTATGGAGAGTCCTCATAATGCTGTTTCACCAATGTGTGTGTGTGTGTGTGTGTGTGTGTGTGTGTGTGTGTGTGTGTGTGTGTGTGTGTGTGTGTGTGTGTGTGTGTGTGTGTGTGTGTGTGTGTGTGTGTGTGTGTGTGTGTGTGTGTGTGTGTGCACTCTCCCTGCGAGAGTGTCTTAGTGTGTATCCAGTGGGTCAAGTCTACCTACCAAGCCTACTGCTCTACTCATATCTTTACTTATCTAAATGGAATCTCCACCCTAAGACCTGATCTCCACTGACAGGATGAGAGCAGCCAGCACCCTCTCCAGAACAACACTTCCTCTTTGCCTTCTATCTGTCTCTCCTCCTCTCACCTTGAGCATCTGCTTTAGATCAGGCAAATCTCTCTCTAACAATAGACCTGCTTTAAATGGGTGAACATGCTTCTGCTATTGGTAAAAACATTGGAAGCTACAACACAGAGTCATTATTCTTGATATGAAACAAACAGAGCAAGTGGGCAGACCTTAGTCCACCTGATATAGAGAGGATAAAGACAGATGAAAAACAGGGCTCTCTCATTAACATGCAGAACTAATGAACTCAGCAGCAAGCACGAACACTATTAGACTGCTTGACTGCCTCTTTTGTAATGCCGAGAAGAGAGCTGGAATATGTATATTGATGCACATGAAGTTGGGAAGGGATTTTATTAGAGGAAAGCAAAATAATGAGACCTGAAAAAGGTGTTTCATAAAATCATGTTATCACAGACAGTGGGGCAAGCTCACGCACACTAGCATATCTACACATCCACATCCATGCATGCAGACAATCTAAATGTTAAGAAGATTGCACTTACGCGTCCTAAAGCGATGGTGTGGGCGAGTAGGCTTGGTAGAAGGGCCCTTTGAGGACCGTCCATGGTTCCAGCGTTGACCGGGCTTGGATGGGGACGCAAGGGTGGAGGTTGGTGGGGCCGCTTGGGTGGAGGTTGTGCTCGTCGTAATCATAGTGGTTGTCGTGCTCGAGGTGGTTGTACTCGGTGGCCCAGCCCGTGAAGAAGGCGATGCGTTTCTGCTCCCACCCTCCCCGTTGGTTTTTCGGATTGTGGTGCTGCGCGGTGTGACCTCCTTTGTTCCAGGTTGGACAGGATTGGTGGCCCGGGTGGCGGTGGTGGTGTTGGTCACTCGCGTTCCTACTCGGTTATGCAGGTGTGGAGCTCTGTTCCCCGAACCTCCCCCTAACGCCCCGCCTCCACTGCTGCTACTGCTACTGGCCGTGTGGTTTGAGGACTGCCCAATTCGAGTCCTTTGAACTGTACCTGTACCCTCGGCTGCTCGGGTCGCTGAACCCGGAGCCACTGAGGGTGGAGTGGAAGTGGTAGACGTGGAGCCATCAGAGCCCTTCGGCAGGGCACTGGGTTTAGATAGGAAAATGGGGTCCTGTCCGATACGATTTGCGTCCACCAGGTCAGTCGGGACATAATCCTGCACTGAGCCTACCACAATCCATTTTAGAAGCATCAAGCTAAGGCCTAGGCCCACAAAGCCCATCAGTAGGGGCACAACACAAAGCCAGGTTTGCTGGCGGGGCCACACGGCACAGGGGCCACAGCGGAGGGGCCCTGGGGCCCGGGGAGAGGCTTGTTCACCCCCGGGCTCTTCCAGGGTCATGGTCTCCATGGTGGCCCCTAGTGCTGTTCTCTCACTCATGCTTCTGGGGTTCAGGGCCCAGCCAGGAAGTAGTGCAAGCAGCGGAGGGGGCTAGGGAGGGAGCCAAAACTGGGCATCTCATTAATATTCATTTAGCACTCTTCCACAGCTACAGATACATGCAATACTGACTACTCACATGAATAGAACAGCAAACATCAGCCTATATACATATACATGAACAAATAAATATATAAATTCGATACAATACAGTAAACAAACCTTAAAACCCAAAGACACCAATAATCACGTACACACGCACACATACACACACTCAATAAGGAACCGAACAGGACTGGGTTTGGGAGAAGAGTGGGTTTTGGGAACAAGCCTCTGTTTAGTTCAGCTTCCCGTAGAACCGAAGGTAATTCCCAAGACGCTCCATATATAGCAACGAAAAAATAGAACAAAATTAAGTTTTGCGGATCCGTCTGTGTTCTGCCCGTAGTCAAAATTTCCTTGTAAATCCGTGAGTGTTTGAGCGAGGGCAGTTCCCTGCTGCAGATCTTTTCTCACAGCTGCATTAACGCATCGGTCGTCGCGGCTGGTGCAGCCCTGCCTCTCTATGTGTGTGTGACTGTCTGTGTGTGTGGAGAAGCTCAGGTAGCGGCAGAAGCACAGATCCACTCAAGGGACAACTCTGCGTCTCTCTCTCCCCTGACACGGCACTTCGTCTCTGGCTACGCAGCTTGGATCTTCTCTCTAGTCTCTACAGCGGTGCATCAGTGGACACAGGCAGCCGGTAATCCACCCCAGAGGAGAGAACAGCACAGCACGGGAGAATGATGTACTGTGAATAGGCAGTGACGACTGCTAGGGTTAAATCCATCAGATCCTTTTCCCAATCCCTGCCCTTATTTCTCCTGTTCTGTCAGTGCACATCCGAGCCTCTGCCCTGCATCCATCATTGCACCAGAATTCAAAGACAGTCCTGTATCTGAGCTTGCTACATTCCCCCACTGAAAGACTTAGACCTTGGCAGATACACAGGCACACAGAGTGTGAGAGAAGCAAGCCGAGTGAGAGAGAGAGAGAGAGAGCGGAAACAAGAGAGAGAGAAAGAGAGAGAGAGAGAGAGAGCGCAAGCGATAGAATGTGCAGCAGAGAGAAAGCAGAAAAGGTGGGAGAGTGAGTGGGTGAGCATGAGACTGTGAGAGAGTGAGATAGAGAAGGGAGGGGGGAAAGGAGAGATCGCTGCTCTGAAAACTGATGCGGCTGCTTTTCTTAGAGGCTGCAGTGTGTGTGTCTGCATGTGTGTTTTCTGATGTGTGTGTCTAGGAGGGGGTGAATTATGCTAGTTATACATTTCTTGAGCAGCCACGCTTTTCCCTTCCTGGTCCTTCCTTCTTTGTTGACTGCATATGTCCAGATTGACAAATATGACCTGCTCAATGACTATACTTCAGCTTGTTTGTGACCAGACATGGAAGAGCAAGTAGGTTTTGAAGAAAAAGAATGAAGAATGGAAAGAAGTACAGGAAATGAAAGAAGGGAGGAAGGAAGGAAGGAAGGAAGGAAGGAAGGAAGGAAGGAAGGAAGTGAGGAAGTAAGGTATAATTTAGGAAGGAAGCAAAATAGAAGTGAGGAAAAGAAATGGGAAAGGAAAGAGAGAAAGAAGGAGCAAGGGGAGGAAAAGAGGGGAGAAAGTGAGGAAGAGGAAAGAAAGAAAGAAAGAAAGAAAGAAAGAAAGAAAGAAAGAAAGAAAGAAAGAAAGAAAGAAAGAAAGAAAGAATTGCTATGGTATTAAATCCTGCAGTTGAAAAGAAAGAGCAGCACATGTAAAGTAGTTCAAATCCCCCACAGACGCCTGTCTCACAGACACACCCCTGAGTACCTGAGGGAGTGCATAAGGAGAGGCTTCTGGAAGACAGATAGGGACATACCGAGTAGTCTGAAGTAGTCAGAGTATGAAGACTTGATTTTAAAGTCTTGAACCAGGACACTCAGGGGGAAAAGCCTTGTGTTTTTGTGGGAGGAATCTACCCAGCCTGAAACAATGATAGGAACAACATTATTCAACATCCAGTCACTTTCAATCTATTTTCACTCTGCAATAAAGTTTACCAAAAGGACTAGCTCCGCTCCTGATCCCTCCCTCTAGTTTTATTTATTTATTTTAAAACATTTATCTTACTTTATTTCCTTGATATCTCAACAGAATCAAATGCAAATTAAGATTTTTTACAAATTAAAACTTTCTGTGCTTTTTATATTTACATGTAAATTTGAAGTTAAAGGGGCACTCCACCAGTGGCTAAGTGGGCTTTCAATAAAACTCGGATGCCTATGCAGTAGGTTAATTTTTTTTTTTTTTTAATCTGTGCTCCTGTCATAACGTGTCCCGTAGAGATCAAGGGAAGGTGGTAGATAGGCTCAGGACTCAGATATCATTCCAAAGAGGATTTTTATTATAGGCCAGTGGAGTAGCAGGGGTGTACAAACTCTCAGTGAAGTGTCACAGAAACAATTCCAAAATTAAACCAAAAAAAATATTTACAAAAATAAATATAACAAATATATCAAACTTTGATATGGCAATAACCAAAGAAAAACAAATTGCTACAGGCAGCAAAAATCTTCACGATACGTTCAGCAATATAACCCCCTCCTTTCCTCCCAAGGTTCAGTTTAGACTGTCTTATATAGCCTAGAACAGCCTAATTTCACTCAAGACCATACCAACTACAGGGGTATCCATACAAAATCTTTGTAGCTTAAATATGACCATTATCCCATTAACTTTCAAAAATGAAAAATGAATAAAATAAACTAATTCAGCAACTTAAACTAAATGCAAACACCTTAAGACATTCCTCCATGCCTACATTACCAAAGGTTAAGTTCACTATTAGTAGAAATGGTTTAACCCGACCCAAGAAAAAGGAAAGCAGTGGACCCCCCCCCCCCCTCCTTTGAGAAGTCACAGGAACAGGAAATGGTGAGTAGACCACATGCTGTCTACTCACCATTTCCTGTTCCTGTGACTCCTCAAAGGAGGGGAGGGTCCACTGCTTTCCTTTTTCTTGGGTCGGGTTAAACCACTTCTTTTTGGGTAACTTTTTGCAATGTGGGAATAAATACAAATTTGAAATAATAAATAACAAAAATGCATAACAAAAAACTTGTCTATGTGGTTAATGAGAAAATCAAAAAGAAACTATAGTAGACATAACATGTTGTGAAGACCACTGATATGTGCACCTATCTGCAATCAACTCCAACAGCATATCCTAAACTTATTATAAATTAGTATTATAGAATAATGAACCTAAGGGACTGCACCCTAGTCAACAGAAACACAAAACCCTAAATAACAAATGTAGGAAACATAAGCCCACAAACAATTTGTAATGACTACGGCAGTGACGACGACATCTTAGCTCCCATCATCACAGCTCCCTCACTAGAGAAAACAAGGCTGTTGTCTTCCCTTTTGCAAAATAGGTGGGAAAACTTCAACACCCATAATGTACTGGGCATGTTGTCGTCCAAGGCCACTTCCACCAGACTATTATGGATATGCTTGACCAGAGTCAAATAGCGGCATGCTTAATAGGAAAAACTTCTTAGCAGACTTTTGTTTGTAATGATGTGCAAGACTTCAAAGAGTGGGAGTGAGTAATCTTTGGATTCCAGTAAGGATCCAGCGCATTGTGCAGTGGCTAAAGGCTCCATAATCATAAATATGGAGAGAACACTGCAATGGAAAATCTGAAAAACGTTTTAGTCTAATTTAAACCGGGATGAATATGAATACAGTGTTTTAGGCTAAACGCAGGGGTAAGAAACAACCATTCTGTCAGTTCCGCCTAACCTCCTGAAGCAAAGCGATGTTGCGTACAGGTTAGCTGTTTCTATAGTGTTCCATTTTTACCATAATGCTGTTTAGACCAAGTATTTTGACAAATTGTTTTGTTTATAACCCTCTGTCGATCTGACTGTCCGTGGGCGAGGATACAGATATTTTAACATTTTTATTTTAAACAAGACAAGGATACACAATGATTTTTAGCAATGTAATATAACTGCACAAATAGCAGTTATACATTTACAGTCAGCCTATCTCATACCTTTAAACACAGCAGTAAGCTATTATATGGATGGAAATATGCATGTGGCAATTATATGCAGACGAGGATATGCATAGAAAAACAAGGTGATATAAGCTCCATATATGGTTATTTTGGGGAAAAGATAGTGGGGATGTACACACAATCTTCCGCTGATAGGATTTCTAAAGGGAATTTTGCCCAGGTTCTTGCATACAGAACTTCATTGTGTGCGTACGCACACTTTAAGGATGAAATCTACTCCATTTTAAACATGAGGCCCCAAGGTATTTCTCTTTTTATTTAAGCACCACCTACTGTATAAAACTAAATTTTCATTCAGTCTGTCTGCCATTTTTAACAGGCCTTAAATGGTTGTAGAATTGAAGCATATATCACCAAGTCTGTCATTTTCACTGGAAGCATTTCATTATTGTCAGCATAAAACTATCAGTCCAAAAATGTTATTCCACATCTAATATCAGTGATGAAATTTTAACTTTAACAGTAGAAGTAAAACGTCTTACTTGCATTTTCAAGTGTTTTGCAAAGAAATGGATGAGCTTCTTTCAGCTTGTAGTTGAAACAATTTCATTTTGTTTTTCATGTTGTCAAAGCTGCTTAGGGAAACTGTAGAGACAGGTGAAAAATGGTGAGGTTATTGTTACGGCAACCAGATTTATTATTTGCTTAAAAGCATTCTGCAATGCAGTATCTGCCAATTAACCTGCAATACTGAAGAAACAACCTTCCCTTCTCTGCAGTGTCACCCTATTGAGAACCACAAACAGAGAAAGTTAGCTACATTGACAATGAAGCTACTTGGTATTAAGTTGGAGAAGCTAAGAACAGAAACTATGAATGATTTACTGTAGACACACCTCTTGAAATCTAGATAAACTCAGACATCTTGCCTCGCTAAGATTTTTCATACTCACAAAATACTGAACACACAAACACACAATACAGAATAAGGTTAAAGCCCTCATTCAAGCAGATCCCTCTGCAAACAATCAATAACAACCTTTATAAAAACCCTTTCCTCTGGGGGGCACTAGACTGTGAACGCACACCCACCGCGAGTGTGCTGGGGTGGATTTGGACAGTTTAACGCTCTGACAGCACTTGATTGACGGAGGGAGGTGTCTCTGCAGAAGCAGGGACAATTAAATGTGCGATGACCTCACATAGGACCTCCTTCTAATAAGATAGGAGAGGATGAGGGAGAACATAGTGTGAAACTAAGAAAACAGGGCACATGGATGTCTTTGTTTGTCAACCCGGAGAACCAAGGGGAAACAAGTGAGTGATTGACAGGGGGAGAATGAGAAAAGCAGGTACATCAGATGTGAACAAGATACCACCAGTGGTGCAATTTCTTGTGGGGAGGATGCAAATATTTACACCTTATATAAGACATGCCATCATCTTCAACACTGGATGTCATGCATAACACATTCAAGAGCACAGTAATTCTTCACTCAGCATCACTTTAGAGATGGAAAATATTGTTCACAGTACAATACTGAATGATTTTGAGCCTCGGTAAAAGGGACATGGATTGTGTAACATCATGAGCACAATATTCCCAATGTATTGGATCTCTTTTCCTCTGCAGAGCAAATGAAACCCATACCACTGGAATAGACATTGTAAATGACAGGACTGTCAGTATACATCTAAACATGTATTTGTTACCGCATGGATTTAAATAGCAAATGGTTCTTATAAGAGAATTATTAAACCCATCGGCAAAATAAAATGAAAGAGAGAGTCATTAAAGGAAGGCAATCCTTTGTTGGGTTAATGTCTTATTAGTCTGTTTAATTGAGTAATCACTTTCTTACTGGTCATTTCTTAATCTTTGGGTGCAGTTGACCTTGAATTGAACTGGATCCATCGTTTATTATGAGCCTTGCCAGAATAGCATAATTGCATTTAGGAGATTGGAAGACATTCCATCTGTTCAAAGGGAAGAGTCTTTGTTGCCATTACACTCGAGACTGGACTGAGATCCACCCACATTCACACATACCCGCACATTCCATACACACACACACACACACACTTGATTATTTTATTTGGAATGACCAATACTGATTAAAACAACACAGCATCCAAATATTCACAAAGAGCCTGTTATGTTTCATCCGACAATACACACATCGACAATAGTCACAACCACATGAATATATAAATCAATAGACTATGGATAGAGGTGACATCGCCAAACATGCAGACTGCCTATGATTCCTGACACAGAACAGTATTTGGCTGTTTGCTTAGAGATCTTTTTACTCAGCCCAGCAATTTGCAAACCCCTGACGCATAATCTGTGCACATGTCTTAAACTACCAAAGATTAGGATGATCAGTTTTGTGGTGTAACCACACACTGCTAAAGCATTTGTTAATGACTGGTATTTTAACATTTTCTCAGAAAAACACAAGTCCATGTAAATATCAAAACAACAACCCACTTCCAGAATCAGAATGTTTTTAGAGAGTTCATTGACAACTACAATGTCTAGAGTGTTTGGATTTTCTCTGAGGACACTTCGTTGAAGGTTTGTGTTATCATTCAGATTTGAAAACCAACTAGTTTGAACAGTCTTGTTTGTATGTATTACACTTTGTCCAGAAACTTTGCGCAGTTCTTGAGCTGTTGTGTTTACGATGCGATCATGGCGCGCGATGTAAAGGCCTTTGAACGCAGGGCACCCGTTCATTATGTGCGCTATAGATTCCAGTATTTTATGGCTGTGTAATAAGCAGAATGGTTCGTGGTGTTTTGGAAACCACAGGGAAAGATTGTACTTAGTCGGGAGAGTTTGCAGCCGGGCTTTAATAACAAATTTTAGGATACCTCCGTTAACGGCTGAGTTTTGTAGCGCCGAGTGTGAGACTGTATGATCCGCGCACTGCAGGCATGCAAGCTTACCCTGAAGGTGCAGGTTAACCCAAAAATCGCGCTGTTGAGCTTGAAAATATTGGAGGATCTCGTACCTGCACGTCCGGTTGTTCAGCTTCTTACTGGTTCCAGTGTGATGTATAGTCACCTCAGCATGCACGTTTAGATCAAGTCATTAGCACAAGATGTTAGCACAAGTCATTCAGATCGGGCCAATCCGAACGTACTCCAAATCCTGTTGCCTTGGTATCCAACTTTCCGCTGGGTTTCATTCGGAAGCTGAGAAAACCTGGTTCTCCATCTGCAGCATAGGGGACCTTGCGTTTACTCATATCCAGCAGCAGTGAGCGCCGGGCCACTTCTCGAACTGTTAGATCGTCGTTATTCAACATGTGCAGTAAATGTTTTATTCTGGTAGCTGTATATATCCATTCAATGTTGGGAATCCCCAGTCCCCCCTCAGATTTTTCATAAAGAGAATACCTCTTGATGTGTGTGTATTAAGACTTAACCATTTTCTTACCAGCTGCATGGTCTTACTGTTCAGCTCCTTCAGATGCTTTTTAGCAATGTGGACATTGGCAAACAGATGCTGGATCTTAGATAGAGCTATATCTCGAACTGCCTGGAGTTTCATGCAGGTCGGCAGGGGATACTGATCTATCATGTCCAATCTGCTGGAGTATTCCTTACAGATATCGCTCACTTGCTCTTGCCATTCTCCTGCAACATTAAACATGTGTCCTAGATAATTGTATGATTCATGTCTTGAATAGACTCGAATTGTGCTTCCAGCTATTGTAAATAATGGAGGCTTATCATACTTGGCTCTATACCATCTATTGCCACCGCTGCGTCGTTCGTAGAACACCGCACATTTGTTGTTCTTGACTTCAAGTCCAGACCATTTCAGAAAGCGATCGGTGTGTGACAGCATGTTGTAAATGACGTTCTCCTCCCTTGATACTATGAGGACGTCGTTGGCAAAGCCCTGAACTGGGTTTGGAGATGTAATGCCAGGCGGGGCAAGGAGGCATAACCATTTCAGCCAGTGGTTTAAGGCCACTATGAAATTTACTGCGCTCCAGGGACACCCCGTCTTAATCCCAACTTCAAGTTTAACCGGTTTCGTTAGTTGATGTCCGAAAATCATTTGTAAAAAAGAATTGTCATATACATTCTTGATTAAATGTATATACTGTTCCGGCAGTTTTATTTCCTCGAGGGAATGAAGCATTACACTATGAGGTAAAGAACCAAAAGCGTCCCGAAAGTCAATGAACACCGCATAAAAACGGGAGGATTCATGTTTAAAGTCGTCAGTGGCAGTCTTCAAACAAAATACGTGCTCATTCATTCCTTGCCTCTCTATGTACGCTTTTTGTTTAGTTGTTAATGTTCCTGATTCCACCAGCCAGGGTAAAATTCGCCGGAGAATGCACTTCATAAATACCTTGTATATGGTGGGGAGCAGCGAAATATCTCTCCAGGTGGAGGGGTCTTCTAGAATGTTGTTCTTTTTGGGGATCCTATAAATAATAGCCCCCTTCCAGGAGTCGGGAACTTTCCGATTAATTAAGCAGACATTAAAAATCTGAGTGAGGATCACTATTGAAAATTATTTTGTTGCTTTGAGCACTTCATAAGTCACGCCGTCTGCACCACATGCCTTGTTGTTCAGGAGGCTGCAGAGAACTCTTGAAATCTCCTCTGTGGTGAAGTCCGAGGTTGCGGGGTGATCTTTCGGGGTGTCCAGGTCAAGAGCGCCACGCCATGGAGGGCTGCTTATCTGCTGATGTAACTGTGCAGGTTGACATTTCGCAGCATAATACTCATAGACTTTATCCACCTCGCATATCGCAGGAGGGGGATCTGGGTAAGTGCTATAATTTAGAATAATATCTATTGTCTTGCTCCTACTGTGTTCCCAAAGATAAGCCAGTTCGTTTTCGCTTACCACTCTTGGCTCTCTCACACGGCTGGAATGTGTCGGCTGGATGGTTTCCCGTACGAAGTGCAACTGCTGATCTATCCATCCAGTGAGCGTCTCCGAATCGAGTCTCGGTGAGAGCGCTCTACAGAGGGGGAATTTCCGTAGGATTCTTACGGTGTACTTTAACAAGGGGATTCCCAGTGGTCTCCCATCTCTTTGAGTTGCTGTGTAAGACCCATTTCTGTAGTATACTCCACATAAGATGGTTATGAGTTTAGTCCAATAACGTGGGTTGTTTCCGGTGAATCGTATTGTTTGTCTATCATTAATTAGTTTAACATCCAGGGTTTTTCTAAACTCTCTCTCCTGTGCCTGAAAGCACATCCATTCCTGGTCAGAAAGTGAGCGATTGTAATGTTCAAATTTTGCCCAGGTGGAGTACAGATGGTTACTTTCGGGACAAACATTCGCAGGGTCATGGATTCGCCATCCGAGATTATGGATTTTACCACTTCTTAAAGCAGCCTTGGTCGCGAACTTCAAGGTTGAAACCAAGCACATTGTGAGTAGTCCTGATATTAACATAACTGGCTCTTTCTGCGTTTTCGCCGGCAGCTACGATGGGTGTAGATGTTAATTTTGTTGGTGCAGCATGCAAGCGTTTGAATCTACCGCCGCCATTACAGCCGCGTATAGCAGACGCATGCGTGAACACACACACACACACACACACACACACACACACACACACACACACACACACACACACACACACACACACACACACACAAGAAAACAGAATGCATTTTTTGTAACACACTGGTGAGAAAAGCTTTGTAAAAGCTTTAGAATTTGTAAATACAACATAATGAACAAGGTTTAAAATGGCCAGGCTTGGAATTGATAAAATAAAACTACTAATAATAAAATTATCTGTATGGCACCTTACATAAAATGCATCTCAAAATGCTTCAAAATATAAAAACATTAAAAAAAGGAATAATAAAAAATAACATCAATGTAACAAAATAAAAAGAAAATCAGAAGGGATAACATATATAGAAAAATCATTCATAACATTAAAGATTTATTTGGGTATGAAAAAGATTTAACATACTAATGACAAGCTAACTTAAAAGTGTTAGAACTTAAAACTTAAGAGTGCTTAAAGCTTATATCAGTCTATATAAGTTGGTAAAATATTTGGAAAACCTGATTTTTGGACATTCCAAAGCAGCTTTACATGATCTCACAACATTACATATGCCAAAAATCTGCATTAAAATACCTCAAACTAGGGCTGTGCATTATCACAATTTTAAATCATGCTACACCACACATTTTATCAGTTGCAGTTCTGGCACCCAGTTCCAACATACTGTACAATCACATAATGTACATTCACATCACCTTACTAGTTAAGATTTTTATTCACACACTGTTCTGACATTCACTGAGCGTTCACCCGAAGTGCATGCACACTAAAAGCCTGTCCCACAGTGTGAGTTGAGTACTGAACTATGTTCTCTTTTGTATCTTACTGCACTTAAACTGCCAAATACACACAAGATTTACATAAACAGTAGTTTGTGTCTTAATTGAATGTAAACAGTTTGGATGCATGTCAGTAGGATAGATCCGTGCATTCGGTCCTAAAGAGGATCTATTATGCCTCTTTTTACAAGATGTAATATAAGTCTCAGGTGTCCTCAGAATGTGTCTGTGAAGTTTCAGCTCAAAATACCCCACAGATAATTTATTATTTATTAAAACATGTAGTTTTTGTGCATGTACCTTTAAATGCAAATGAGCTGCTGCTTTCCACCCCGCTTTCCAGAAGAGGGCGGAGCCTGTACAGCTCGAGCCTCCGATAATCAGCCTAAAACTAAAACATCTGTTTGGTTTCGATCATCATCTCTATCTATCACGCTCACGTGTATTGCAGTTCTTCATCATCATGAAACTTTATTATCTGCATGCATTTTAAAGCCACTTCATTCCAAACTTCTGATATATGGTTATGAGCAAACAGTTTCTGTGCGAGTTTCCCGTGTGTGTGCTCATAACCATATATCAGAAGTTTGGAATGAAGTGGCTGTCAGACGGCTCATCCCGTGAGTATTAAACTAAGTTCTCTTTCACATCTTATTGCGCTTAAACTGTCAACCTACACACAAGGTTGTGTCAAAAACACAGTCCGTTATGTATGTGAACAAACATCAAGTAAAGAAATCACATGTGTAAATTAGATCTGTGTATTAAAGTGAAAATATTGTAATATACTGCTACATATGCTGTAAAAAAGTAAATCAAACAACTAAAGAAAAACCTGAAAATCACTCACTGCTCTTGATTTAATAACTTTAGTAGCTTTAATAAAAATACACTTCTTACTTGAATGCTGCTGTTAAATGCTCTGGTGAGGAGATAAACATGGCGAGCTTTGTCTATGCTAATAGGGCAGAATCTGTCAGCAGTTGTGGGTGGGGCCTATGCAATGTGACATCACATTGTATAGAAAATGCTAATGGTTTATTCTAAGACACTGCTTATGATTTAATGGGATTTGGGAATTAATGGGGAAAAAAGGAGTGGGGGGATTTTTACCTTTAGCCTATGGTGGTTGTGTACACACATTGCCAACACATATTTATGTTTAAACTCCATGTAAAAGTGAAATGTTCAGCACAATATGGCCCCTTTGAAGTGACAGCAGCCTAATAAACCTGCTGCTGTCTGTCATTAATGTTAATCAAACAACAAAATGCAAAGAGAAAGTCACTGCTCTTGACTGAATAACTTGAGTCCCTTTAAGGATTAGTGTATATTTAATTCAAACATTGAAATGTTTGTAGTGTTTTATTTTTAAATGTGTTCATTTAATTTCTTACTTGAATGCTACTGTTACAGTAAATACTGTAGCAGAAAATATTAATGCACTGTTTATTTAATTTGTATCATATTATATTCATGATTTGCATCTTTATTTCTTTTTTTTTTTTCCTTTTTTTTTTAAAATAAGATACAATAAGATTCTGGTCATATCACCCACCCCTACTTTGGCCGAAATGGTCTATTATTCTTTTTTCTTTTGTTACCTTGTAAGGCTTTTTTTTTTTCAAATAGAGAAATTAGTTTGTCTGTACTGCTCAGTGACTTATAAAATAGTCTTAAAAACAAAAATGAAAAAGAATCCTGATAAGATCATGAATCATGATCCAGGCTGAGAAAAAATATTGTGATATATTTTTGCCATATCGCCCATCAACTCAAACTGCAATGAACAAATCCTAATAAACAGTCAGATATGTATGAAGCTGTTCATTCAGTGCCAACAAGGCACCAATCAGCTAAAACAGTTGTAATGAGGTCTCTACTGTTACCTGCATTTAAAAATACTTTTAAAATGTAGTTTGTTATAAATTACATTTAAATGGGGAGTTACAATAATCCCTGACAGGAGCTAAATGTAATTTTAAGTACAGGTACAGTACATACATTTTGTGTCAGATTGCAATATAAAATTATTTCCTCGAAATCACTGCAACATAAAATGAGTCTATCTCTCCACAAGTTCACGCTGTCCCTTTTGCTTGGAAACCTCTTAATCAAAGAGCCCTCTTAGTTAATGATGTCACAATGAGCATGCTCGGGTGGGGAGTCCCTCTCTAGTACATCTTCAGAGAGTGCAGTTACCATGGCGGCTGTGAGTGACAGATTGTCACGGCAGCTGTAATAGATGCCTGTCACAAAGGATTACCACTCTCCTGAATTAAGAAAGAAAGAGAGGAAAAGTAGCCCTTTTGAACAAGGACTTTCCTCCTTCAGCATCAGAGCAAGGGAGAGAGAGACCAAGAGAAAACATTCCGTGCAGGTTATAAACAAGACCTTAGACTTGAAAAACCTGGCTATTCCCGCTGAGTGTCTCTAAGTCCAGAATAAACACACCAAAATGTGTACACAATCAGATGTACAGAACAGAAACAGACACGGGTTGTGGTCAATGGAGAGTCTAAGAGGCCCAGCTGGTGTTGGCAGGAGCAGCATGAAGCAGAGATGTCCAGGGAAGACATTATGGATGAGGGGACACAATCTGCTGTAGCTGGGCTATAACAAGCACTGATCGTTTACAACCGGCAGGGGTCAGGCATTTTCATCTGAGATATAATCATCATTAATCACACACACTGATCCTTAATATACATGTCCTTCTCAAAAAATTAGCATATTGTGTTAAAGTTCATTATTTTCCATAATGTAATGATAAAAATTAAACTTTCATATATTTTAGATTCATTGCACACCAACTGAAATATTTCAGGTCTTTTGTTTTAATACTGATGATTTTGGCATACAGCTCATGAAAACCCAAAATTTCTGTCTCAAAAAATTTGCATATTTCATCCGACCAATAAAAGTAGTGTTTTTAATACAAAAAAAAAGTCAACCTTCTAATAATTATGTTCAGTTATGCACTCAATACTTGGTCGGGAATCCTTTTGCAGAAATGACTGCTTCAATGCGGCGTGGCATGGAGGCAATCAGCCTGTGGCACTGCTGAGGTGTTATGGAGGCCCAGGATGCTTCGATAGCGGCCTTAAGCTCATCCAGAGTGTTGGTTCTTGCGTCTCTCAACTTTGTCTTCACAATATCCCACAGATTCTCTATGGGGTTCAGGTCAGGAGAGTTGGCAGACCAATTGAGCACAGTAATACCATGGTCAGTAAACCATTTACCAGTGGTTTTGGCACTGTGAGCAGGTGCCAGGTCGTGCTGAAAAATGAAATCTTCATCTCCATAAAGCTTTTCAGCAGATGGAAGCATGAAGTGCTCCAAAATCTCCTGATAGCTAGCTGCATTGACCCTGCCCTTGATAAAACACAGTGGACCAACACCAGCAGCTGACATGGCACCCCAGACCATCACTGACTGTGGGTACTTGACACTGGACTTCAGGCATTTTGGCATTTCCTTCTCCCCAGTCTTGCTCCAGACTCTGGCACCTTGATTTCCGAATGACATGCAACCACTGAGCAACAGTCCAGTGCTGCTTCTCTGTAGCCCAGGTCAGGCGCTTCTGCCGCTGTTTCTGGTTCAAAAGTGGCTTGACCTGGGGAACGCGGCACCTGTAGCCCATTTCCTGCACACGCCTGTGCACGGTGGCTCTGGATGTTTCTACCCCCAAGGTCTGGAATCGGTCCTTCTCCACAATCTTCCTCAGGGTCCGGTCACCTCTTCTCGTTGTGCAGCGTTTTTTGCCACAGTTTTTCCTTCCCACAGACTTCCCACTGAGGTGCTTTGATACAGCACTCTGGGAACAGCCTATTTGTTCTGAAATTTCTTTCTGTGTCTCACCCTCTTGCTTGAGGGTGTCAATGATGGCCTTTTGGACAGCAGTCAGGTCGGCAGTCTTACCCATGATTGCGGTTTTGAGTAATGAAACAGGCTGGGAGTTTTTAAAAGCCTCAGGAATCTTTTGCAGGTGTTTAGAGTTAATTAGTTGATTCAGATGATTAGGTTAATAGCTCGTTTAGAGAACCTTTTCATGATATGCTAATTTATTGAGACAGGAATTTTGGGTTTTTTATGAGCTGTATGCACAAATCATCAGTATTAAAACAATAAAACACCTGAAATATATCAGTTGGTGTGCAATGAATCTAAAATATATGAAAGTTTAATTATCGTTACATTATGGAAAATAATGAACTTTATCACAATATGCTAATTTTGAGAAGGACCTGTATACATTATATATATATATATATATAGAGAGAGAGAGAGAGAGAGAGAGAGAGAGAGAGAGAGAGAGAGAGAGAGAGAGAGAGAGAGAGAGAGAGAGAGAGAGAGAGAAAGATATATATATATATACATATATATATATATATATATATATATAGAGAGAGAGAGAGAGAGAAAGATATATATATACATATATATATATATATATATATATATATATATATATATATAGAATAGAATGATTGAAAGAAAGAAAGAACACAATGACAGAACGATAGACGGACAGACAGAGGAATAATAGAAGAAATAAAAAAAAAACAATAAAAAGAATGCTAAAATAAGGGATAGACAGAAAATTTAAAAACACAACAATGGATAGATAAAAATAAGGAAAGACAGAATGATAAAAAATACAGATTGATAGAAGGAAAGACGGAAAGAACGTTAGATGGAACGACGGAAAGAAGATGGAAAGAGAAAGAACAATAGCTTGTAAGACAGAAAGACAAATACAGAACAATAGAAGGAAAGAACGATAGAGGGAAATATGGAAAGACGGAAAGAACGGTAGATGGAAAAACGGAAAGAACGATGGATGGGAAGATGGATAGACGTATAGATGGAAGGATAGACAGACAGATAGATGTTCCTATGACCTGACACACAAGGCTCTGGTCCCAAGTAACTCTTCGGCGTGCAGCTGACCCGTATTTTTGGCCCATAGTTCTGAGGATGGATCCTCCCTAGAGAACTCGTTCATTGGGTCATAAATCCCTCTTATGCTGAAAGGCGGCTCTATCACTTTCCAAGTTGTGGAAAGTCTATTTGTCTCTTCCATCCCTCTGTCCCCTCCCTCTCCCTCTCTTTCCATCTCTCGTCTTCTCTCAACGCTGATTTTCATTTAGATGCTGTTGACTCAGTTGGTCATACCCTCTTGTTGAATTCTCTTTGATTTAGCTCTGACACTCTCTCTGACACATCCAATGCTCCTCTAAATCTTCCACTGTATGACTTTGAGCCCTTTTACAGTATCACTTTTATTATCCTACTGTGCCAAACAACTCATCTATTGAAAATTCATTAGATCTTGCTTGGAAGAGAAATTGCACCATGTGAAAGAAAGCAATTGGATTTGTAAGGCTGCGTCCTCTAAAGCTTTGATGGGCTGCTGCATGTACAACTCCTTTTGGTTTCTGGGTTTACTCCCTAAAGATGACCTTACTGCCTTCTTTTTACTGATTTCAATCAAAAAGAAAGGATGAAAATAGTGCTATGTTACACAGTTTAACAGAGAGGTCCCAGCAATGCCAATTAAATGCATAATTAATTGTGACTCAGATTGAAAATGTTTGAAATGCAAATGTCCTGCACTGTCCTGGCACTTCTGCGCCGTGCATGCATGACAATATGTAGGCCTTGAAAAGGATGGTGTGTGTAAGTGCAAGCAGCAGACAACTTAATGGAATCTAATTATACTTAGTGATGTGTTTGTAACGTTCAAAGAATGGTATATAACATTCATGAAGACATTAAATAACACTATGCAAAAAGAATAGATGTGCGCTGTTATGCTTGGATAAATGAACCTTATATCTGGAAGGGGAAAGGATATAACTCCATTTTTCAAAAACTTGCAACAAGAAAGAATTTTATTCATGAGACGCTCTGAGAATCATTTCATGAACAGGAACAGGACAGTTTCGCAATCTAATGACCATTGTTCCCTTTTGTAAATGTTTCTGTGTGCATTGCATTTGTTCCGTTATTTCTCTGCAGAGCTGGTAAATTGTTCTTTTGTGATCATCTACTAAAGCCGCTGTAATACTCTGAGCAATGTGATTTAATATCAGTGCCATTCCATGTGCATTAAAGAAGCCATTTATTCAATGTTCAAAGAGATGTAATTATCTATTTATCATAGATGGAATGTGTTTTTAGAGCAGATGTAAAGGATGTAGGCCAGTAAGAGCTGTGTGTAAACCTCACTCCCCTGATCTCAAGAGGTGTCTGACGCTAGAGGCAGTGTCTTTAGCGTGCTTGTTAGCGCGCCGCGCGCACCTCCCACGCCAGAGGTTAGGTTAGAATCCCGTTCGGAGTAGGTCGAGTAGGACCGGTTACACAGATACGGCTCAAGGTTGCTTCACGGGCTATATGCTTGTATCATATGACTAGATCTTGTCATTGCTATTCTCATGACTTAAAGCCTCAGGCCAACAGGGCATTTTGATAAATAAATGTCTACTAAATGAGTGGTTCCCACCAGACGTCAAGCAAAATTTGCATTCTTTTGTCCAGATGTAAACAAAAAGGTTTGGGAACATACACACATACCATAGGAAAGAATGAACACGTCTCATTTTATAAGGGGTTTTAACAAATTAAAAGTTGCTGTTCAGGCAACCCACAGACAAGGTCATTTTGAAAACATGCTTTGATCACTAAAAACAACAGGGAAACATGTAACTTTCTTGAAGAGCAGTAACTGATTATTCTCATGAATTCAAAGATGAAGAAAAAAATCATCTCTCGACTCAGAAGCCATTCTGCACAGCTAGAAAGCAAAGATTTATGTAAGAGGAGAGCAGGATGAGTCTGCATACTGAGTACCCTGACATCTCCAACAGAACAGACACAGCTTAATGGACCCGTGAAATCAAAACTGACACTCTCGACGTGCAGACCACTGAGAATACTTCAGAATATGCTTTTGTAGTTCTGCTTACCTGCTGTTAATGCAGTATAGTACAAACCTTTCTATGTGCATGGTGTAAATTAATGTATGTGGTACAGACCATCAATGAGAAATGATGCACATTCTTCACCAGTCCACCTGAAAACAAATTTGCATGTGCCAACTGCCAAGTTGCTGAATTTGCCAAAGTTTGCCAGGTTAGTGGTATCAAATCTCTGAAGAGCACTAAAGGTTTTGTTTTAAGCACTAGGTTCCAAGTAAACTGTTCATACACAGGCAGAACTGAATGTTTTACTTTATTTACTGTCTGTGGAGTTATGTGCACTTTTAGACAGAAAATTTCGAATTACGAAGTCTACACACACACACACACTTGCTGGTAATTTATTGTTGTTTTCTGTACAGTTCAGTTATTTGAATGAGTTTCTAATTATTGGCTCCGTGAGACTAAATTCTAAATGGCTAAATCGGTGGTTCTTGGGCACAGTGGAGACCAAATTTGTTCATCATACAAAAGTAAACCATATAATTACATATCATGATAATATACCTAAAGGGTAGTTAAAGATAGTTCACCCAAAAATGACAATTCTGTCATAATTTACTCACCCTTAAGTTGTTCCAAACCTGTATGATAAAGGAACATGTTAGAAGTCTTGACCTCTGGTACATGCTTTTAAATTAATTAAATGTCTTATATTTTGGGTCAAACTTAAAGAGGCCCAAATTACTATTCATAATGCAATATGCATTTCCCAGTAGCCTTTTGTTACATTGTAAAAAAAAAAAAAAAAAAAAAAAAAAAAAAGAAACCTGACCCTGGGTTCGGCCTATTAAATGAATAAAATCTATTATACTTTGAGCCTCTTTAAAATTACCCTCACTCTCATTTATTACATTGTATGCATTTGATACTAGGTCTCTGTGTTGAGTATTGGCTTTGTAATGAGGCTTTATTGTTGTTGTTGAAATTTAAAAAAGTAGGAATTAGACCAATTAAAAAAGCAATGAAAATAAAAGGAAGAACAGCTGCACTTTCAAACAGAAATGAGTGGCGTTGTTTTATGTGATAACAAACTAGAAACTATCCAAGCTGGACAACTTAATGGCTGACACATCAGCCACATCTGAAGCAGAAGCAATATTTTAATCGTTTTAAAAGAACAGAGATTAAACTAAATTAGCTCAAGCATTTTTTGGTTTACCTTGAACTATTAAAATGAATCTTAAATGTCTTCTTTTTTTTTAACAGACTGTCAAGTTGTTTAACAGACTGCTTTATAATGCCAAACACTGCATATAACCTTTCAGACTAGAATCTACAGGAAGAGATCTAATTTCATCAAATTTGATAGCCGAAATCTATTTAAAATGTCTCTTTGACATTAACATCGCCATATTCTGCAGAAATTCTAATGATGCCATGTTCTTTGAAATTACTATTGGCTGTAGCAACACCTCTACGGGAAGAGAGCAGCAATCTGAAGCCTCTTGCAGAGGTTATTTTAGAAATAAAATCAAAATCAAAAGGTAGGTATTAGTATACTCAAAAGCAAAATGCACTTATAATGTCAAAATTGAATTATGACCAAAATTGGGTCTTTATTGATCAGCTATTGATTTTTTTTTTTTATCTTGATCTTTATTGATAATCACAAAATCAATCAATCAAATTTTCTCATATCCAGTGTTGGCATAGATAGTTACAGTATTTTGCTTTTGTAGTGCAGTATAGGGCTGATTAACTGAACAAATTACAAAGAGTGGTTCTGGGGAGAAAAAAACTAGGTCTATTTGGGGAAAAGGATGACAAGCTTTATGCATCTGACTTCTGGAAGGCTGAATGCTCTGCAAGCAAAGACACTGAAAGTCATATTGTAAAAAAAAAAAGCATCAAAGAAAACCTAAGACTACTTAAAAGTGTGAATGCCTCTGTTTTTTTTTTTTGTTTTTTTTGTTTTTACCTTTGAAATGAAACATCACAAATTCTGAACTGTAAGTACTGCATTAACAGACAGCAGGAGCTGTCAAGAACTGTTCAGAGAGTTGCAACTTACTTCACTGCGTCTCCCTATATAGTGTCACTGTTCTCAAGCCTCTATTGAATAGAGTTCACTCCCTATTCGACCTCTACCCTGTCAACAAACATTTAATGTTTTTGCCACACACTTCACTACACTTGCCACACAATGATCTCCAAGAGCAGACTGAGATTTATACTCTTGTGTTTTACCCTGTATATCTCATATACTTAAGGAATGTTTGATAATGTATTTTTAAATTAATTGATGCTTATTAGAAGTAGGCAATTGCTATTAAAAAAAATATAGTCATGAAATGTAACATACATGGAGAAGGAACATCACATTTACATTTAATTAATGTCCAAGGAGCAGAACCCAAAGCTCAAAGTCTATCTATGGGAGGAGAAATAAATATATGCTACTTATACCAAATAAGTCAAGTAGGCCTTATGCTGATATATGGCACTGAAAAAAAAGAAGTGATGCAAAAGATTTACAATATCAAGTATGGCATTTGCATATCAAATATTATATACTGATTTTATACCCACACGTTTCTTCAACTGCAGACACGTTTAGCCTTTAAGCTTTAAGGAACCCGTTAATACACACTAGTGTGATTTATCTAAATGTCCAATAGTGGATATTCTAAGGTTGAGTATTGATATATAGATACATTTGGAAATAATTCAGATACATGTACATTTTTCCTTAAGGAAAGACAATCTCCCTCAACTAAACTGTAGCGAAAAATTAACAACAGAGCCTAAATTATTAAATTGAATTACTATTTATTTTTTAGATATCTCGTTTAAATAAAACATTGTATACAAATATTTAAATTACACAAAGTAGTTTTTATGTCAACTTTCAAATGATATAATTATGTTTCCACTCTAATGTGTTGAACTAAAACATTAAACAGTGGCTGTCATAAAAATGCTTCCTTCTAGAATAGATTTTCTAGCTAATTAATGAGCTATGGACATTGAATGGCTAAGGTAAATGTGACATTTTGTGACATGTTGTTTACAAGCTGTTTTATTTGGTGTGGTAGAAATGACATCACAGCTGTGGACAGGACATTAACAATTTAAAATACAGCTGCGAGCTGCAATTATCAGGGCCAAGCACAAAAAGCACAATGAGTTATGCAAGTGTAACCTGTCCGGTCCTACTTGCCCCACTTCAATTGGGACTCGAACCGGGGTCACAGGCATGGGAGGCGGGCGCGCTAACAAGGACGTTAGTCATCAACGCACATCTTGTGATCAGGGGAGTGAGGTTTACCCGCACAGCTCACACTATCTTCCCTCCGTTACATTCACCCACCCTAAACCTCACTCCCATCTGGGTCACGGCACCAATGTGACCTTTCCAGTCCAACTCGCCCTGCTCAGAGTGCTCAGGCGCGCTAACAAGGACGCTAAAAACAGCAGTGAGTGTTTGAATCGAGATCACGAAATGTTAACGATTAATCGTGCTGCTGTACTGGTGACCCACCAGTTGAGAACCGCTGTGCCAAATGATGTACTGCAGGTGAGGATGCTTTGTTCTCTGATCCATTTACACTGCACAAATGTCTAGAAAAAATTTAGATAGATATTCTTGCAAACCCATGAGCATAACCTCTGAAACTGAGTACACAGACCCAAAGGACATGTGAAGACACACCAGTCCTATGTTGTGCAGTACACACACAAACATAACAACACTGCTCATATATCTACTTTGTCTCCCTCTCTCTCTGTATCTGTCTCTGTAGACGTCCCAGTGACTGAATGTGCTGGCGTTATTAGATTAGAATGTGATTCAAAGTGGCATTTCACACATGCACGTCCCAGCAGGCCCACAACACAGCCGCAGGAGTGTGCATCCCTAGTGTTTGTCACACTTCTACCACAAACATAAACTCGCACACACATCAGCAGTACCATTACACACAGAAACACGCAAACATATGTCACAAATCTTAAATCCTTAATGTTAACAAGGCGACCACTCTCCTTCCTGCCTCTGTGACCTGTGGTACTGAGAGATATGGGACATACAGCCTCACTGTGAACTTGACCAGATGAGACAGAGTTTCACACAAGCCCCATTGAAAAGGATTTGATTTTTTGGCATAGTTGTTTACAGCTGTGACAGAAAAAGAGTACAGAAGCGTTAGCCAAAATGAACCCCAAACGCTACCTTGAGAGGCTACCACTCCTGGATGAAAGAGGTACAATTTGTATCACAGTGAGATGAATGCGTTAAATAATACAACAGTTCATGATGGAGAACTGTATAAATGAATAAAATGCAATGCCGAGTGCTCAGAGTAGTGTCTGTAAAATCTGTCACCTGTAATGAGGCACTGAATTACAGTTTAGGCAACAGAAACTGCATGTACTTACACCAATGTGCAAAAGGCCCTACAACAACAACAAAAAAAGGAAAAAAATGTGCTAATCTTTCTACAAATAAGAAACCGTATTTTACTATTATCGGCACACTTAGCAGTCTAATTGTTTTTACAATTAATTTTAAATCTTTTTTTTTTTGGCTCATTTAGATCTGGTTGAATGTCAAAAGTACTAATAAAATATAAATGCTCCTCCAAAACATAAGTCTCTGTATAAAATAGTGGTACCATCCCTTTCTGATGGCACCATTCATGGTCATTAACTGGTCCAATTTGATCTAGATGACAGATTAGCTAGACTAGATTAGACGGACCTGCTAGACCTTGATCAAGCTTGTCATGGACTTTCGTTCATCTTTGGAGCGGAGTTGTTGCTGAGGGGCCGATGGGAGGAAAGAAACGTAAATCACAAAAACAGGGAAACACAAAAAACCACAAGAAACACTCAATGTAACGCGTGGCGTAATCACATCTAGGTTGGGGCGAGGCAAACACAATGATGAATGCAAAAGGCAGTATTTAATAAATCCATAGCCAATAATCAACACTACAATAAAGAGAACAGCATACAACACATCTAACATAAACAAGACCCAACACACTGAACAGAAACAGAAGAACTTAAGTATGCATTCAAACAAGGATAATTAATGACACACCTGAACTGCATGATATAATCAAATTAACAGCCATGACATCAAACTCAACAGGGGAAAAGTGCAAAGAGAAACAGAGTCCAAACTGAGAGAGATTGTGTCAGCTCAACGCATTCTCATCCTTTGGCGTCATATAGGTGACGCCATATGACATTTCGTCGAAATCATACGCACATGGCACCCTTTAGCGTCAATATAACACGCACTGTTATGGGTAGGTTTAGGTCTGGGGTAGAGTTACGGTTATGACGCCTTGGAATCTAGGTCTCATATTGAAGCTAAAGGATGCCATGTGCGTCAGATTTAGACGAGCGTCACATGTATGACGCCTTGGGTTCTGCGTCTCATATTGACGCTAAAGGATGCCATGTGCGTAAGATTTCGACGAAATGTCATATGGCGTCACATGTATGACGCCTTGGGATGAGAACGGGCTGGTCAGCTAGGTGCATGCCACAGTAATCCAAAACAGCAAAAATTGCACAAAAAAGGCCTGCACACTAAAAGGATAAAATAAGCTTACCTAAATGTAGAAGTTCTGCAAAGAATCTGACACATCTTAGATGCTATAATTTGGTGTTAACATTTGGACAAGTATTTAAAAGCAATTTATTTTGATTTATTTAAACTCTGCAGTCACTCTTAAGAGTTCATCTTTAATGATGCCTGGCCTTCATTTGTTTAGGATCTCTGATCAGTTTCATTCTTGCAGCATCATCTCATTTCAAGCTAGCTGTAAAAAGTTACTTGCATAATGCTGGAAACATTTGTTTAAATAGGTATTTAGTGGTAAAATTGACAGTCACTGTTGCTATATCTAAACAATATAACTGTCATGCGCTGGCTTGGCTTGATAATCCTCAAGATGCTTGACACAGAAGGATGCAATTACATTTAATAAACACCGGGAACGATACAGAGAAACACCAGGATGAAACTTCAACACAAGACAATAAACAGAATATAACTGAGGCTATGATGATTACACTGTCAGTCCAAGTCTGATTATTTCTCCATCCGATTGGAATCTCACCTTATTGACTGTTTATTTATGTGTCCCGTCGCACTCTTTGGTTTTCCGGAATATCTGCACTGGTGTCTATGGCACTGATATTGCTTTGGTAGGTATATGCATAAAAACAACAACAACCGCATATGGAGGGATTTGTAATACAGATGTTGTCTTTTTTACATGACAATGTGTAGCCGCCGTGCTGGACTACTGCGTCTTTTGAGGCAGTGGCAGAAATTTATAGGTGACTGGTATGTGTGGCTTTATTCTGTGCTGGCGTCTCCGCCGGTTTCAAAAAATGTCTCCATAATATTGTCATTTTCTGCTTATCCAGCACTTTTGCAACAACACAACCTTGTTTCTGCAGCAATGTTCAGCATGTTTTCCATGACAATGTCTGATGTTTACGTTTGTAGCCAGAAAGTAACATAAACCATGCGAAATCCGATCAGAGCAGTCGGACTGAAGCGGATTTCCAGAAATGCGATTTGAACAGGATTTCAAACCACATATGAATGTAGCTGTGCTTACAGTATAAAGCATAGTAGAGAGATCAACGGACATCTTGATTGTCATTTTCGAAAAGATTAGATTTTATGATGATCTAAAACCCGCACTTTAAATCATTATCATACCAGTCTGAGGAGTATAGTTGCCTTTGGGTGAACAAGTACTATAATTCCTTACATAAAATCTGCATGTAACTGAGAGAACAGGCTGAAACAAACAGCACTATTTGTCTCCTAAGTCCTTAGCCTCATATTGTCCAATGTCAGCCTTCCCAAAAACAATGCGCGCCAGCCCCTCTGACTCAGCCATTGCTTAACCACGTCCCAGAATTTCAACATCCTGACGCAGGAGCTAAGAAGCCAAACACTCACAGGGCATCAAATGTGTGACACTGCAGAGCTCTGATTTAAAGTCACAGCTGTGATGGAGGCTTATAGTACAGAGCGAGAGATTTCAACGAGAAATAGTCCCTGAGAAAGCAGCTGCAGCACTGAACAACTCTGAACGCCACATCCTTGACCTGCCCAGCTCCTACCGAGATCCCTCAGGAGTCAACTCCCTGGGTATGTATTTATCCTGTGTCCCAGATTTGGAGAAACTCTGACTACTAGACCACCATCACATTTGGATGCACATGGACACAAGGCCTGTGTTTGACTATTCCCTGCATTACTCCACTAATATAGTCCACTTGAAGGGGTGAAAGACTAATTGTAAAATAATTTTTTGCAGCTTAGATCATTGAGGTGTCCAGAACAACATAAAAGTCTTAAGAACTCCCTTGATAGGCTACAAAATGAGTTACTTTGCCTGGACTAATAGGTTCGATTTCAGACCCAGGTTTCACCCAACTAGAAGGTTATGTTAACTTTACATGAATTTAATTGCTTTAAGTTGACTTTTAATACTAAAAATGAATATGAGAATTCATTATGCATTCATCAAGCACTTCAACAATATAATTTAATTTTGATGAACTGTTTTAATCACTTAACCACATGCTTTAATTGTACTTCCTGCACTTCTAAATATCTATTTAAAACACCAGAGTGTGCCTAAAAAGGGTTGTCTGGGGTACGGTTCAGGTGAACTCAGGTATGGTTTGCTGATAATATAAACGCTAAATCATATAAATTATGTATGGTTCGACAAAACTGTATTTGCATGTTTTCTCAGTCACTTTCCTGACAAGCATGACTGTTATTTTGGTATTACTTATAGGCTACTATTGATTTTATTATTTCAATTTAACTTTAACATCTTTATTGCAGCTTTATTTTAATTAATGGGTAGGAGACCATTTGTCTATAGATCAACTTCCTTTGGGTGCCAGTTATCTCTAAACTTCTAAAAAACCTTATTACCTTGTGTTTTACTCTTTGGGAATGAGACATCTGTACCACTCACTCTGACACATTCCAAATGATACAATCCAAAACACAATACTCAATGATAATCATTCACATTAAACCATATATATTATTATGTGAGTTTTAGGTGTGTGTGTGGGGGGGGGGGGGGGGTAGGAAGACCATTTGCCTATCTTCCTTTGTCTCTTCAACCAGTTCTTCCAGTCTAACAATAGTTTAGTATCTAATTGAGAATCAATTAAAATTCAGAAATCAATATTTTCAACTCAGCACTAGTGTGGAATATATTTTACTATCAAAATATTCTACATTATTCAAAGAGAGTAGTATTTGAATAACTGCAAATAGAAATCAGATATCGCAGGGCCTGGGGGAAAGTGTCTTCCTGTGGCAATATAAATGTCAGAACACAGCAGAGTATAGGCCTACTAAAACAAAGCATGTTTGAGAACAACTGTTTATACTTCACACATATAGATGAAGTGCAATTAAATAATACTGACTTGCAATGAGTTCATGAAGTTCCTGAGGTCTTGATCTGTATACCCTAATGGGGGGGGGGGATAAAAGGAAACTCTTCAAAAGATTCACACGCAAGACTGTGCTCTTATGTCTAACTTAGCTGGATATGCCTGACGGGTATAGACTGAGAGTCCAAAACTGTCTAAAACCAATGCCCCTTTTGGGTTACTGCTGAATTGAAATTGACTTCAAACTAAACAATAAGAAAATTTCACTCAAGGCTCAGACAATATGGCAAGACATTTAAACAATGACTTTGAGAAGAAAATTATTGTTGGGTAAACCAATATAATCTTTACTATCAAATAAAGTTGAAAGACAAAAAAAAACTAATTAGCAAATTGAGAAATCTGTTGAAATGAGTCAGTCACCTGGCTTTTTGAGTTTTATTAACCATCTCTCATTTAATTTAACTTTTCTCCCCTCACTGAAAATCACTACTATTACCATGAGTGCTGTGTTAGTAGCAGAATGAGTCATGCACAGCTGCATTTGGTACAGCACATATTATGCTAATTGCATACTGTGTGTCAGTGAATGGACCCAGCTGTGATAAAAACTGATGTTAATAAGTTTTGTACTCAATGACAAAGTAAAACAGTCTTTAATTGAATAATCTTCAAACTATAAGTGATTTCTGTCATTTAGCTTTTTAGCTTTCATACATCATTAGCTAAATCATTACACTTACGGGTGCTTTCTAACCAAAGACCACATTTTTTCATTTTTTATCTTTTATGTTTAGTCTTAATGTGTGTACTGTAGTAGTCTATGCACTTAATAAGAAAACCCAAAGCATGCTATAGCTGGGGAACATCAAGAAGATTTCGTCTAGCATCATAAAACACTGTCTATACTCTATGAGAGCGGCCATACATGCAGAATTAATGTAGGACAGAAGCATGAAGGTTTCCCTTGAGAATGCATGTTTCATCTGCTGAATGAAAATTGATGTTTCATCTTTCATCTATGTTTTTGTGTTACAGAAAATTCTCGCAATGAAAACGACTAAATTATGAGTCTCAAGCACTGAATACACTTGATGAAACCCATCCAGCCATTGTGATTCTCAATTTAAAATCCACAAAAAACTGAAAGCCTTATGAAAGAGTCTGAATACAAATGATCTCCAAACAAAATTGTTCGGCTCATGAAACAAAGCCCTGTGTGGTATACAAAGGCGTAGGTTTGGTTTTAACATTGCTAGGAACATATTAAAATCAAATCAAACTATACAGATACACCATGTTTTCACCTTCACAGTGAAACTGCCTTTTGAACTTGGTTCTTGTTTAGAAAAAGATTTTATATTTATACATGAGTAGTTGGCCATTGCACAGTGACTTACTTTTGCACACTTGATTTTTTTTATAATATCTAGGTTATTGTACACGCTCAGAAAATCAAATCAACTCGTTTTAGAATCCTAGCCTTTTATTTAGACTAAAACCCTTCTCATTCATTTGGTGAGGAACGTGGCGTTTTGAGCAGCATTTGGATACCCATGCCCAACATCATGTTGTTGGCTATAATACATTTGTTACAGTGTAACTATACAATTATTACAGTGTAATTATAGGTTCATTACAGTGTAATGCGTTTGTAACAGTGAAATTATACGTTTGTTACAGTGTGAATGTTTATTACAGTGTAATGCATTTATTATAGTGTAAACATACATTTGTTACAGTGTAATTATAAATTATTACAGTGTAGTAATACATTGTTACAGTGTAATAATATGGTTATTACAGTGTAATAATAAATTTGTCACAGTGTAATATGTTTATTACAGTGTAATAATACATTTGTCACAGTTAATAAGACGTTTGTTACAGTGTAATTATATGTGTATTACAGTTTAACAATACATTGTTGCAGTGTAATTATTCATTTATTACAGTGTAAAACGTTTATCAAAATACAATTATACATTTAAAACAGTGTAATAATGTTTATTACAGCATAATTATATGTTTATTACCGTGAAACAATACATTTGTTAGTGTGATACATTTGTGAGTGTAATTAAATGTTTATTACAGTGTAATAATACTTTTGTTACAGTGTATTTATACGTTTATTACAGTATAATAATACTTTTGCTACAGTGTATTTGTCTGTTACAGTTTATAAAACATTTGTTAGTGTAAAAATACATTTGTTCCAGTGTAATTATACATTATTACATTGTAAATATGTTTATTACGTTGTATTAAAACATTTGTTACAGTGTAATTTATACATTTCATCGTAATTATACATTTGTTACAGTGTAATATGTTTATTACACTGTTTAATTACAGATTATATTTGTAATTTTACATTTTTATGTAATTTAAGAAAACAGAAAAAAATACTCTATGAAAAATACAGTACATTTTCTGTATAAAAAAATATGAATTACTGGAATTTGTCATTAATGTCACAATACCTAAAATAACAGCTGAATTTTTAATTTACAGATATTATTTGTAATTTTACAGAGTTTTGAGTACAATTTAAAATGAAAGAAAATGATCGTCAAAAAAATCACAGTTATTTTCTGTAAAAATTAAGATTTTTTTTACAGTGTAGTTGAGCAAGTATTTGAGAAAAAGCATTATTATAAAAACAGCAGATATATGTATCAGCCAATAATCTGTATCGGCTGATTAAAGCTAGTATTTTCACTATCGGAAAAACGTGTCAGACTGCAACTTATAATGTGTGAAGAAAACCTCTCTTCTGTTGAATTTAGAGCAAGTGAAAGTGACAAATTTTACCGTTAAAAAATAGCGAAGTTAATGCAGACTTTATTTGGCCTTATGAATCATTCGTAGTTCAAGCCAGGGATGCCAGATCTGCGTTTTTTCCCTACATCAAAGATTTTTTTGTAGTGTCTCCCATCCAATATTTGCAAAGAACTTTATGATCTGTTACTTCTGATAAGTAAACAAACTTATCCAATCATAGCGCGAAGGAGGCACTGCCTCCTCTTACGCGACTTTCCCCCATTCATTCCACCGCACGCTTGAGAGGCTCTGTTAAAAATCAATGGGCTTAGGTGGAGGCTCAAGACATGCGGACTCTCAAAAAAAACTATTTGAACACCTTTTAATGTCACATTTTGGTACTATTTGCATTAATTTAGTTTTGTAATATGGATTATTTTCCCATCCAATTTTTAAAGGAGGCACTGCCTGCCTTGCCTCCCCATCTCACATATTTCCATAGACATACAAATGCTATTCAGAGCTTCAGAGCACACAAAGATGTGCAATACAGCCTGTGGGAGGACAAACAATGACTGTTTTTACCCGCACTGTATACAGGCCTGCTGTTTTTGTTATTCGGTTTACTGTTCACAAATGCAGCGAGTCACTATTAGCAAATAACTGACTAACAGATTGTCACGATCAATACAGATGAACCCAAGCGCAAACA